>CAUDMG010000149.1:1557500-1945000 GCA_958450375.1 Homarus gammarus
AATTGGGTAATTAATAGTAGGCTTATTCCAGTGAGTGAGTGTGCGTGCTGGCCTATCATTGGACGTCACCTAATTTGTTAATGTTGTACGGTAGGCCTATATACAGTACGTAATATGTTTTTGAGTTTGTTAGTTGAGGATATGTTAATTATTTTTGATCCGTGTTATTGTTTGTTCCGGAATCGGTTTTGTTGTTCCGCATTAGGGTTGTTCCGTTTTATGGTTTGTTCCGTATGGTAGATTATCATTCTTTATCATGTATCAAACAGTTCATTAGGGTTAATATTTACCTGGTAGTGATAGTGTGACCCGGTAGTGAGAGTGCGTGACCCGGTTGTGGTGGTGTGTTTGTGAGGCAGCCAGCATCCGTCAAGTGGCCAGGGTGATGAGGGTAACACTACATGCTGTGAGGCGAGACTGGTGCCACCGCTGCTGTGTCTCCTTGTCCGGGTGCTGCCTGTCACTGGTTGTGTAGGTGCGCGTCCCTGCTCACACACAGTACATATTAAAGTGTGGAAATAGATCAACGAAGAAGATATGTAGGTGTTATAAAGTATTTTTACACGAATACTTCTTGAACGTTTTTGCACAAACATATCATAGACGTTTTTTTACAAATACTTAAATTACACACGTTTTAACAAGTACATAAGCACGTTATAATAAATTCATCATAATGTAAACGCATATTTTAGCAACCCTTCTTAAATTCCACACGTTTTCATGAATAACTGACAAAGTAAATAGCCTATATATATTTTTTATACTTCTTAAAGTATACACGTTATAATTACCTGACGAATTAAGACAGGTTTGTTCTTGTAAGTAATTCACCAGGTAAACTCGCGTTTTTTCTCTATAAATTCCTCGGTAAGTAAACATTCGTCTCAAATAATTATATACCCTGCAAAGTATACACATAAAGACATTTAAGCTTAAATATATAAGCAACGTGTATTTACGTGTATACAGGTTACGTTTAGAAGTATATGTATGCCGGGGCATCCACATTCACCCACCTGAATGGATGTCGGCACCTAACTTTACAGTTGGGATGATGAAAGTGGTTTCGTGCAGTGCCTGTACACTGCAGTGTACTATATCTACAATGGCAGTTTAGAACACAGGAATTACGTAGACAGTTAAGGTATACAAGCTAAGGTACGCAACAAGTCATTTGACCATGAATACCGTCATTCTACTACCGGTACTTATTTACTTAAGTGCGTCCTGGCCCGTGTTTCCAGATCCTCATGCATGTGAGTGTGGCAATAATCGGTACCCAAGCGAGCGGGGAAGTGGCTGAGGCAGTAATCGTAAACCTTTCCATCTACCCAACGCTTGTCCAGTCGTCTCTCATTGTTGTGGAGAAGTGACCCCTTTGCTTGGGTAAGTTGTTCCACGCATCGACATAATATCCAGTAAGATGCTTGTTTTTTTCCTTATCTTATCGTTGTACTTACCTCGATAGGGCCTTTTAGTGTTGCATAGAACTGGTCTCTGTGTTGATAGGTATGAGTGACGAATGTTGGGAAATGTTATAAGGATGTGTGGGGTTTAGTTTCACATTAAAGCCGAAGAACAAAGAACCACAGAGTTCAACAACCTATGACGAGGGTAACTGTTGGTCTGTTTCACGTTGTTATTTGTCTTGTTGCCCCTCCACCACGGTACCGGATAAGAGCCATTCTAATCTACCGAGTTTGTGTTGTTCCATTATCTTGTGAACCAAACAACTGATTAACTTCATATCTAACACCCGAGATTCATAATATGTTGTCTCTCATTAACCGCCCTGTCACTAAACTATAACTTACCTTAACCTAATCTACCCGCTCCAGGTAGATTTAGGATCATTAATCTTCAGGTGAAATAAGCTGGGGTGTCTAATCTTAAGGTAAAATAAGCTGGGGTGTCTAATCTTAAGGTAAAATAAGCTGGGGTGTCTAATCTTAAGGTGAAATAAGCTGGGGTGTCTAATCTTAAGGTGAAATAAGCTGGGGTGTCTAATCTTAACGTGAAATAAGCTGGGGTGTCTAATCTTAAGGTGAAATAAGCTGGGGTGTCTAACCTTCAGGCGATCCGTTGTAGTTGTCATAATTCAGTGTTTTTTCTTTTTGTTCCTTTAAAATTGGACTCCGTGTTCAGATGCACCTTAGCGAAGCACTTGAGAGAGCTTTACCATCGTCTGTTGGGCTGTTTCTCTTTGAATAATTCTCTAACTGGTGAAAAACCGTTAATGGATTACCTGAAGATTAGACACCCCAGCTTATTTCACCTTAAGATTAGACACCCCAGCTTATTTCACCTTAAGATTAGACACCCCAGCTTATTTCACCTTAAGATTAGACACCCCAGCTTATTTCACCTTAAGATTAGACACCCCAGCTTATTTCACCTTAAGATTAGACACCCCAGCTTATTTCACCTTAAGATTAGACACCCCAGCTTATTTTGCCTGATGATTAGACACCCCAGCTTATTTTGCCTGATGATTAACCGCCCTAACGCTACCTGTGGGGGGTTATATTAGGTTAAGTTAGGTTAGCATTAGGGTGGTTAATCTCGAAGGGGTATAGGCTAGGGGCTAATCATCAGGTGATGCCAAGAATGTCAGAAAAGGTATAAGCTGCTCCCCGCCACAGGTAGTGAGAACAACACGGGGAGAGGCAGGTGTGACCGCGCGCGCGCGCACACACACACACACACACACACACACACACAGAAGCTTTCCCTTTAAGTGCCTGTAGGCGAGTGTGTGTGAAGGTTAAAGCAACACCTGGACATTGTAATTATTTAAATGTTGCACTCTTTGATCTGGTAGGCAAGTGCTTGTTGCTTGTCCAGTATTACCGTGCGGCGGCCGAGTGGAAACAACGCTCGGCTCCTGTCCTAATAAGGGTTGGTGGTTCGATCCTGGGGCAACTTCCAGTCCACTTAGCTGTAAATGGGAACCGGGTACCGAACTTTACACGTTGGGGAAGGGGAAGCGGTCGTGTGCAGTGTCGGCCAGGTTGCCTGTTTATCTCTAATTGGCTGTCATGCATAATAGGACCACCACTCACTTATTAGGCTACGTTGGCTTAATGACTACCGGACTTAATACTCCCTTGAATTACCGCTCCAGCTCCTTCCCTCGATAAAAGAAGCTGGATTAGCCCCTACTTTCACCGTAACGTCTCTTCTCAACCTATTCATATCTGTTTAATCTAATCTAATCTAATGTGTCGAAACATATTCTTAGTATTTTCATTAACCATCACCACCCCGGTACACGTCTCACTGTTTGTTTACTCGAGGAAGTTAGTGCTCGACCCGGCCATGAGGCGCTTCTATCAAGGCCACCACCTCAACTGATCTACATACATACGGACATACATATTGTACATATATGCATGCCGTACATCCACATGTATATTTGTTTAACCATAAAATCCTGCCTGTCTGTTGTACCGTATATTAACATGGAGAGACTGGTTTTTTTAGTACTGTACTGTAGTGAGTTAGGTGAGGTGCCAGTGAGCGTCTCTGAGTCGTATGCTCCCGGGGTGGGTTGAGGCTATCACCAGGAGGTTGCGTCACTGATAAGTGGTGTTATATTGAAACAAGTCAGGTGTATGAGAGAGAGAAAGTGTGTGTGTGCGAGAGAGATAGTGAGAAAGAGAGAGCGAGTGAGGCAGTTACTGTATGTGTGTGAGTAAGAATTAGTGTGTGTGTGTGTGTGTGTTATACCAGATAATTATGTACGTCACAGTGGATATCATTAGCGTTTCCAGGATTTGTCCCCCCTTCCCCCTCCCCACGTATTTAAAGAAATGACGGTGTCTGTCTGTCTATCTGCATATACACTGCTTAAACGGGCTCCTTACCATGACGAGAGATTTTTATTTACTTTAGTGGCACTGGGTCACTGTGCCCTGAACTTACAAACTGTACAGTATATGAGGTACAAATCCTACCTCGAATGTTTTGTACAGTTTGTATATTAATTGATGCTTCAAATATCTTGCCTTTATGGAGACGAAAGGCCTATTGATTGTTGTTTACAGTATCGCACTGTTGTTTATTTGGCTGGGGGGGGGGGGGGTTCTTTCGTATCATGTCAATGAGAAAAAATAAAACAGGAGGAAAACAGGTTGAGAATACAAAACTCTTTAACTGAAATTATTTTTGAAATGAATTTTATATGGCCACCGTATAGTAGTATAGAACTATGCTAGCTCAAAAATTTTAGATGAGGTATTGAAAACGTCAGTCTGAGGCTCAGAGTTTTTTCTTGTCGGGTCCAAACACCTGGACCACCCAGAGACTACCTATTCCATTTTTTATTTTATTTATTTTATTTTTTTTTACACCCATGATAGGGGGGAGGGGGGGGGTGGCGGTCAGTATGAGGGGTAGCGTGATATTCTAATGAACTAATCACTGTGATGGAGGTCAGTGTGGGGGAGTAAGAATGATAGTGCAGGACAGGATGTGGTTTTAAGAGCCGAAAAATGTCATTACATTCAAGTTGACGTACTTGAGTGTTGTGCAATATGGACTTGGGTTATATAGTGTGGTAAGTGGTGGTTCTTTATCCCTCGTAAAGGCTGGTTAGGGGTACAGTTATATCTAGTCAACAGGTAGACGAGAGAAGCGTTTTAATACTTAATCAGATGTTGTTACACATTAAAGGTGTTGGCAGTATTTTGTATCCCTGAAGCCAGATAATTCATGAGTTATCCTGTGTATAGAGGAGTCACTAAACTTAAGAATTATCACCAAACTTAAGGATCATCACTTCAGAATTATCACTAAACTTCCAAGATTTTTACTAAACTTCAGGATTATCACTGAACAGTAGAATTATCACCAAACTTTAGGATTATCACTTCAAAATTATCACCAAACTTAAGAATTTTCAATAAACTTCAGGAGTATCACCAAACTTCAGGGTCCACCTCGACGACTGTGTGTGATTTATAATGACAGAAATGAAAGTTTAAGTGGTCGACCTGGTGTTTGGCCCACTAGTCAGTTTACATGACCCGATGGCAAAACTTTTGAGTTGGGGCGGAAGAAATGTCGTTTTGTGTGTTACTTCGATGTTTTGTAGTGGAAAAAATGTCGCTTAGTAAGTTTTGTAATGGAGAAAATGTCCCTTCGTATGTTTTGTAATGGAGAAAAATGTCACTTCGTATGTTTTATAGCGGAAAAAATGTCCCTTCGTATGTTTTATAGCGGAAAAAATGTCACTTCGTATGTTTTGTAGTGGAGAACATGTCCCTTCGTATGTTTTATAGCGGAAAAAATGTCCCTTCGTATGTCTTGTAGCTGAAAAAATGTCGCTTAGTATGTTTTGTACTGTGTGCTTGGAGATTCCGTAGCTACATGGCAATACAGATTGATAAGGAGAGCATTGAAGACCCCATTTATAATCCACAATTAAAGAAAATAAAAACAAAAAACATCCCTTGCCTGAGAATCTTCCGTCAGTTGGGCTGAACTCGATCATGAAGACAGGTAATTTAGGTACTCTTGGGGGGGGGGGGGTGTCAGGATGGTGGCCGGTAATAAAGTCACAAGAAAGTCACAATTTTGACTTGGAAAAAAAGTCACAGGAAAAAAGTCAATTAATTCATGGTGGCCGGTAATAAAGGCAAAAGAAAAAAAGTCGCAAAAAAAAGTCACATTTTTGGTTAAGAAAGTCAGGTAATCAAAAAAAATATTCAAGTCAGTCACAGTTTATTTAAGTACCATAAACAATTAAACTAATAAAACTGATTAGACAACCTGTGGTCACCTCAGCTGACTTACCTTAATCCTTCCAAGTTGATGTTGCCTGATTATACAAAGAATATAATGTTTTTGTTCTATTTTATAATTTTTAAGCGAAATTCAGTAATTTACCATCAGTTCTGCAAATTCCTTTACTGAAACTGATTGACATATTAACCTTAAAAAATGTGAGAATTCGATAGTTAACTTTTCTCTTTTTCCTGTGACTCTTTTTTACCTGTGACTTTTTTACCTGGATTCGTCAGGATACATGGTGTCTGGGGGGGGGGGTTGTGTCCGGATACATGGTGTCTGGGGGGGGGTGAGTTGTGTCAGGTTACATGGTGTCTGGGGGGGGGGGGGCGCAGGTTAGGTTACATGGGCTCGTGGGAGGTGCAGGTCAGGATACATGAGGTCTCGTGGGGGGGGGGGGGGTGGTCAGGTCAGGCCTACATGGTGCCACTTACCTTGTGGTCGTTGAGTATAAATTAACAGGGAGACAGTGGGAGAAACCGTGTTGGGTGAACTTTAATATATACTAAAGGGTGTTTTATCTCCGAGGGCAGGATGCAGGTTCTTTCTCCCCTCCACCCCCTCTCTCTCCCCTCCACCCCCTCTCTCTCCCCTCCACCCCCTCCTCTCACCCCTCTCTCCCCTCTCTCCCCCTCCTCTCCCCTCTCCCCCCTCTCCCCCTCCTCTCCCCTTCTCCCCTCTCCCCTTCTCCCCCCTCCCTCTCCCCTTCTCCCCCCTCCCCTCCCCTTCTCCCTCCCTCCCCTCCCCTCTCCCCCACTCCCCTCCCCTTCTCCCCCACTCCCCTCCCCTTCTCCCCCCTCCCCTCCCCTTCTCCCCCCTCCCCTCCCCTTCTCCCCTCCTCTCACCCCCCCTCTCACCCCTCCCCTCTCCCCTTCACCCCCTCTCTCCCCTTCACCCCCTCTCCCCCCTTCACCCCTCTCACCCCCTCTCCCCCTCCTCTCCCCTCTCCCCCTCTCTCCCTCTCTCCTCCCCCTCCCTCCTCTCCCCCCTCTCCCTCTCTCCCCTCCCCCCTCTCCCCCCTCTCCCCCCTCTCCCCCTCCTCTCCCCCCTCCTCTCTCCCCTCTCCCCCCTCCCCTCATCTCTCCTCTCCCTCCACGTGGCAGGATCTTGAACATAAACAACTAGTAGAAAGTGCCATTAGTTATTTGTTTACAATTCGTTTTTGTTTGTCATAACTCATAAACTGTTTTCTTATTTATATTGGTATGTATTCTTGTGTATACTGGCATGTATTCTTGTGTATACTGGCATGTATTCTTGCCTACACTGGTAATTATTCGTGCGTATACCGGTATGTATTCTTGTGTACATTGGTATGTTGTTTATATACGTACGGCAGTAGGGGATTAAACCACTTATCTGCAGGGTTCTCGGATAAAAGAAAAATACCACATATAAACATTAAAATACCCGACAAGTTGCCACAACACTCAAACATTACACTTGGTGTTGTTTAATGTTCTGGAGTGGTGGTGTGTGGTGTTCTGGAGTGGTGGTGTTCTGGAGTGGTTGTGTGTGGTGTTCTGGAGTGGTGGTGTTCTGGAGTGGTGGTGTTCTGGAGTGGTGGTGTGTGGTGTTCTGGAGTGGCGGTGTGTAGTGTTCTGGAGTGGCGGTGTGTAGTGTTCTGGAGTGGCGGTGTGTAGTGTTCTGGAGTGGCGGTGTGTGGTGTTCTGGAGTGGTGGTGTTCTGGAGTGGTGGTGTGTGGTGTTGTGTGGTGTTCTGGAGTGGTGTGTGGTGTTGTGTAGTATTGTGTGGTGTTCTGGAGTGGCGGTGTGTGGTGTTCTGGAGTGGTGTACTGGAGTGGTGGTGTGTAGTGTACTGGAGTGGTGGTGTGTAGTGTTCTGGAGTGGCGGTGTGTAGTGTTGTGTTCTGGAGTGGTGTTGTGTAGTGTTCTGGAGTGGCGGTGTGTAGTGTTGTGTGGTGTTCTGGAGTGGTGTGTGGTGTTCTGGAGTGGTGTTGTGTGGTGTTCTGGAGTGGTGTTGTGTGGTGTTCTGGAGTGGCGTTGTGTGGTGTTCTGGAGTGGCGTTGTGTGGTGTTCTGGAGTGGCGTTGTGTGGTGTTCTGGAGTGGCGTTGTGTGGTGTTCTGGAGTGGTGTGTGGTGTTGTGTAGTATTGTGTGGTGTACTGGAGTGGTGGTGTGTAGTGTACTGGAGTGGTGGTGTGTAGTGTACTGGAGTGGTGGTGTGTAGTGTTGTGTTCTGGAGTGGTGGTGTGTTGTGTTCTGGAGTGGTGGTGTGTTGTGTTCTGGAGTGGTGGTGTGTAGTGTTCTGGAGTGGTGGTGTGTAATGTTCTGGAGTGGTGGTGTGTAGTATTCTGGAGTGGTGGTGTGTAGTGTTCTGGAGTGGCGTTGTGTAGTGTTCTGGAGTGGCGGTGTGTAGTGTTGTGTTCTGGAGTGGCGGTGTGTAGTGTTGTGTTCTGGAGTGGTGTTGTGTGGTGTTCTGGAGTGGCGTTGAGTAGTGTTGTTCTGGAGTGGCGGTGTGTGGTGTTCTGGAGTGGGTGTGGTGTTCTGGAGTGGTGGTGTTCTGGAGTGGCGGTGTGTGGTGTTCTGGAGTGGCGGTGTGTGGTGTTCTGGAGTGGTGGTGTTCTGGAGTGGCGGTGTTCTGGAGTGGTGGTGTTCTGGAGTGGCGGTGTGTGGTGTTCTGGAGTGGCGGTGTGTGGTGTTCTGGAGTGGCGGTGTGTGGTGTTCTGGAGTGGCGGTGTGTGGTGTTCTGGAGTGGCGGTGTGTAGTGTTCTGGAGTGGCGTTGTGTGGTGTTCTGGAGTGGCGGTGTGTGATGTTCTGGAGTGGCTGTGTGTGATGTTCTGGAGTGGCGTTGTGTAGTGTACTGGAGTGGCGGTGTGTAGTGTTCTGGAGTGGCGTTGTGAAGAACTTTAATGCTCTTTATACAGTGATTGATCAGACTTTATTACTGTTGATTTATAATAATTGTGGCCTTTTACTGTGTCGTAAGTTAATACGTTAATAATTGTGGCCTGTAACTGTGTCGTATGTTAATAATTGTGGCCTTTTACTGTGTCGTAAGTTAACAAGTGTGGCCTTTTACTGTGTCGTAAGTTAACAAGTGTGGCCTTTAACTGTCTTACGTTAACAATTGTCGTTTCTTTCATAATTGTACGTAAAGAAGGTATATATAATTTTACAAGTTTTAGTTTCATGAATTCCTTTTACTTCAATAACGTCTCCAATATTTTCTGTAACTCGCTAAGCAAAGTAAAGGGTAAGGGTGATGGTACAGTGTTTATCTCCGTACCATGTCCTGTGTTCAATATCAGAAGGGTGTTATCCAGTGTGGCATGACCCAACAATTTATTTATTTATTTTTATACAGGTACTCACGGTTTCCCCCCACTACTGCTATCACTTTAACATTGAAGGTCGTAAAATAGCAAAAACAAAATAAACAGGCTAATAAGATGATAAAGTAGTGAAATGATGAATAAATGATAAGAGAAATAAATAAATGAATGCTAAGATGATGAAGGGAGGTGAGTGAAGGGTAGCAAGTGTGTGTGGGGTAGTGTGTTGGTAGCTACTAGTGTCCTCTGGCGTGACATCCGGCAACCCCCCCCCCCCACCTCTCTCTCTCTCTCTCTCTTCATAACATACTCACTTGGTGGTAGGTGTGTAGTGGTGATAGGAGGGTGGTAGGTGTGCGTTGGTGAAGGTGGTGGTTAATATGGTGGTGGTACGTGAGATAAAAAAAAGAACTACGGTAGGTAGATAGAACAAACGAGAGAGAGAGAGAGAGAGAGAGAGAGCTAGAGCTAGCTGTGTCACCCACTCCTTGGACATGCACGACCCCTGGCTGATTACTGCTCACGGCTCTGGAAGTTTTGTCTGTCAGGGCTGTCTACCGGTGTGTTCTGAGACTGTCTACGTTGTCTGTCAGTGCTGTTAAGTGTTGCCTACTAGTTTTGTTAATTACGTCGTCATAACTCGCTCGCTACTTATTATACCTGTACCATGTCTCGTGTGTGTCAGTTAGTTAGTCAGTCATTTGTAATAATTCATCAACTTTCATCCTAATTTTTTGTCATTATAGATACGCAAGACTAATTTGATTCAAGTTTCCAGTGGAGTTTCACGTCTGTAGGGGCTGATGGCGTGTATGGTCGGGTGGTGGAGTAATTTGGGATTACCTGAAGATTAACCAACCTAGCCTAAAGTAACATAACCTAACCTAAAGTAGCCTAACCTAACCCAAAGTAACCTAACCTAAAGTAGCCTAACCTAACCCAAAGTAACCTAACCTAAAGTAGCCTAACCTAACCCAAAGTATCCTAACCTAAAGTAGCCTAACCTAACCCAAAGTAACCTAACCTGCTTATTTTACCTTAAGTTAAACACCCTCATCTAACCTAAGTCCCCGGGTAGCGTTAGGGTGTTCAAGCATCAGGTGAATTAAGCTGGGGTGGTCAATCTTCAGGTTGTATGTAATTTGTACAAGGTGGTTCCTTTTCGGTGATCTTGACAAGTTATGGTCCGATATCGTGTTCATTAGGCACTTCCGGTGTGTGCATGTGTGTAATATGTATGTATGTATGACCATGCATCATCTCCATGGGACTCTATGAATATTTCTTTCCTATATTTTCTGGCTTTTCCAAGGGAGTGGGGGGGGGGGGGACTGTAGATAGTTCAGACGTCAGGATGGGAGAGGAAGGAAAGGAAAGGAGGGGAGGGGGGGAGAGAGGAAAAGAAGGAAGGAGGAGGAGGGAGGGAGGGAGGGAAAGAAGGAAAGGAGGAGAGGGAGGGAAAGAAGGAAAGAGGCAGGGAGGAAAAGAAGGAAGGAAGGAAAGGGGGAAGGGGGAGGGTGGAGAAGGAGGGAAAGGGGAAGGAAGGAAGGAGGGAGGGAAGGAAGGAAGGGAGGAGAAAGGTAGGAAAGAACATAAGAACATAAGAATGGAGGAAACTGCAGCGGGCCTATTGGCCCAAACTGGGCAGGCCCGTTTACACCCAACCCCTATTGCTCATATAAGCATCCAACCTATGTTTGAAGCTATTCAGCGTATTCGAGTTAATGATGATATTTGGTAACTTGTTCCATTCATCCACCACTGTTTCCAAACCAGTGTTTTACCTATTTCACGCTTAAATCTAAATTTGTCTAATTTAAAACCATTGTTGCGAGTTCGCTCCTGGTTGGATAGTTTGAGTACCTTTGTAATGTCCCCTTTGTTTAGCCCTGCCTTCCACTTATACACCTCTATCAGGTCGCCCCTCCCTCTACGTCTCTCGAGGGAGTGCAAATTAAGATGCTTTAACCTGTCTCTTTACTCAAGGTTCCTAATGCCCGGGATTACTCTTGTCATTCTTCTCTGAATTCTTTCCAATGATTCTATATCCATTCTATAATACGGTGACTAGAACTGAACTGTGTAATCCAGGTGTGGTCTCACAAGTGCAAGATACAGTTTTAGGATGACCTTGCTAGTCTTGTAACTAACACTCCTTTGTATGAACCCAAGTACTTTATTAGCCTTGTTACGAGCAAAAACACATTGTTTACTTGGCTTAAGGTTCCTACTTATCATTACTCCTAAATCTCTCTTGCAATCGGATTTCTCTATGGCATCGTTGTTCATCTGGTTTCCCTGTTTACATCTCCTATACTGAGTACTTTACATTTCTCCACGTTGAATTTCATCTGCCATTTTTCAGACCATTCGAAAAATTTGTTTAGATCTTCCTGTAGTTTTGCGGAGTCCTCGTCAGATTTAATAACACTTCCTATTTTAGTGTCATCAGCAAATTTACATATGTTGCTGTCTATGCCGATATCTATGTCGTTTATGGATATAATAAAAAATAATGGTCCAAGTACTGAGCCTTGGGGAACTCCACTTGTGACGTTGCTCCAATGGGACTTTGTGCCGTTAATGCTCACTCGCTGTTTCCTGTCCTGTAACCACGCCCTAATCCATTTAAGGATGTTTCCTTTGATGCCATGTGCGTCTACCTTTCTAATAAGTCTTTCGTGGGGGCTCTGTCGAAGGCTTTGCTAAAGTCGAGATATACCACATCATAATTGTGCCCCTCGTCCACCGATTCGAAAACTGATGAAAAGAATGTTAATAGATTAGATAGACAAGGACGTCTGCTTGTGAAGCCATTCTGGGAATCATTGATCAATCGGTGCTTCTCCAGGTGATTTCGAATAGAGTTTGAAATGATTGCTTCCAGTAATTTGCCTACTATTGATGTTAGACTGATTGGGCGGTAGTTAGAGGATAGTGATCTTTCCCCCTTCTTGAAAATCGGTATTACATTCGCTATCCTCCAGGATTCTGGTACTACACCTGTTTTTAAGGACATTATAAACAACTTTGCTAAGGGCATACTAAGCTCTTCTTTACATTCCTTAATACTTTGGCAAATATCTCATTGGGACCAGATGACTTATTAGGCTTTAGTTTGTCTATTTGCTTACTAACATCGTTACTAGTCACTACTATCTCGCTTAATTTGTTTTCTTTTCTTTCTCTGAATAGAGTCGGTGGCTCGGGTATCATGTTTAAATTTTCGGTGGTGAAAACTGTTGAAAAATATTTATTCAAATTATTGCTCATTTCTCCGTCGTTATCAGTGAGCTCGCCGGTATCTGACCGTATTGGTCCAATCTTTTCTCGTGTTTTAGTTTGATACATTTGGTAGAATCCTTTGGGGTTTGTCTTTGCCTCCCTTGCTATCCTTACCTCATTATTCCTCTTGGCTTTTCTTATCTCGGTTTTAACCCTACTCGCCAATATCTTGTAATAATTGTGGAGGTAAATTTCGCCACGCTTTATCCTTCTACCTATAGCCTTTCTTTGGCCAATGATGTTCTTTAAATAATTATTTATCCATTTAGGGTCATTGTTGTCTGATCTGAGTTTGTTGTATGGTATTTTCTGCCTTTGTGCATTAAGTAACTCGTTATTTAAATTGTCGTGGAACTCTGCAATCTCAGATCTTGTTATCAGGTCGGAGTCGTCTGTCAGGTTCACGGCCAAGCGCGACACCCCCTCTCTCAGCTGCCTCTTTAAACTGTCAAAGTTTGCCCTTCTGAAATCTGGTACTTTAGTGGAATTTTCCTTACGTCTGCCCTGAAAATCTAACTGGAATCTAATTTCTTTGTGATCCCTGTTTGCAAGTTCGTTCCCTACCTCGACATTGCTAATGAGGTTTTCTCTGTTCGACAGAACTAAATCGAGTATATTATTACCCCGTGTGGGTTCGGTTATATGTTGACTTAGGAAACAGTCCTGGATCGTCTCGAGAAAATCCTCTGATTCTGAGTTACCTGTAAGGTCAGTCCAATCTATTTGAGAGAGGGAGGTCTGGAAGAGAGAGAGAGAGAGAGAGAGAGAGATGATGCAAAATGTGAAAGGAGGTTGACTTGTATGTACAGTATGTATCAGCAGGTGGTGTAGGTGTGGTACACAGATGAGGGTGTAGGTGTGGCGTGTGACCCGAGGGAGGACCTTACTGCCCAGGGCGGGTCCAGTATCGCATGCAAAATTACCTACACCTACCAGTTTTTTTTCTATATATCGCTTATGGGAGACGATTCTAATATCTCTTGTTCATCTCTAAATCCACTGTTGTCATTAACTACACGATGTTGTCATTAACTACACGATGTTGTCATTAACTACACGGTCATCATTAACTACACGGTCATCATTAACTACACGGTCATCATTAACTACACGGTCATCATTAACTACACGATGTTGTCATCATTAACTACACGATGTTGTCATCATTAACTACACAATGTTGTCATCATTAACTACACGATGTTATCTCTAAATTCTCTCCTACTTGTTGAAAATTTAAAGCACGATAGAATTAGAAACTTACAATTTCAAAGAAGTGGAATTAATTATTTGAATGAAGTCCGCTATTGATTTGAAGGAAGTTAAATCAGGCAATGAGATGAACGAAGTCAGCGTTTAACTTCAAAACAAGTCGAGTCGTTAGGGAAGACAAACACAATTTGACCCGTATATAATTTCAATAGCGATCATTAATTAAAACTAAAGGAATAAACACGAAGTATTTATCTTTTTTTTTAATTAGTACAAGTTTGGTTTATCATTTCAATAAACGCAATGTTACATCGGCAATTCAGTTGAACTGTTTAGAAAGACTAAGTGTTCTGACGATTTGGGAGAATTCACGTGTTTTTTTTTAGTTTAACAAATTTATTGGCAGAGCTTGTAGTACAGTTTGCCTATTCTGAGTAATTCAGTCAGGTCTTGACACTGAGGGTGGTATCACTTCTCACTGTCACGCAGGACAGAGGTTCATACACAAAGAAATACATCATATTCATTAACAACTATAAATGTATAGAGGTCAGATTCATATGGATAATGTCACTGTTCACTGCCATGCAGGACAGAGGTTCGTACACAAAGATTTGCATCATATTCATTGACAGTACATATACATATATGTAAACACACACACACACACACATATACATACATATGCGTATATACATACACATATACATGTACACGTACATATACATGCACACACGCACACATACATACATATACGTCGGTCAGATTCATGTGGGTAATGTCACTTTTCACTGCCATACAGGACAGAGGTTCACGTGAAATCGGGAGGGGAGGAGAGGAGGAGGGGGAATGAGGAAAAGGAATGGGGGGAGTTAACGGAAGGAATAGAGGGAAAAGGAAGGTATAAGGGGATGAAGAGGAAAAGGGAAGGAATATGAGAAGGAAGGATGGAGGGGGAAATGAATGAAGAGGAGGAGGAGGAAAAGGGAAGGAATAGGAGGAGGAAGGGTGAATAGGAAAAGTGATCGAGGAGGAAAAAGGAAGGATGATGGAGGAAAAGGAAGGAATAGGAGGAGGAAGCATGAAGAGTAATAAAGTTTGAGATAGGCTTCCCCGACACTTCAAACCTCATCCGTATACGACTGAGACATCGCGTGTGTGTGGATGAGGTGGCTGGTGGTGGCGGCCAGGCAGTGTGCAGGTGTGAACTGTGATGGGTCGTATAAGCCATATCTCTCTCTCTCTCTCTCGCGGAAAACCACTTCATAATTAGGAGTAAAAATTGACTCGTTAAGCCTTCTCTATTTCTTTAATTATTTGTCTTTCTTTCCTTTTATTTCTCTCATCATCTGGTTCTTCCTTCCAACCATAAAAAAATCAGTGAAACGACCACTCTTATTCAGCAGTTTTCACCCTCTTGAAGCTATTGTCAACTTTCACTTGAAAATCACTCGAAAATTCTAAGTTTTTCACGTGTGATTTGCGTCAATTTGCGTTCAGTTCTTCAGTTTCTTTCTCGATTTGTTTGTTTGGATATGATAGGATATGTTCAGGCTTGCATTGGATAACTGATTGCCGCCATCTCTGTGCTGTATATATGCTGTGGATCGGATGAGGAAAATCCTCCTTTATCTGAAATGCATTTAGGGATCGTTTTCGCTTGTTCTAGAGTGGCGGGAGTTTTGTTTTTTTGTGAGGGAATGCACAATGGAGTATTATATATGCTTGGGGAGGTGTGGAGTGAAGCTTGGTTGTCTCACCTTACCTCACTTCTCCCCTTCTCAACCTCATTTGATTGGATGAATGATGAGTATTTTATCCTTGTTATTGGGAAGCTTCAAATATAAGTTGGACGGATATACTCGTATGAGCAATAGGGGTTGGGTGTAAACGGGGCTGCCTAGTATGGGCCATTAGACCGCTGCAGTTTCCTCCATTCTTATGTATGAAGTAAATAGACTTACTGTATATAGTATATATCGCATCTTGTGTTAAGAATTACAGTAAATATTGTAAGGTATTTTGTGAATGAACCGGATAACTAGTTTGTTAAACACAGTAAGTGGCCTAACATGGTTGAAGCGGCCTAGTGGATACAGCGTTCACCTTCTGTCCTAAGAGACACTGGTTCGTTCCCTGGTCAACTCTATCCCACCTAGCTGTAAATGGGTACCTGTGCTTAATTTTATATTTGGGAAGTAAAGGGTTATACTTAGGCTTTTGGTTGTTGATGGACCATTAGTGTTATTGTTAACATTGTTACGTGTTTAAAGACCTTATTTGATGAACAAGTAGCCATAACATTATAACGTCAACGTTTACCGAAGTATAGTATACAGTGTACTTTATCCACAGTCTAACAGCTCGTCTGGCCTGTGGGACGACGCACTTAAGATTCATGTGCCGGCAGAGCTGGTGAAGTACTGTACGTGTCCAGGCTAGATGACGAAATCACTGTTAGGAGTCAACATTGTGACGGAGTCTCTCTCTCTCTCTCTCTCTCTCTCTCTGAAGTAGCAGGTCCGATGGGGCGTCTACAATATATTCTTTAATTTTATTGTTAATTTTTTCCTATTTTTCCTTTGTGTTTGAGTGCACGTGTGTGTATGCACATGCGTGTCAAATTTTTCCTTGTCTGTGTTTTATATTTTCCAATTCTCTGGTGTATGATTACCACGTACAGTACAAATTTTCCCCGTTTAACACACACACACACGCACGCACGCACACATCATGGGAGAATCGTAGCCAAGTTGAAGGTTATATTGGTCAGCAGGTGTTAGTACCAATCGGGTTTAGGACTAGGACGTGTTGGTGTGACGGCTGGTGAACTTTAGGGTCCGAGTTCAGAACAGTGATTTGAAACCGCTTGAAGGTTTAAACCAAGGATCGAGCGAAGATTGAAGATTTTTGGTATTCAGAACGCTGGCTTGAAGCAACCCAAAGATTCAAACAGAGTTTGAGATCGGAATTGTCGATCCTTGCTTTAATCCAGCCTGGAGACAGGTTTGACGGTTGATCCTTCGAGCAAGTCAACATGAAGTTTGACAGCGTGGTGTTCGGCGATATCATCAAATTGGAAATTTTGTAGAGAGAAGACTGATGGTAGATGGCAGAATCTTACCAATTTGTATGATGACACGCAATTTACACAAGATATAGTTTCAACAAAGTAGACTTCCTTGATATTTTCCGTGATATGGAGCATCTACTTGACCGACCTGTTGGCTCTGGTTCACCTCTACCTCCCATTCATCAGCTGATGATTGCTTTGAGATTCTTCGCAACGAATAGTTTCCGCATTTAGGGTCCATGAAGATCAAGCGGGTAAATGATAAGAACGCTGACGCTTCTTTATTTTGAGTGTTTTCCTTCAGGAAAACTATTTTGATGTATTTTCAATGTGATTGAATCAATGCCGAGTGCATTTTGATTTTAATGTGCTTATAAAGGAAAGACTTTTCTGAACATTACTAATCAGGGGAAATATGGGGCTGAAAGAACAGAAAGAAACCAAACCAAACTGAACCTCGCCTCGCCAGGCTACTATGCCCTGCGTTGATTCATCTTGCTTTGGTTATGAATATTGACACTTATCTCGGATTATATTTTCATTTTGTATGTAACAGTACTACCTGGTAATTATTCTTCCTCTCTGAATTTCTTTATCATATAACAACACACGTTGTAACACAGTACCATAAATCATTATAATTTGAATGTAATTATAGTAATAAAAGTAAATTTTGATGTGCAAGGAGAGATTTCTCCTGTGTAAAAACTCGTCGAGTCATAGTTGCCGCCATAATCTTGTAAACATTACTCTCGATGGTGATTGGCTGTCGTAATGGTATTGATGAAACGTGATTGGCTGGAATTTGTATTCGATTCCTCTGCTTGTAACTGAAAAAAATGCAATAAATTACCTGATCTGGGTTCAAGCCGATGTTCTGAATATGGGTAATTCACTGCAGGAAAACTTGGATTGAGGAATCCCGATTCGCACGCCTGAGCCGAGCTCAAATCCCAGGCTCAAATTGCCGTTCTGAATTCGGGCCAAGGCGTTTCTTGTTTGTTTTGGATGACCTGAAGATTAGACCCCCACCCCTCTGTTTATTTCCTCTGATAATATAATTGAACACCCTGAAGCTACCCAAGAGTTAGATTAGGTTAATTTAGGTTAGGTTAGGTTAGGTAAAGTGGTGTGGGAGGTGAGGACATGATATTGGTTGTTATGGTTGCTGAAGGCGGTGGTGGTGTGATTGATTTTGCCGCTTACAGAGGCTACTTTATTGTGCACCCCACACTCATCCTGTGAGCGGTGGCGCAGAAGGATTACAGAGTAGGGTTTACAACGGGTCATAATAATTAACCCCCGTTGTCAGGATTTTATGGCACCGAATGTCACACAGTATTTCGATTACTTTATTTGTTTAGTTCTATACATAAAGGGTAACTTATTCATAAATGCGTGAGTGCAGGTGTGTGAGGCAGTATGTCTGGCCGCACATTTTATTCACATTTGCGTGAGAAGTATTCAAGCACATTGTGTTCTATACATGAGAACTGATATAGTTACCAAGTCCAAAAAAGTGTTTACAATCTTAGTATGTCGGCTATCTCGCCACCAGAGATGAAGTGTGCCATTTCACACTGTGTGCTTGGACCTGTCCCTGAAAGGTTCTTTCTTCACACAGTCGAGGACGTTAGTGTTCAAGTGTGTGGCCATATGTCTGGCCACACACTTTACATTTAGTTTTGTTCACATCTGCTTGAGGAACATACTGCCAGAGGTACTTATATCCTAACCTTAATCTAGCTGTTACAACATCTTGTAATCTAGTGATCTTGTTACTTGCTCCATATACATGTTTCACTTGATACATCTCTTCATGGTAAACTATGGATCGACTAGTGTCTGTTTGCAATTGCCTATTTGCATCAAATTCATCAATAAGTTCTTTCCAAATTACAGTTTACGGGTTCTTTTTGACAGACCCAAATTGTATTCAACAGTGCCTTTGTTAGACGCGAGTTTGGCGAGGGCATCAACTGTGTCATGTTTTATGTGGCCTATGTGAGGGGATCCACAACAGTTTGTCCTTGACACCCCGGTCAACAAGGTACACATATTTGTTGTCTGGCTTCAGAAACAAGAGCGTGACAACTTGAGTCGAGGGTGTCAAGGGCAAGTAGTGCATGATATTGGTGGTGTTATGGTTGCTGAAGGTGGTGGTGGTGTGAGAGGTGAGAGCATGATATTGGTGGCTGTTATGGTTGCTGAAGGTGGTGGTGGTGGTGTGAGAGGTGAGAGCATGATATTGGTGGCTGTTATGGTTGCTGAAGGTGGTGGTGGTGGTGTGAGAGGTGAGAGCATGATATTGGTAGCTGTTATGGTTGCTGAAGGTGGTGGTGGTGTGAGAGGTGAGAGCATGATATTGGTGGCTGTTATGGTTGCTGAAGGTGGTGGTGTGAGAGGTGAGGACAGGTATTATACTGGTGTGTTAACACTACCTCATTATCTTACAACCTCAGCCATGGTAACAGTGACCTCCTTCATGTGGTTGGGTCGTGCTGTAGGTCACATAATTATAGAACTTGGATGGTTCAGGCAGTCCACTGTTTACTACGGAGTGCACGTGATGCTTATTCTCACAGCTCTTATGAAATTCTTTTTGACAAACAAACTTGCCTCTGGAGACCAACCAACACCATTTATATATTGGTTATGATCTGCTGAACTTGTTTTAATAGATATACCGTATATGGTTATATCTTATATAGTTGTTAACATTCCACTCCTATATACGGTATATTCGAATTTACATAGTGTATTACAACAGCGGTTTTTTTTTTAATATGAACCAGCTATTATAGGGGACACCACTATACCATCACCTATTGTTATATCATACACACAGATTCATATACTGTATGTCAAAACTATGTGACGTTTTATGTAGTTGAATATATATACATGATTATCATCTGTTCTTACAAAATAGTGTGGTTAAACTGTGGTGAAATAAACTAGCAACTTTAAAGCTTGAAAACGCACACCTGTTCTTACTTGAGCCTGTGTTGGGGGACGGCGGTACTGTACCCTAGTGTTATACGGTACTTGGTATGTGTACTATTGCTGTTTCATACAGTACTTCCTTCGTCTAGTTTTGTGGAATAAAATCGTCAATCGTTAGCTAAATAATAATATATCTGGTCTCGTCCCCGTAGTGAAGGCGTTAGTGGGGATAATCTAAACTCATACTATGGAATGTTTCTCTTCTAATTCAAAGTCAACATGGCAGTCCAAGTCGACGTTATAAAATAGAAAATGATCCTAAGACACTGTACAGTTTCTATGTCCTTTTGTTAGTGTGTGTTTCAGGGAGAAGTTTGTGTCGTTCAGTGTGAGTCGAGTTACTGTGACTGTCGTTTGTTATTGTGGGATCGAGGTCGTGATGCAAGAGGCATTGTTGTGGGTGACGTCAATGTTAATGGTGAAGGCGGGGTTGGGTGTAGGAGGGGGGGGGACGGGAAGGGGTGTTCTTGAGAGAGAGAGAGAGAGAGAGAGAGAGAGAGAGAGAGAGAGAGCGCAGGGGAGACGGGAATGGAGACGGTCCCTGAAGTGAGAGTGCGTGTGTGTGTGTTTGTATGAAGGGGGTGGCAAAGTATTGTATAATGGACTTGAATTGCGTACTATCATTTGTAACACACACACACGGCGGCTGTACCCTTAAGACTACACACACTCTCTCTCTCTCTCTCTCTCTCTCTCTCTCTCTCTCTCTCTGTCTGGACAAAGTGATAATTTACACACACCCATTCACTCGAGACTACCATAACATGATGGCTCTTCTGGCGTTCAAAAGGAATCCTGTCCACGTCTGATATACAGTATACATTAAAGATCCCAAATGGATATAAACTTTAAATTGGTTTTTTGGGATTATTATTGGTTGAAGCGACTTTTTGTGTACCTCTGTTTTGTGTACCTCTGTTTTGTGTACCTCTGTTTTGTTTACCTCTGCTGTCTACGTACATGATGAACTAGTGTGAAGTTGTATGACGATTTTATTGAGTATCTCTATCTGTCTATCTATCTCTGTCTATCTGTCTATCTATCTATCTTCCTGTGATCCAAACGTATGTCTACACTTACATCAACTCCACCTTTTTCCCCTCTTCCTCTCTTCCATTTCTTTCTTCTTCTCCCTCCTCCCCCTTCTCCCCCTTCCCTATCTTTCTCTGGGGAATGTGTTCCGGGGGGGGGGGGGGCTGTTAGCTCGCCATATTACACCATCTGTCCCTGGCCACCCCTCCACCGTCACACCACCTGTCTGGCTACCACACCATCTCACCCCACCACACCACTTCAAATCCCCACCTCTCCACTTCACCACATTCCAACACCACCACTCCACAAACCACCTATCCACCACTTCCCAACACCCATGTCACTGCACCACACTTCACCACCAGATTCCCTATACATTCCCATACCACCACCAAGTCGTCCCTCCCTTGATGGTGGCAGCGAGGGAGAGTGACGGTGATGATGTCTGTTGCTCGTAAACACAGGACACTTTCCCTCACCCTTGAGAATTAGGCTAATGACTCCTGGCCACTCGTTGAACGTTCACCTGTTAACTCAAGTCGTCACCACCCCTTGTGTTTATCCTTGAGCCATGAAGGGATTTTTTTTTTTTGTATTTTAAAAGTTTTCTGACTTGTATTAAAAAAAAAAATGATAAAAACAGAGAACTAACAAGGGAAAATATATGTGTATTTTTAAAGCTTTGTAACTCTTGTATTATGATATATAGAAAAATAATTGAATATTAAAAAAAAAAAGAAGAGAGAGAAACACAGCTCATACATTTGGCAGAACCTCGACTCCTGTGACCTTGACCTTGACCTTTATCGATTTTTTACCCCAAACTGCCGCCGACTCTGAGCTGTCAAGTGGGTCGACTACCTGAAAGTGTGTGTGTGTCTCCTTGGTGATTGTGATTCGTAACTGGAGGCTCTCAGAGTGCACACAGTCACTGACAAGACATATAAAGACAGACAAGATATACAAAGACAGACTAAGCAACAAACAGATAGACATACACTTACAAGACAGACTGACAGACAGACTGACACAGAACAGACGAGACAGACTGACCCACAAACAGATCGATGCTGAAATCACAGAAAGAGCCGAGTACATCACTTACCAGTAACCTTCGTCTCGGGGTAAACCTTTCATGGTGGGGTGAGGGGGGCGGAGGGAAAAGGTTGAAGGTGTGGGGAAAAAAGAGAAAAGTTAGAGGAGGAATTGATGAAGGAGAAAGAGGTGAAGGGGCGGGAAGATGGGGGGGGGGGGGGGGGAAGGGTTGATGGGGTAGGAGTAAGAGGTGACAAATGGTGAAGGGTAAAGGGGAGGAAGTAGGTAAGGGGTGTGGAGAGAAATGTTGGAAGGGGCGGAAAGAGGAAGGGTTGATGGGGTGAGAGGATGAAGGGAGTAGAAGGAAAGGTGTGAAGGGGTGTGAAGATGAAAAAAAAGGTTAATGTGTAGGAAGGGGGAGAGGCAATCACCATACACACCCTATCTCCCCCCCCCCCCCCACATGGAGAAATTGACTGTAGAGGAAACCTTTTTAGGCCATAATAAAGGGTCGAAAAAAATGCTGTCCTGTTTCCATGTTGTTTTGGTGTGTTTGATTCCGTTCTCCATAATGCATATCGGGTTAGGTTAGGGTTATTGTTAGTTTAACGTTAGGTTAGTTTTAGATTAGTGCTAGGTTATTGTTAGGTCGGGTTACTGTTAAGTTAGGTTAGCGTTAGGTAATGTTAGCGTTGGGTTAGACGAGACTAGGTTAAGTTAGCGTCTTGATCTCATTGTTTTGATTCCGTTTTCCCTAATTATTATCGGGCTATACATTGCATCTTTTCCCTTCTCTTTATTACCTGTACTGAGGTTATAAGGACGGGCTGAAGGAGTCCTTTTAAATAACTAATACCGATTGATTCGCCAACTTGATGTCTGAATGCTTATAATTCGCCAACTTGGTGTCTGAACGCTTATAATTCGCCAACTTGATGTCTGAACGCTTATAATTCGCCAACTTGGTGTCTGAACGCTTATAATTCGCCAACTTGGTGTCTGAACGCTTATAATTCGCCAACTTGGTGTCTGAACGCTTATAATTCGCCAACTTGGTGTCTGAACGCTTATAATTCGCCAACTTGGTGTCTGAACGCTTATAATTCGCCAACTTGATGTCTGAACGCTTATAATTCGCCAACTTGATGTCTGAACGCTTATAATTCGCCAACTTGATGTCTGAACGCTTATAATTCGCCAACTTGATGTCTGAACGCTTATAATGAATCACCAACTTGATGTCTGAACGCTTATAATTCGCCAACTTGATTTCTGAACGCTTATAATTCGCCAACTTGATGTCTGAACGCTTATAACGAATCGTCAACTTGATGTCTGAACGCTTATAATGAATCCCCAACTTGACGTCTGAACGCTTATAATGAATCCCCAACTTGATGTCTGAACGCTTATAATGAATCACCAACTTGAAGGATTTGGGTAGGAAATTAATCAAATATAAAACCCGTATATAATTTGAGACAGTTTACAAGGTCACATTAATGGTTTGTTTACATCCCCGAAATGGTTAAGGCTTTTGGATCACGGGCCATTGTTTGGTGGCTTCCAATGGGTGTTTGTAATGGTGTGGTCACTGCAGGGGAGGTCAGGTGTGTGTGTGTGTGTGTGTGTGTGTGTGTGTGTTTGCGTGCGTATATTCCAGTTTCTTCTCAGGTGCGTATATTCTTTGCACCTCACCTCGCCTCTTCTCCGGGTAGCTGTACAGTACTTGCGTGCGATGCGCCATAAATAACCCCTGCACTATTAGATAATGGCTTGAGTAGGTGCCATTAGTTATGAAGGTGTAGAGACCACTAGGATGTGTACACGAGGGAGGGGAGGGGTGAAGAGACGAAGGGGATGGGGAGGAGGAGAGTGACGGGATGGGGAGGGGTAGGGTGAAGAGGGAAGGGAGAAGGGTGGGGTAAAGAGGAAAAGGAGGAGAGGGGTGGGGTGAAAAGGAAGAGGCGGAGAGGGGTTGGGAGAAGAGGAAGAGGCGGAGAGGGGTTGGGAGAAGAGGAAGAGGCGGAGAGGGGTTGGGAGAAGAGGAAGAGGCGGAGAGGGGTTGGGAGAAGAGGAAGAGGCGGAGAGGGGTTGGGAGAAGAGGAAGAGGCGGAGAGGGGTTGGGAGAAGAGGATGAGGCGGAGAGGGGTTGGGAGAAGAGGAAGAGGCGGAGAGGGGAGGAAGGGGGAAGAGGCGGAGAGGGGTGGGGAGAAGAGGAAAAGGAGGAGAGGCGGAGGGGGAGGGAGGCAGCTGAGGTCGGTCTTGTTTATGCTGAGTGAGATTTATGGCGGGGGGGGGGGGGTCGTCGTTAAGGTGAGTTTTGGTGGGTGTGGTGAGGTGCTGAGAGGTACTGTAGTGTGCTGAGCGGTACTGTAGTGTGCTGAGAGGTACTGTAGTGTGCTGAGAGGTACTGTAGTGTGCTGAGAGGCGAGAGGTAGTGTGCTGAGCGGCACTGTAGTGTGCTGAGCGGCACTGTAGTGTGCCGAGCGGTACTGTAGTGTGCCGAGCGGTACTGTAGTGTGCCGGGAGGTGATGGTGTGCTGGGAGGTGCTGTGAAATCGGCAGTCCCATGGGGCCGGAGCCTTGCGGTCTTCTGATATTGTGTTAACCGCAAAGCGAGATGAGGAGGAGGATGGTGTGATAGTGAGGGTTGTCGTGGCGGAGGTGGTGTGATGGCGAGGATTGTCGTGATGTGGGTGGTGAAGACAGTAGTGGTGGAGGGTGTCGTGATGGTGGTGGTTGGTGAAGACAGTCGTGGTGGAAGTGGTGTGATGGTGAGGGTTGTGGTGGTAGGTGGTGAAGGTTGTCGTGATGGTGGTGGTAGGTGAAGGCAGTCGTGGTGGAGGGTGGTGTGATAGTGAAGGTTGTCGTGATGGTGGAGGGTGGTGTGTTGGTGAAAGTTGTCGTGATGGTGGGTGGTGAAGACAGTCGTGGTGGAGGAGGATGGTGTGATGGTGAGAGTTGTCGTGGTGGTGGTGGTGAAGACAAGTCATAGTGGAGGTTCTGTGGTGGTGAGGGTTGTCGTGATGGATAGGTAGGGGTGTGGTGGTGGGGCGTGGATGTGGTGATGGGATATGGGTGTGGTGTGTGTGGGGTGTGGATGTGGCGGTGTGGATGTGGCAGTGGGAATGTGTGTGGGGTGTGTGTGTTGTGGATATTTACAAGAACAAGGGGGACCGGTCAGTTTGTGGCAACTACCGTGGGATCTCGCTGCTCTCCGTAGCTGGCAAGATTATAGCCCGAGTCCTCCTAAACAGACTTCTTCCTGAGGCGGAAAACTTCCTCCCAGAATCTCAATGTAGTTTTAGACCATCACGTGGCACCACTGACATGATCTTTGCTGCCCGCCAGATACAGGAAAAGTGCAGAGAACAGCGTTGTGACCTGTGCATGGTTTTCATCGACCTGACCAAGGCCTTCGACTCGGTCAACAGGGAAGCCCTTTGGTGGACCCTCAGCCGTTTTGGCTGCCCACCAACATTCATCGCCATTGTGAGGCAACTCCACGATGGCATGAACGGCAGTGTCCTGCACAACGGAACCCAGTCAGAGTTCTTCCCCATCCAAACGGGTTAAACAAGTGTGTGTACTGGCACCAACTCTCTCTTCCATCTTTTTGGCTGCCTTCCTTACTCGTGCCAATTTAGCCAGTGGGGTGAACATCGAGTACCGGGTTAAGGGGGGTATTTTCAACATAAGACGACTCCAGGCAAGAAGAAAGGTGTCGGCAGCTTCCATTACTGAACTTAAGTATGCAGACGACCTCACCTTTGTTGCTCCCACTGAACACGACCTTCAGGAGATCCTGAACACCTATGCAGACGCGTATGCACACTTCGGCCTTGAGGTGAATGTACGTAAGACTCGGATTCTCTTTCAGCCTGCTCCTGGTTCAGACACACCTCCACCATCCATCCAGCTTAACGGTACTACCCTCTAATGTTGCCCAACTTTCGGTATCTCGGCTCCCACCGGTCCACCATCGCGGACATCGATGAAGAAATTCAGCATCGGATCAGATGTGCATCTCACGCCTTGGGCGGACAAAAAAAATCGTGTCTTCAGCTGGGAAGACAAGAGAACAAATGCCAGCATTCTTGCTGACACCATGAACAACTACGTTGGACTGGCCATATTACCCGCATGGACTACAGTAGACTGTCAAAGCAGCTACTTTACTGTCCACCTTACGAATAGTAAACGTTACGCTGGCGGGCAATTGAAAAGGTATATGGATAGTGTTCAGACAAACCTGAAAAGGTGCCAAATCGACCCCCCTCACCTGGGAGTCGATTACTCCACACCGTAACGCTTGGAGGATCACCACACAAGGTGTCAATACTTTCGAGTTAGCCCGACTGCAAACCGGGACAGATAAACGCCAACGTCGGAAAGACGCTCCCACCGCCCACAGTAGATGCAGCCCTCCACATGTGCAACGAATGTGGACAACGCTTCCGGTTCCATATCGGGCTCTTTAGCCACCTCAAACTCACTAACCTAGGTGACATCCCTAATAACTCGTATAATTTTACCATAGCTTGATGATCGTCATACTCGATTCCGAGTGACAGCAAACTAGTAGTAGGGATGTGGTGGTGGGGTGTGGATGTGGTGGAGGGGTGTGGTGGTGGAGTGTGGATGTGGTGGTGGGATGTGGTGGTGGGGTGTCATGATCCCTCTGGCTCTTAACATGAGATCCCAGCAAGATGAAGATACCACCACGCTGAGGGCGGGGGTGGCGACTTGAGGGCAGGGGTGGCGACTTGAGGGCGGGGGTGGCGACTTGAGGGCGGGGGTGGCGACTTGAGGGCGGGGGTGGCGACTTGAGGGCGGGGGGCGACTTGAGGGCGGGGTGACGGCTAGAGGTCATCACCCCCACCACCAAATTACTTAACTGTTTTATCAAGATGGCCAACTGGGTGTACCGTAATGGAGTCTGTCTGTTGCCTTATTAACTTGTGCATTGTATCTGTTAAATACTGTACTTGGGGCAGGGAGGTCAGGGTCCCGCTAGGCCCCTGTGTGATACTCTACATCCCCTGAATGCATAGAGCCAACCAGAAACAGAACTTGAAAAATCAACCACAATAACTAGCCTAACACATTAGTACACTGTTAGCTTATTGTCTAAGGCAGTAAATGACTGTCTAAGCCTTAGTCATATACTGCCTCCTCCTAAACCTCTTCAATATCCAAACTATTAATCCCCTTCCTCCCTCCTCTAATTATCTTTCTCTATAAAAAAAAACATTCCCCTGAATATTATTCGTGTGTGTGTGTGTGTGTGTCCGTCCGTCTTACTCCTATCCCGGATTGTACAGTAGTATTTATATAAAGAAGACATGCTTGTGCTGTGTGATATGAGATAGATGACACCACCTGAAGACGAGTCACCACAGCTTACTTCACCTGAAGACGAGTCACCACAGCTTACTTCACCTGAAGACGAGTCACCACAGCTTACTTCACCTTAAGATGAGTCACCACAGCTTACTTCACCTTAAGATGAGTCACCCCAGCTTAATTCAACTGAAGATTAACCACACTAACGCTACCTGGGTATAGGTTAGGTAAAGTTGGGGGATTGGTTAGGTTAGCGTTAGTGTGGTTAATCTTCAGGTGAAGTAAGCTGTGTTGTCTAAGCTTCCTAAAGGCTTACATTGGTTCAGTATCTACAGCATATAGACAGTGTAGGTATATAAGCAATGGTTAATGTCGTAATTATGTAAATACGCGAATATTTTAAATGTTATCTGTTTAATGTTAATTTCTCTAAACGTCTTGTGTATCTCGAACAAATATACTCTTTATGCGTGTTCAAACTTATGTTCAGCTGTGGTGAGTGTATTGGTGACTTGTAGTAAATTTCTTCGCTATTTGTCTGTAATTAAAGTTTCCCTTTATTCAACTTTTTTTTGAGGATGTTACGGTTTCAGCAAAAAAAAAAAAAGCGTAAATATTGAAGAAATACAAAATTCTTGATCATAGATAATATTAGATAAATACTGAACAGACAGTCCATTGAACGCTCCACACCCCCGTTAGACTGGTGAACACAAGTTTGTTACACAAGACGTCGATGACTTTATATTTTCTGTAATATTCGGATCACCTGAAGATTAAACACCCTGTATATTTCACTTTAAACACATTAACGTTACCTGGAGGGTTAGATTAGTGATAACGCGTTTCATCATGTGAAATAATCAGGGGTGCTTAATCTTCAGGTGATCGACTGTGTACCCCCTCTTACCCCAGCCACTAGTGAGTGCATGGGGATAATCTCAGCCGAAATACCAGCGAAGATCCCATCAGATAATTTCCCTCCGGACACCGCCTCACCTCCAAAATAAACTGGTTAATGTTACACCAGGTCAAGTTTCTTTAAGCGCTTAATACACTGTTCCGTTATGTTACCTGGGGATAAATTTTTTTTGTTGCATCACTCCTGTAGTATAGCAGCTCTGTGGATACGAGGGACTCAAACTCACTCCTACACTGAATTAACTTTGTGTGGCGCGACAACGTGGGAGTGTTGCTGCCAGGTGTATGATTGATATTTTGTATTGATATTTTCACCGTTTTTTTGGGCTACAAATTTAAAGGAACATACAGATTTTAGTGGATTTTCATAGTATTTGTTAATTTTATTTGCGTTATATATCACTGGAAGTCTTGTGTAATAAATAATGTTCTTGGACCAGTACGATATGTTAAGAGTGAGTGATTCGAATGTTATAACTATGTAAGGATTGTATTTGTAAGGATATGATTGGTGAGGTATTGATCACCTGAAGATTAGGCACTCCCTGTATATTTCACCTGATCATTAAACTCCCCGACAGCACCTAGAGGGGTTAGGTTAGAAGTAGGCTAGGTTAAGTTTAGGTTTAGGTTTGGTTAGCGTTGGATAAAGTTAGGTTAGTGTAAGGTTATTTAATCGTTACGTACACTAAGCTAGGATGTTTATCTTTAGGTAATCCATCCGCGCGCTCTCGGCTTACACCCAGTGCTGTGTGTGTACCTGTATTAATTACTTCTTATTTTTCACTCACACTTTACTTTTACACCACCGAAGAGCGCTACTGCTGAAGTAAGACAAACGAACTTTCGTCTTGCAGAGCTTCCACGAATCGATAATCGCGGGGGTGGAGGAAACTGCAGGTAGCGGCAGGTGACCTTGATTGCTCCTGCTGGCCAAGCTTTTGAGGAGTCGTGTGTGTGTGTGTGTGTGGAGAGAGAGAGAGAGAGAGAGAGACTTCGTCATTTATGAGTCAGTGGACACAAAAATCCAGGTGTTCTGGGAGTTAAATACACATTCCTCTACACACCTGAATATTTTTTTATATATACAGGTGTTCAGAATTATCACACACACACACACACACCAGGTATGACCTATATATCCTTTTTTTTTGTGCCAAGGTGAGAGAACACATCTGACTGACTCGCCCTCACCACGTCACAGAAATAGCGGCCAAAATGACGCCTGAATGATATACCGAGACGACACAATAACTCGTGTCTTATAACCTATTAAGTTCGATGACTTTATTCTATTGAATACAATATCAGTTTATTCAAAGGATTATGACATCGTACTCGGGAAAGGGGGAATTATCGTACTCGGGTGAAATCATCATATTCAAAGAGGTTTAATCACCGTACTCGAGGGGTTAAACAGCTGAATCTCCACATTCGAGAAAATATCCAGCGAGCGAAACCTTCCGGGAAATCTGGCATCTAACGATTACTTGTGAAAAAATTTCGCTCCAGCCGACTGCATCTCGTGATTACGTTATGGGAAGCTCTCCTTCGTTATGCAGTTTACGAAGCTTTCTCTCGTTAAGTGAATCTTTCCCTCATTATTTAAAGCTTTCACTTGTTATGCTGCTTACGAAGCTTTCCCTCATGTAAAGCTTTCTCTCGTTACGGTTTGAGGTTTGACATTAACGACGTGTGTGTGTGTGTTGCCAGAGACTGTAGGGACTTGTACGTGAGAGAAATCGTTCGTCTTACAGGGCAACTGACCACAAGTGGACTGCAAGGTGGAAAACTGAGGCAGGTGGGGAGACGAGGCCAGGCAGCGGCAGACCACGTGTTACAACGCCCGGGAATCATCTCTCTCTCTCTCTCTCTCTCTCTCTCTCTCTCTCTCTCTCTCTCTCTCTCTCTCTCTCTCTCTATATATATATATATATATATATATATATATATATATATATATATTGTGATTAATCCCTGTTAGTGAATTCTCTCTCCCTCTCCTTCCCTGTCTCAGCCTCCACAGAAAGACTACAATACGCACGGGTTGGTCTGTAAATTTAATCTCGGGAGAGACGAGGAGGAAGAGGTGTGAAGACAGAGGAGGAGAGAGGAGGAAAAGATGTAGAGATGAGAATAGGAAGTTATGAAGACGAGAGGAAGAAGGGGGGGGGGCAGATAGGCAAGCAGACAGGAGGCAGGCAGGCAAGCAGACAGGAGGCAGGTAGGCAGGCAGGCAAGCAAGCAGACAGGCATATAGGAGGCAGACGCCTAGACAGCCTGGCAGACACGCAGGCCGACATGCAGGCAGGTGGTGGTTAACTGTGTTTGTAGGGCTGAGCCGTTGTGAGGATGATGGCGTTGCAGTGTTGAGATTAACCGCTGATAAGATTAGTGTGGGGTGGTGGGGGTGGTGGTGGTCGTGTGATTATGGTGGTGGGGGGGTGGTGGTGGTCGTGTGATGGTGGTGGTGGGGTGGTAGTGGTCGTGTGATTATGGTGGTGGGGTTGTGGTGGTGGGGTGGTAGTGGTCGTGTGATTATGGTGGTGGGGGTGGTCGTGTGATTATGGTGGTGGGGTGGTGGTGGTCGTGTGATTGGGGTGGTGGTTGTAGTGGTCGTGTGATTATGGTGATAGTGGTGGTGGTTGTGTGACTAGTGATTGTGGTGATTGCGGTGGTGGTGGTGTGATTATGGTGATAGTGGTGGTGGTGGTTGTGTGACTAGTGGTGGTGTGATTATGGTGATTGTGGTGGTGGTTGTGTGACTAGTGATTGTGGTGTGATTATGGTGATAGTGGTGGTGTGATTATGGTGATTGTGGTGGTGGTTGTGTGACTAGTGGTGGTGTGATTATAGTGGTGGTGGTTGTATGATTGTGGTGTTGGTAGGTGTGATGATCGTGGGATGATGAGAGAGGAGGGGGGTGGTAGTGGTGGGATGGTCGTGATTGCGATGGTTGTTGAGGTGGTAGTGGCTCTGTGATGGTATGGGTAGTCCTTAATGGTAGTAGTTGTCGTCGTCGTCGTGCTAATGGAAGTTAGATTAGGATATGGGAGGAGAGAGAGAGAGAGAGGTGAGGGGGAAGACAGTAATGGAATAGATATGAAGCAAGAGAAGGCGACTCAGGGTGAAAGAGAGAGATAGAGAGAGAGAGAGAGAGAGAGAGAGAGAGACCAGTGTATATCAGTGACCCTCATGAGTCATTGTCAGCCAGCAGTGTTCTCTCCTCTCTCTCCACCCTTCTCTCTCCCTCCCTCCCCTCCCCCTCCCCTCCCTTCCCTTTCTGTCTTATTCTCTCACCCTCCCTTTTCTCATTTCTTTCCTCGTTTCATTTGTTCATCCTCCATCCTACCCTCCTTCCTCCCTCTCTCCCCGTCTCCTTTCTTCCGACCTCCCTCCCCGTCTCTCCATATTACTCTTTACTTTTCACCCTTCCTCCTCCTCCTCCTCACTCCACTCTTTTCTTATTATCTCTCTCTACCGACTGTGTTTGCTTCTAGTTTGTTTGTCTTTCGCGTTTGATCATTCCGTGTTTGCTTGGTTGATTATGTTGCTTCATTATTGCTTTAGTGTGGCTAGATTGTTGTTGTTTACTCTTGTTAGTCTTCCAGCATGACTCTGCCATATATTTCTCATTAAAATTCTCTTTTAATGTTCCTCAGTGGGACATACAGAGGACTTCCATGCTCTTTATTCTCATTTAAGTCTATACTGTACAATGTATACAGAGGTGAAAGTATAAGCATTTTTACTTAGAGGTGAAAGTATAAGTATTTTATGCAATGGTGAAATTTTAAGTATTATTTTGCATAGTGGTGAAAGTGTATAACCTAACCCCCTTCCAGTAGTGTTAGCGTGTTTAATCATGGAGTGAGCTTCAGGTGATGATACAAACTTATTATTATTACGAAATTTTAGCTTCTATAGCATTAACAAACCAATTATGTGATGATATATGCTCTTAATATAATATTTCCCCATTTAACAAACATTAAATAATAAAATAAACAACATACCAGGATTTCTCCCCCCCCCCCCCCCCCACGAGGTTTCGACATTTTATTGCTGAAACAAGACGTATGAGCGACTGGTTCTTGCTTACATCTGAGAACATGCATCCAGCCGTCTGCATTGTTACCAGAACAACCCCGCGCGAAACCAATTTTTTTCTTTAACACACTTTATATACTATTTTTTATAAGAATGAATTTATATATACATACTCATAATATTATTCTGTTTCTTCTTTACACTATTTTTCATTTTCCTGACCGATATTGTTGCTTTTAACCAGAATATTGGTGTTTGTCCGTTCGTTCCTAGTTATCGCCTACAATTTTAGTCTGAATTTTACCAGAATTCCACAGCTGGTCGGCTTCGGCAGCAACTCAACACTACACCACTTTAGGTCAGTATCGGTGAAAGGTCAAGGTTACAGGTCATCCAGGAAGTTACAAAGTTTTTCATGAGTGTTGGAAAAGTTTTATTGCTGAGAGAGAAGTGACGGAGATCCGGGTCGACTACACTGAGATTTCGACGACTATCATGGTATCAGTATATAACTCGTTTTTTTTTTTTTTTACCTTTTATTAGTAACTCGTTTTCTGTGACTTTTTTATTAGTAACTCGTTTTCTGTGCCAATTTTATCAGTAACTCGTTTTCTGTGCCAATTTTATCAGTAACTCGTTTTCTGTGCCAATTTTATCAGTAACTCGTTTTCTGTGCCAATTTTATCAGTAACTCGTTTTCTGCGAGCCGTCAATATTTTCCTCGTGTATTGACGGCGCTTTTAACTTTCCTCTCCTGATGGTCATTTTCCTTTCACTTGTTGCCCAAACTTTCTCTCCTTCCTTCTTAGTGTTGCGTTTTCTATCTAGTGGGATTTTTTTTTGTTCTGTGGTGGGATTTTTCTAATATAAAATTTGGAGATTTTCTTAGTTATTCTGGTGTTTTTTTCTTCTATGTTTCGTAATCGCGTGGTATTTTCTTTTTATTTTGCGAGATTTTGTGTATTTGTTTGATGGGATTGGTCTTGTTAGTTATTTTGTTTACTGGGATTTTATTTTTTATATGGTATTTTCTCCTTATATTTTATCTTGTGGGATTTTCTTGTATTCTCTGCTGGGATTTTTCTTCGTGCGAATTTATTTGTTGAGGCTTTATTTTATTTGTTGGGATTATATTTTATTGGGATTTTATTTTATATGCTCCTTTTACCTGCTGGGACTTTCTTCTATAGTTGTGTGTTGTGGGATTTTATTGTGTGGCAACTCGCAAGACAAGGCAAACCGATTCTAACAGTGAATCGTCGGAGTAATGAACCATTGGACCGTGACCAGTGGACCGTCTGAATAATGAACCATGAACCGGGTGACTGGTGGACCGTCTGAATAATGAACCATGAACCGGGTGACCAGTGGACCTTCTGAATGAGCCATGGACCGTCGGAGCAGTGAACCGTCTGAATAATGAACTATTGGACCATGAATCGTCGGAGCAGTAAACCGCTTGATCATTTAATAAAATTTTTTAAGCCTTGTGTAATAATGTATCAGTTTGATGTTTGGAATTTGGAGTTGTCAGGTCAGGTTTGTTTATTTCGTGTTTGAAGCAAGTTTAGATGTTTTTTTTTTTGTGTGTGTGTGTGTGAAGGTGGAAATGGTTATAGAGGATATGTGTGTATGTCTGTGTTTTGACTCATCCCTGAACGATATTGCCCGTGTTATCTCTTTAAGACGGCTGTATAAACATATTTAACGTCTCCAATGTTGTAAGAAATATAAACAAGTTGGTGGCTTGCCTCCCCTCGTCGAGAGAGAGCTGTGTAGTCCTCCAGTCCTCACCAATTGACTCTACACAAGCACCAGCGGCCGTTCACCAGTTGGCTTAATTCACTGTGTCCCGGTGCGACTCTTTCCTTCACATTAAATTCTCAAAAGATAGTTAATAGTCTCTGTTTGTCATTGTTGACTCTTCCTTCTGATGTGTTTGTATTTTTAGTGTAAAGAAAGTTTCTAAGTTTGTTTTAAGGAAAAATATATTAAAAGAAAAGTTGCATTGCGCCATGGTGACACTCAGGATGCGCGTATCATTTATTGCCATCTTGGAGAGTTGCAAAATACTCTTCAAATCCTTTATAATCCGGAGAATATTGGGCGGATGTCCAGAGCGATCTGTACTGTCAACACGGAGTGGAAAAAGGAGGCCCGGATCAGGATCACCGCCGCAGCAAGGTGGCCTCTACAGCAGTGAGCGGACGAGGAAGTTGGTCATAATGAGGTGTGGCAGCCCAGACCATCAGGAATATTACACGGCGCTACTGGACCATGTGCCACCACCACCCTCCGCCTCTCACCCACTGTTTGTCTGCCCAGCCACACACACACACACCCCTGGGCAATACCACTATCACTCCATTCATGTTTTTACTCTTACTTACCGTATTCTGGTTTGTTATCCTCTTGTATCTAGTATGAAACTCTCTTCAGGAAAGTCTCCCTCTTGTTCGTTCGTTTAGTTCCTGCACTCGGTCACACGTCTAGCATTCATGTTTTGTTTTTTTTACTTCTTGTTTCATATCTTAAACTCTGCAATTATTACCACACTCACATGAGAGGTGGGGGGGGGGGGGGATGAGTGGTATTTGAGCGTACATTTTGAAACTGTATATATAGGTGCGTTTATTTGTATTTTTTCCCGCAATTACGATATTGACACATTGTGGAAATCGTCGTTGTATTTGCATTGAAAACTAAGATAGATACAGGTTTTAAGAGTCAGTGTAATAAGTTAAAAGAAGTGAGATAGAGGAGTGTGGAGTCCATCGCGAGGCATTTTTTTTTTGTTTTTTAATTGGGCACCCCCCCCCCCCCCCCCTACATCCTTGTGTAAGGTGAAGCGCAGAAGCGTTTACAGCGCCCAACAGGGAAGCATGCTAAGTTCATCTTTGCCTTTTGTCTCATGAGTCTTCCAGTGGCATTGCTTACGACCTCTCGACCTCTTGATCTTGACTGCTCGACCTTGAGACCTGTGGAGCCCTGACCTTGACTCCTCGATCTTATGCTGTGAAAATGACCTCAACCTTTACCCCGTGTACCTCGAGCTGTGACCTAGATCTCTCGACCTTGAGCAGTGACCTCGACCTTGAGCTGTAACCTCGCCCGTGAGCTGTAAACTTGACCTCTCATCTCGTGGGTCTGCCTTAACATTCAGGTTCACCCCTTGGCTCCCTGCCAGGCGACGGCAAACTTTGTCCTGTGTGTGTGTGAGGTACACGGTACGCGCACACATATACGAGAGAGAGCACACCTGGGTCTTAGGTAAACGCATATTAATTAGTGTTAAATGATGGAGATGGATCACTCGGAAATAAATGAAGCAAATGTTTGAGTTGAACTCCTCTTACTCAGGTGGCAGAGAGCAGGTGCGCTTCTCAAAGTGATTATCACAGTCCCGAAGTGTGTTTAATTTCACCTAAATTAGCGTAACGGAGTTAAAACGTAGCCTAACTTAAGTTTACTGAACCGAACTAAACCCGTCCTAACCTAACCATAATCAAAACCTAATCTAAAGTTAAACTAAGCTAATTTAACCGAACCTAAACTTTAAGTTGGCGTCAGGGTAGGTTTGTTAAAGTTAGGTTAAGTTAATGTTTGATTAACGACGTTGTTAGGTCAAGTTAGGCCGGGTTAAGATCGGGTTAAGTTAGCGTTAAGTTGTTTAATAATCGGATGAAATAAGCCTGGGCGTCCAATCATCTTCAGGTGATGCATTAAATGTGCAGCGTTCCCCCTCCTATTACCAGGAATCGACCAGCGTGCGAGTGTTCAGGAATCCTCATCTCAACACTGTAGGATCTCGTGTCCCACGGGCGGGCGGCCAGTCCTTCGGCCAACTCCATCATCGATTGGTGTGTGTGTGTGTGTGTGGCAACTTTGGAAAGCCTTGGGATAGTATATTGATCATGGGGTCGCAAACTTGATAATGTAGGTTTGCTAGTAACCACTTCTCTCTCCCCCCTCCCATTCCCCTCCCCACTCTTCTCTCCCCTTCTGTCCCCCTCCCCACTCTTCTCTCCCCCTCCGGACTCTCCCCTCCCACCCACCTTCCTTTTTCATGCTATTCATTCCGCAAGATGGTCAATATTTCCCGTATTTCTCATTCTTAAATATTTCTTCTATCGATGGTGTAGCCTCAAGTGGATAGGAATTACCTTTAAATATAGTTTGCACGGATATATCAGCGATAGGGGTTGGGTGTAAACGGGACTGCCCAGTAAAGGCTAATAGGCCCGCTGCAGTTTCCTCCATTATGTTCTTATGTAACGTGTCATCTGGTTGGTGGTCTTGGTGCGCCTCTCTCTACCTTCCTCCTCCTCCTCACAATATATGGTAAAATCAATTCCAATATGGGATCGCCGGATGACTAGCCTCCCCCTCCAGCTTACTTCACCTGAGAATAACACGCCTTTGAGGGGTTAAGGTTAGTGTTAGGGTTGTTAATCATGAGGTTAAATAAGCTGGGGGACTAATCTTCTTGTGATGTTATTTTTTTTTTTTTTTTTTTTTTTGCAGGATACAGGAGTTTTACTTACGGTCTTTATAATGAATATCAGATGTGAGGAAGTTGGCTGGGTTAGGAGGTTATTAGCCTCCCAATTCACATTCCTCGCCCACTCCCCCAGTCCACCCACACTTTCTCTCCCTTCACACCTCCCTTCCTTCCACCCCACCTCACACCTCCCTTCCCTCCACCTCACACCTCCCTTCCCTCCACCCCACCCCTCCCTTCCCTCCACCCCACCCCTCCCTTCCTTTTCCACACCTCCCTTCCCTCTTTCCACACCTCCCTTCCCTCTTTCCACACCTCCCTTCCCTCCCCCACACCTCCCTTCCCTCCCTTCTCCACGCCTCCCTTCTCTCCCCTTTCCACACCTCCCTTCCCTCCCCTTTCCACACTTCCCTTCCCTCTTTCCACACCTCCCTTCCCTCCCCCACACCTCCCTTCCCTCCACCCCGCACCTCCCCGCACCTCACCACCCCCACCTCCCCATCTCCTTCCCCCCCCCTCCCCCACCCCGCACCTCCTTCCCCCCCCTTCCTCACCTCCCTTCCCTCCACCCCCCCCCCCCCCCCCCGTCCGGAGGTGGTCGGATACCAGTTTTATAGGTGGGGTGCCTCTTAAAGTCCTGGGAACTAATATTGTTCTCCGTGTGGAAGCTTCGATAACACTGGTCCTTACTTGTATCCCGTGTCGGTCGGTCGGTCGGTCGTAACAAGAGGTGCTCCTGGAAGTCATTTTCCCCCCTCCCCGAATTAGTTAGCCCTGTTAATTGTTTGTTGACAGTTGCGGGACCAAGTTACTGCTTCAGCTACTCTTCAGGGACTCTAGTTTTATTATCAACCCCAAAGTAGCAGCTTAAATGTTTTGTAATTTGTGTTTATTACAAGTAAATAATTAAATAGCTTTAATTATATGTATGGTATGTGGTATTGTTTATAGAACTCCAACAAGCCGTATCTCGATGCACAAAGGTCAGATGCGAGACCATGTAATGTACACCAGCAAACTGTCTCGTGTGCGTCCACCTTCATTTTCTCTAACTGTTGTAATTATGTACAGGTGGGGCACTTACCTTCTATATTAAGACCTCAAATCTGGTTTACCGTTCATGCTTCACACAAGGTAGAACCACCCCTCAGTAACACCACCCCTCAGTAACACCACCCGTCACCAGCACCACCCTTCAGTAGCACCACCCTTCAGTAGCACCACCCTTCAGTAGCACCACCCCTCACCAGCACCACCCCTCATTAGCACCACCCCTCAGTAACACCACCCCTCACCAGCACCACCCCTCACCAGCACCACCCCTCAGTAACACCACCCCTCAGTAACACCACCCCTCACCAGCACCACCCCACAGTAACACTACCCTTAGCCAACACCAATCCTCACCAGCATATCACTCCTCACCAGCACCACCCCACACCAGCACCACCCCTCACCAGCACCACCCCACAGTAACACTACCCTTGGCCAACACCAATCCTCACCAGCATATCACCCCTCACTAACCACCTTCACCAGCCCCACCCCTCACCAGCACCACCCCTCTTTCACCAGCATCACCTCCCTTTCACCAGCATCACCCCCCCTTCACCAGCATCACCCCTCAGTAGCACGTTCTGTCAGTGGCCAAAAGTTTCGTAATTGACTGACAGATTGACAGGCGGGCGGATTGCAAGAGGATTCCTCCTCCTCCTCTCGGCCCTGTGTGGTTCTTGGTTTTGGTCACCACTGTATCTGTACGTTTAGTGAGACTCTGAGAACCATGCCTGACTGACTGACTGACAATGACTAACGTCTTTAAACATGTCCTAAGTCGTTCCATACATATGACATTAACTAAATTCGAAAAAAAAGTCAGAATTATGCTTAATCTCTTAACTAAAGGTACAGTGCGTTCTCTTAGGTATAGTATGGAAATGTAATTAATAAATCTTAGCCAAATGTTTGTGAATTTTTGTTTGTGGTTAAAGTAGTCCCAGTATATTGTTGATGTGTTGTGCTTAAGTTAACCAGTTGGGTGTGTTCTTACATCTTCACATACGAACTCTGAATCCGAATTAATGACTTGATTTTCCCGCCATTTCCTCACACCCATATACAGTAGCTACCTGGTGGCGTTTGTGACAACCATTTTTTTTAAGTGTTATAAACCCACTGCGACCTTTAGTCACTCACCACCAAACAAAGAAAATAATTATGGTCGTTAAGTAGGTTTTAGAAAAGTCTTTGTCTTGTTTTCCTCCTGCTTATCCTGCCTTCGTAACCTCAAGCGGTCATATTCGTGAAACCTAAACTAAAAGAGTTTGTCTAGTTGGTATATTTTTCTTCTTCTTTTATCTTTATTTTGTCTTATCGTATCATTTCCTCCCATTAGTAAGTGTCTCTTGACGTCAGAACGCTTTGGCAAAATTAACATCAAGCGATCATCATCGTCTTCCACTCCGGAGTTTAAGCGACCAACTCTTGTTTTGAGACAAGCTTGATCGAGAACTTTAAATTATTGGTTTTAACTAGTTTTTATAGGCGTTACTGTTTAGGTTTATGCATGATATGAAAAAAACCCCGGAAAAACAAATAACACGTTCGGTCAAAACAACAAACCAAGCATAAATATTGCTTTGTTACTGTATAAAGACTAAAGAGGAAAATAAACTTGCTGTTAGGATCAAAAACAAACATGCTCTGTATATTCCTTTGTTACTTTATGACATTGATGAATACGTTCAAATTCTTGTTACTTCGTTCATTCTAAAGGATTATAATGGACTTAATCTGTGACGTCACCATGTAAACAAACACGACTTCTATGGTTGAATTATAATGAATTTGTTGGGTTGGATAGAATGAGTTGACAATAATGAGTTGGAGAGGGAATGTGAATTCTTTTTGTTCTGGAATGAGTTAGATGATTGGTTAATATCCAACATGAGGGAACCGTATTAGAGGAGTTGGAGAGTTTGAATAGCGTAGAAGAACCGTATTTAAGCTGTTAAAAGGTGTCGGGGAGCCGTATTAGAGGTTGAAGAGCGTAGAGGAGCCATATTAAAGAGGTTAAATAGCATAAAGGAGCCATATTAAAGAGGTTGAATAGTGTAGAGGAACGGTATTAAAGAGTTATAAGATAGGAACCGGTTTAGAGAGGTTGAAGAGCTATGGTTCACACGGTGTGGCTGTGTTGATGGTGCGATGATCCTACGTGTTCACCTGACCCCTCCCACCCTTCCTCTCACCTCCCCTCTACCCTTCCTCCCTCCCCTCTACCCTTCCTCCCTCCCCTCTACCCTTCCTCCGTCCCCCCTACCCTTCCTCCGTCCCCCTACCCTTCCTCCCTCACCCCCTACCCTTCCTCCCTCACCCCCTACCCTTCCTCCCTCACCCCCTACCCTTCCTCCCTCACCCCCTACCCTTCCTCCCCCCTACCCTTCCTCCCTCCTCCCTACCCTTCCTCCCTCCCCCTACCCTTCCTCCGTTTCCTCTCTCCCCCCTTCCTCCCTCCCCTTCCTCCCCCTCTTCTTTTGTCCCCTTGTTTTGTTTACCTTCGGGTGTGACGTCACGGGAAAAATCGGAAATCGAGGAATTCACTTGTGTGTCCGTGTGTGAATTTTACTCGGCTATTTTGTTTCTGTACCCAACCTTTAAAGTTTGGCTCCGCATTATTTTGATAACTAAACTGTTTATTGACTGCGCCTTATGTGTGTATGAAATTCGGTTATATTACTATTATATCAGTGTATTTGGCTATATTGGATAAAATAGGTATAGCTTAATTTCGCAACTATGATATTTGGGAATTATTATCTCCCAAAGTATAAGGGAAGTAGTTATCAAGAGTAATTATTTAGATAAATAATTTGTTCATAAGACAATGTTAAAGAGATAGGAAGGTTTGTTTATGAAGAATAATCTGTGAGGTGATGTTAGGCATAGTGGTACGGTGGTGCCGTTTCACTATTCTCCAGTCTCTTCTACTCTTGCTCTCTTTGAATAATTTCTGGGTCAGTCACCCCTCTCTTCTCTCTCAAATCGTAATATGGAAGGAAATGCACAGGACAGCAGCTACTCTCTCTCTCTCTCTCTCACTCACATTGACACAACTCTCCAGCAAAGCTCACTATGCAGTACAAATATAGCCATTAAATAGAAGGTGTCACAATGCACGTTACCCCTCAAGAACTGCAGATTAACTTGTGTTGATATAGAAAAAAAAACTTGTAAACACGAAAAGAAGGGAGGTAGGAATCCCTCTTCCCTGAGACACGGGTACAAGGTGTGTCAATGTATATTCACCGCCTTATAGATTTTTTGGTGGCGATCGTGTCAATGCTTGTATTGCAACAGCCACATTGTCCTCACTTATGGGAGACCTCGCACAACAAAAAGTGAAGACCTGCTGTTGTAATAAAAGCATGTACACTACCCACCACTACAATCTGTAAGGTAGTGTGTGTACATTTTCCTGAGGCTGTATATGAAGAATAAAATGGAGAAGATTTGGAGAATGTTTTCACGCGTGTAGGAATGGGAGATTAAGTGTTGATGAAAAGTGGCGTTGAATGTTGGTTTGGATGTCATTTAAGCGTTGACCATCGGAGGATTGAGAGATTAGGGGAAGAAGCACATTGAACCGAGTCGTATCATTGAGACTAACGTTGACTGTTAAAATGTACAGTATTACTACGCTTCAACAACTAAGGTCTTTAAGCACGTATTATAATTATTAACTTTTATAATACTACTACGCTTCAACAACTAAGGCCGTGTGTTTATCCTAGGTTAGTACACACACACCTTTGAGAATTAGTCGAGGGGGTCTGGCAAGGAGGAGGAGCAGTGATGAAGTGACCAGACGATCTGTGAAGATTAAATACTCTAGAGAAAGAAAAAATAAACATTAAACAGAAAAGATGAAACCAATTCGTATAATAACGTCAAGGATTTCCTTTTTTCAACTATATAAGGGAAGTGGAGATGCATTTTTTTTTTATCCCAGTCCAAGTTTTGTTGGGATATGATGTTTTTACGTTTTGTTCTTTTGTAGTGGTGGTAGAGGGGTGGCTGTGAATACCGTTCTTTAGAGAGGTGATCACTGCAAGAGCTTTAAGAGGGGTGGTGTCAGCTCTTAAGGTTCGTGTTTACAGCTCCCTACCGGCCTCCTCCGCCACCCCTCTCTCTCCCCTCCCTTCCTAGAGATCAGAGTTGAGTGCTGACTGGGCTGGCCGTGATTGAAAGGTGTTGGTTGCTGGGGCAGGGAGTGGGTGGAGGCATGCTGGGGGGGGGGGGGGGTGTGGGGGGTAGAGAGAGGTAAAGAGAGAGAGAGTAGTATGTATATGCATGTATAAAACAAAAAAAAGTATTAATGTGGAAAATAGCTTGTGTACAAACAATACTTCTACATTATACATCTTAACACAAGTGAAGAGGAAGAATAACGGATAACTGAAGGAAGATTAGCAAGAACAAGCCCAGTGCTATTTACGTTCGTTGAATTTAAAAAAAAAAATATTTAGTTCAGCAAGAAAAAACCTGAGAGAGAGAGAGAGATGCTAATTGAACGTCCTTGACGAAATTGTAGCCAAGATTAAGAAAGAATTCAAGGATACGAACACACACAATTTACTCGTCATTACGTAACGACCGAAGTGATATCTATAAGACAAAAACAGTGCGGTATATATATATATATATATATATATATATATATATATATATATATATATATATATATATATATATATATATAAAAGCTTACGTCAACGAATTTATCTTTTGTAGGTTAGTCTAATTGTATTTTGTTGAAGAGCTGATAATAATATTGGAGTTTGAAAAGGATGTAGGGGTTGTAGATGTGGTTAGTACAAGTTTGAAAAGGTCGTGGGATATATTTTGGTCACACAGACGTTAATAAACTATTGCAGAGAGTTTCTTAGTGAGGCAGAGAGCTTTGTTGTGGGGGGGGGGGGGGGCATAAACGGTCAAGAAACATGACCGGCAGTGAGACAGGAGTATTTAAATTAATATGATATAATTAACTTGATTTAACCTAATAAACTAATCTAATTTAGCTTAATGTAACCTAATATAATTAGCCTACTCTATACTAACTTAACCTAATATAATATAATTTAATCTAACTTAATATAATCTAATTTAGCCGAATCTATAATAACAACCTAACGTAACATAATCTAATAACTTAATCTACCTAATATAATATAATTAGCCTCATCTATACTAACCTAACCTAAACTAAACTAATTTAATTTAACCTAATCTAATTTAACCTCGCCTAACTTTTATATATTAAGGTTATTAAAACATTTGACTTTATTTCCAGTGATTTTTTTTCCTCTATAAAATTGTGACTTTTCTGCTACTTTTTGTCGTGACTTTTTACCCAGACACGTAATGTAGTCTAGAAATCTTGTTGAGATAAAGAGGTACATAGTGTGTCGTCCTGCTGCACTCATCCGCTTGTACTGCAGTAGCCTAAGGGACACGGAACGTCTAGAGGGGGGAGGGGAATGACCGTACGTAGCCTAGAAAGTGGCTAATGCGTAACATCCTTGAGGGAGGGGGGGGGGGGGTTGCCGGAGTCTTATCAAAGTAGTCGTAGCCTAGCAACCTCCTGGGCGATGACGTTACGTAGCCTACTGTTACAAAGCAGAGTATTTGTAGCATAGCAAACTGTACCGGCGATGGTGTTACCTAGTCATAGCGGGTGGCTGCAGAGGTCTAGCCCGTGGTGGTAGTGTTATGATAATCGATGGGAGCCTCATCTTTCTTAGTTGTACCCACAGTGTGTGTGTGTGTGGTGGCGAAGCTGGGGAGGGCGGAGAGGAGCTGCATGATGGTCCTGGCCGGCTGGACCAGCGCGCGTGTACCCTTTACTGCAGTAGGGAGAGTGGCCAAGATGCCTGCCTCGCCTGCCTTCCCTTTCCCCTCCCTCCCTCCCTGCCGCAGAGGAAGCCCTTAGCCTGAGGAGCCACCGTAAACATCACTGTCATTCTTGGTAATGTGTCCCCCCCCCCCCCCTCCCCTTCATTTTTTTCGTGCCATTTTCTCGGTGATAAATTGTCCTGCTGTACTCTGTATAGTAGTAGCAGCAGTAGAAATGACGGTAGTAACAGTATTACCAGCAGTAGTAATGGCGGTAGTAACAGTATTGCCAGCAGTAGTAATGGCGGTAGTAACAGTATTACCAGCAGTGGTAATGGCGGTAGTAACAGTAGTAGTAATGGCGGTAGTAACGTAACAATAGTAATAATGGCGGTAGTAATGTAACAGTAGTAGTAATGTTGGTAACAGTAGTAGTAGTAAAAGTAGTGTTAGCATCAGTAGTAATGGCGGTAGTAATAATAGTAGTAAAAGTAGTGGTAGCAGCAGTAGTAATGGCGGTAGTAACAGTAGTAGTAATGTCGGTAGTAACAGTAGTGGTAGCAGCATTAGTAATGGCGGTAGTAACAGTAGTAGTGGCGGTCGTAACAGTTGTAGTAATGGCGGTAGTAGTAGTGGCGGTCGTAACAGTTGTAGTAATGGCGGTAGTAACGGTAGTGGTAATGGCGGTAGTAACAGTAGTAGTAGTAGCAGCAGAAGTAATGGCGGTAGTAGCAGCAGGGGGGGCACTGTAACCTAGATAACCCAACGCTTATTAGATATATATTCACTGGCGATTTACAGTAGCCGTTGTATGTATAATTTAAAGAGCGATAAGTTGCTCCTCTGCCCAAGTTATCAAGCGAGGGAGCCTAGTGGGTATTTTTTTAACCCATACAATTATGAAGAAAAGACTCGTTTAATATGACATTCAATTTCAATTGTTTATTCCTTGATAGAGGAAGTGGGATCCTACTGATGTCACTAGGTACCCCTGTACAATGACACCAGAAGCATCTGGCAAGTGTGACAAGTATATACAGTATAAATATTATAAAGGGACTTACTAAAGCCTAAGGAAGGAAGGATATTCCTTTAACACATAATCAATGTTATTTACAAAATATCTGGCCAGTATGGGGAGGATCATCGTGTCTCCGTCAGGGGGTCGTGGAGTGGTGGTCCAGCAGGCGTCACGGAAGCGTTGTGTGTGGGGACATCTCAGGAGGTAGTGGATAAGGGTGCTGCTGTCGGGAATATGACATTTACTCACGAATACGATGACTTGAAGATGTTTTAAGTGTGCTTAAGTGTCTTAACTAGTCAGTAACGTTGTACAATTTTATTATAATGATTACATCCCATAAAGTAGAGTGTGGGATTAGTCTAACATTAAGAGTAGTCTGTTTATAAATCGTAACTCCAAGACGATTTTACTGGATGTTACGTACAAAATAAAACTAATTATTATTCCCTGCACAACTACTCATTTCTCCGCAGTTCGCAAAAAAAAAAAAAAGACTGCATACGATTATATACAACACAAACAAATAATTAACCACTGTACAACTTCTTTCGCTGTTGTTTGTGTCCTATCCACAGTGAGTTTCTTTCTTGGCAATGTTTACGCATATTATTAAGGCGGGGTCACACAAGTACTTTTCTTGGCAATTACCTACCGACATTGCATTGTTGGCAGTACAATTTTGGCGAAGCAATCGCCAAAAAAGTGTTGATGTGACTCCGACTTTACCTTAAGTAAATATGAGTTGACAAGAAGTCGCCTTTAGGCTTGAGCTTCGACTGTGAAAAGCTAAACGTTACTCATAGATATTTGAGCAATGAGACGTGTTTTCTGATTCTCTGCTCCGAGATGTTCATTTACGTATTTAATTTTGTTGCGTTTCTTATTTATTATTTTTTTTTGCATTTAATTATTTATCTTTTTGTCTCTTAATTTTTTTTTCTATTGACTTTGATCTGTTTATCGCTTTAGCTTTATGACAATTAAAAATAATAAATGGTTTATGTTCCCTGAAAAACGCCGATAATTATCTTCGATAAATACTGACGTGATAAGCATCTCTGAGTTGAGAAAATCGTTAAGTGGAAACATTAATTCTTATTAAAAGGATCTTTTTTTATATTTATTTAAGGTTTACACACAAGATTAGTATGTTCGAAATATATTGTGTACGGATTATTTTTTAGTTTCTTCAAATGAATAAATCCTATATAACGCACCTTACCTCTGTTGCTGTGTGTTGTATGTGGGTTTGATGTGCGTGTACCTGTATGTATGTGGTGTACACAAAAACTTTGTCCACTTGGGTCCGATGTGTTGGGAAATGTATAGCAATTGCGGTTAGGTTGTCAAGGATTCACAACTAGTGATTAGAATTGTTCGCACATTGTCATATTGTATCAACGAGAAAAGTGGCAGATAGTTTTATATATATATATATATATATATATATATATATATATATAATATATATATATATATATATATATAATATATATATGTGTATATATATACACATATATATACACATATATCTCTAGTCCGGTGTATGGACACAGTAGGTTATAGTCCAAGCCAGGCCAGTTCATATCAGCTGAGTGTTCAAACATGAAGAGATTTGCTTTGATCTGAAGTGCATGCCTCGTGCATGACTCCACGTGGGAGTGCGAGGGTGTGCATCAAGTGCATGACTACATTAATCGTGCATGGACGCGCATGATCCTGCAATGGCCGTGCATGAGTGTGCATTACCCTTTGGCTGACGGAGCATGACGCAATCTCCCACAGCTCATGAGAATTGTGTCCTCTTGCTGACTACTGCTTGTTTCCTCATCAAAACAGTTTACCTTCACCAGGATCTAGAGCGTGATTGGTGTTGTTAGCCGGATCTAAAGCGTGATAGGTGTTGTTAGCCGGATGTAGAACGTGATAGGTGGCTGTTAACCGGATCTAGAACATGATAATTGATAGGTGTTAGCCGGATCTAGAACGTGATAGGTGTTGTTAACCGGATGTAGAGCATGATAGGTGTTGTTAACGTTATCTAGGGCGTGATAGGTGTTGTTAACCGGATGTAGAGCATGATAGGTGTTGTTAACGTTATCTAGGGCGTGATAGGTGTTGTTAACCGGATGTAGAGCATGATAGGTGTTGTTAACGTTATCTAGACCGTGATAGGTGTTGTTAACCGGATGTAGAGCATGATAGGTGTTGTTAACGTTATCTAGACCGTGATAGGTGTTGTTAACCGGATGTAGAGCATGATAGGTGTTGTTAACGTTATCTAGGGCGTGATAGGTAATGGTAACTCTACATAACACAAATAAATATCACTGCGAAAACGCGATAATTATTTTTCATTTAAGTTTGTCTGTCTACCAATCTGTCTGTCAGTGTTTCTATATGTCTACCTGCTTGTGCCTATCTGCCCGACTGTCTGTGTCTGTCTACTTGTCTCTGCCTATCTACCCGACTGTGTACATGCCTGTCTGTGTCTGTCTGTCTGCCTGATGTGTGTGTGTCAGCGTTAGATATTAGCCAGCCACCATAAGCTGACGTTATCGAACACCTCCATTATATCCCGGAGGTTTAAGCTTAACATCCGGGCTGAGGTCAAGCTCTATAGGTCAGAGGTCACTCGCTTGTCTGACCTTTATTTATTACTTTCTGGCGAGGGTGTTGCCATGGGTGTTTTGATTGACTCACGAACGTAATGTGTGTGTGTGTGTGTGTTTGTGCGTTTGGGTTTGTGTATTCGTAAATATGTTTGTGTGTGCATTTGGGTTTGTATGTGTGTATGCGCGCATCTTTAGAATTTGTGCGGTTGTTTGTGTGCATGTGTTTGTTTGGGTATGTATGTATGTATGTATGAATAAACAAATAATTAATAAGGAAACAATTTAATTCAACCTTAAATATACAATATAATGACCTTAATTAAACAACTTAACCACACCTATATTCATTTGTTACCGCCACTTTGTATCGTTCAAGATTAAAGCAAAATTGGCCCATTAACTCGAGTGAAAACATTCTTTTAGATGAACTAACACTCTGAACACCTTGTAGAAATTGGCTCCGACCATCACCACCCGACAGTGAACCTTTTGGTGTTTCTGATTTATGGTGAGTGGTGGTGGTGAGGTGTTGGTAGTGTGGGGGCTGTGGATAATGTTGGTAGTGTGATGTGGTGTGGATAATGTTGGTGGTGTGATGTGGTGTGGATAATGTTGGTGGTAGTGGGGAGGTGTGGATAATGTTGGTAGTGTGATGTGGTGTGGATAATGTTGGTAGTGTGATGTGGTGTGGATAATGTTGGTAGTGTGATGTGGTGTGGATAATGTTGGTGGTAGTGGGGAGGTGTGGATAATGTTGGTAGTGTGATGTGGTGTGGATAATGTTGGTAGTGTGATGTGGTGTGGATAATGTTGGTAGTAGTGGGGAGGTGTGGATAATGTTGGTAGTGTGATGTGGTGTGGATAATATTGATAGTGTGGTGTGGATAATGTTGGTAGTAGTGGTGGGGGGTGTTGGTAGATGTATGGGTGTGTGGTTGATGCTCGCAGCTGTGGGGTGTGGTTAATGTTGGTGGTAGTGGTGGGTAGGCGTTGGCAGCGGGGGGAGGTGGTTACAATGTTGGTAGCTGTAGGGAGGTGTGGTTAGTGGTGGTAGGCACGAGCAACACATTATGTGGGCTGACCCTGCCATGTCCCGCCTCAGTTCAGTTGTCGCAGCCCCGTGATATTTTCCTTAATACTGACACACTACAGTAAATAGGAGACAAAGTTTTATAATTCATGTCATTTGAAAATTAGACACCCAAGCTTATTTTATCTGATTAGGCACCACATCTTATTTTATCAAGATAAGACACCTCGGCTTATTTTACATGAAGATTAGACGCCTCGGCTTATTTTACCTGAAGATTAGACACCTCGGCTTATTTTACCTGAAGATTAGACACCTCGGCTTATTTTACATGAAGATTGAACACCCTAATGCTAACCTAACCATCACACCAAAATAGGGCGGCAGATTAATTCAGGGCAGGATGCAAATGCACTACAAGAGGATTTAAATAAACTGCTGGGGTGGTCAGAAAAATAGCAAATGAAATTCAACACCAGCAAGTGGAGCGTAATTAATATTGGAAGAACAAATACTGTCAATGTATACAGCCTTAACAACATCAACCTAGAGAAGTCGACCTGTGAAAGAGACTTAGGGGTACTTGTAAGCCCGGACCTGCGGCCTGGAAAACAGTGCGTTAATGTTTGAAATAAGGCAAACAGAGTATTGGGTTTTATATATCTAAACGTGTAAGTAATAAGAGTGCAGAGGTCTTATTGCAACTACATCTTGCGCTAGTCAGGCCGCACCTCCATTATGCGGTTCAGTTCTGGTGCCCCTATTATAGAATGGATATCAATTCACTAGAGTCGGTGCAGCGAAGAATGACGAAAATGATTCCGGGACTTAGAAACCTACCAAATCAAGATAGATTAAAGAAACTAAACTTGCATTCCCTAGAAAGACGAAGAGTGCAGGGAGATATGATAGAAGTATTTAAGTGGGTGAAAGGAATCGATAAAGGGGATATAGATAAAGTTCTTATAATATCCGAGCAGGATAGGACTCGTAGCAACTGATTTAAGTTGGATAAGTTTAGGTTTAGGAGGGAGATAGGAAGGAACTGGTTCACAAATAGGGTGGTGGACGAGTGGAACAAGCTTAGCAACTTTGTAGTAAGTGCTGGAACGCTGGAAAGTTTTAAAAGGAGGCTAGATAGATTCATGGATGATAGAGAGTGGTAGTAACTCTCGACAGGAGCTGCCATGCACAGATCAACCGGCCTATTGCAGACTCCTTATGTTCTAACAACCCCTCCTCCCCAAGGTATCATTAGGGTGGATAATCTTCAAATTAATTAAGCTGGTGCGTCTTAAGCCTCAGGTGAACTAATTAAAGTGTAATATTTCTGTGAAATAAGCTGAGGTGTCGAATCTTCAGGTAAAATAAACTGGGGTGTCTAATCTTCAGGTAAAATAGGCAAGCTGGGGTTAATCCATCATACTCAAGGGGTCAAATCACCGTCTTCAAGGGGTTAAATCACCGTCTTCAAGGGGTAAAATCATCGTCCTCAAGGGGTTAAAATCCTCATCCTCAAGGGGTTAAATCACCGTCTTCAAGGGGTTAAATCACCGTCTTCAAGGGCTTAAATCATCGTCCTTAAGGGGTTAATAAAAGATAGTGAAACCCAAGAACGTTTGTCCATTGTTTTCTTACTTGTTACCGGTCACTATTTTCTTGGCCACTAAAACCGTAAACTATTACTCACAGGCGACATAATTATAACGTGTTAAATTATGATACATTTAATGGGAAATATTTTAAAGGTCATAAGTCACAGTTTATTGGTGAGAAATAATATGGATAATGGATTTCATATTAAAGAGAATTTAAGAATGCCGATTCCAACTCCAGCCTCTCCCTACTTCACCCAGAATGCTCGTCTTTTGTTTTCACACACACACACACACACACACACACGGGGATCATTTTTAGTTATTTTCCCTCACTGTTATTTTGGTGATATCTCTATTCTTTAATCGTTGATGTGGCGTTGATTCGTTGGTCTGGCGTTGATTCGTTGGTCTGGTGTTGAATCGCTGACGTGGAATTGAGCTTTGATGCGGTGGTAATCGGTAATGTGTTTTTACCTCTCACAACATTGCAATACCGTGTTCTATTCCCGCTTGGTTCGGCTGTGAGAAAAGTTGTTGTTGTCCAGTATAACATTACCTAATATTGGCGGGTCTCTCTCTCTCTCTCTCTCTCTCTCTCTCTCTCTCTCTCTCTCTCTCTCTCTCTCTCTCTCTCTCTCTCTCTCGTCTTCATCCACTATCCTATTACACCCCATAAAAAAAATTGTCACATTCACTTCAATGATAACATTTGTGGAATTGTAATCGTATTTAAGATTTCCTTATCTTAGAATTATAAATATAGGTTCAGGGTGGTGCAATTATCAATTTCGACGTACTCGTATGAAAGAAAAATCATCGTAGATAATTGTAGTAGGGCCATGATAACAAAATAATTAAATAAATCCAGTTTATATTTAAATTATTTTTGGATTATGAAATTTTTGTAGCAGATAATAATTATAGTGCGGTCATTATAATACTATATTGAAGTAAATACAGTTTATATTTAAGTTATTACAGTGAATTGTATTGTGAAAAACTGTACAGAACTTGATAATTATGGTAGGGTTATGATAACGCAATATTGAATTAAATACAGTTTACGGTATATTCAAGTTGTTATTTTAGGTAGAAAAATCGTACTAGTCATGCTCACGAGATCTTGAAATATATACAGATTACAGTGAAGATCCTTATTATTATGGTAGCCAGTTCGTGTTCGGTTATTATACAAGACACAAAGTCTGTTTCTGGCGCCAGGGGAGTCAAGCCGCGTGGTGAGGAGGAGGAGGGTGTAATGGACAGACATTCACTTGTTTCTCATGAGGTTCGTACAGTCTCTCTTACTAGTGGTTCATGTTTCGTTATCTTATCGTTATCTCCCTGGTGGGTTAAAGTTCTCTTAGGTAAGTTATTCTCCAAGTCGTTAATGTTCCGATATCGTGATTTTGCTACGATATAAGAACGTAAGAACACAAGAATGGAGGAAACTGCAGCGGGCCTATTGGCTCATACTAGGCAGCCCCGTTTACACCCAACCCCTATCGCTCATATATCCGTCCAACCTATATTTGAAGTTACCCAGCGTCTGCGAGTTAATGATGAGCAGCGTGCTTAATGTTCCGCTTTGTGGTTAATGTTCCGATATCGTGATTAATGTTACGATATCGGAACGTATGAGGCCGATACAATTTGAAGCAACAAAATCTTAACTATAACGGAATTTTGTCTTGTCTGCAGGTTCCGATATCGTAATATTATCCAGCTATGATTTACGGTAAACGGCAGTGCGGGGTCATTGAACACTTAGAAATTTATGTTCAGTTTTAACTTTATTTAATAAAAATAGTCTGAGCGTCAGGTGTTGAACGTGGACTGGAGAAAGCTCACTCACTCACGTACTTATTGGTAACGCGCGGCACTGGAGTAAGTGAACAAGAACAATTTTATGGTGAACGAAATTACTGTATGTTGATGTGAACGATGTCAGTGAACTATAGGCTTATACTGTGTACTCATGTGAACAATGTTAGAGTGAACGATATACTGTACATTGATGTGAACGATATTAGTGTGAACGATATCGGTAGAACACGTTAATGGTAGTGAAATTTGGAATAGAAAAAGACCATAATGTCCGACACTCCTGCCCGTCGTACAAGTCGCTGCAGTTGTCGTATCTTGAAACGATGATGTTCATAAAATGTACTTAAACATGCCTGTGGAAATATCAAGTACATTTAGATTTCTTTTGAAAGTATTAGTAAAGGTAAACTATGTATAGATGTAATTGTTTTGAGTTGTTGGAGTGGGACATTCTGGCGAGTGTAAACATTGGCTGTGTCGTTTCATTCGTTCCAACATTTCTTCGGCCAGGGATTTTGGAGAGTCCGATTTGACACGTTCACGTCAAAGGGACGATTGTAAATGAACTCTGGACGAAACTAATGATATCACGTCGCTGAATTATTAAAGTGATACGACCAGGGTAGACTAGGGTGACTCACCGTAATGAAATAGAGAAGTGATAACGGGTAATGTCGTAAAAGGTTCAGGAAATTCTTGAACGTGGAGGCAGTGATTGTGCCATTGTTGGAAAGCTCGTACATTGTCACACAGTTTTAACCCATTTCACCGAATAGAATAACCGCGAGAGAGCTTTTCAGACATTTAGATACGCTCTTAAGGTTTTCTATCGGTGTTTTTGTTCTAAGGTTTCACGTTTAATAGTTTGCCTGGTGACTACATGAATGGATATAGTCCTGAACTGGCCAAGGCTTGGGTCGAGGGCTCTCAGTTAAAGTGCTGTATTTCTTCAGTTTATTTAGTATTTTCCCTGAGGCTCTACGTCAGAATTATCCATTTTTCAGGCTGTTTGACGTTACTCGGCGTGACAATGAGCGGGCTTGTATCTTTACACCATGTAACCAAGGCTATACAGTGCAGTCGAACATGACATCTCGACCTTCCTAGTTCTTGTCCAGTCTTTTCACAAGGGTTATCACGCTTCGAGACGTGACCACCCCATGAGGTAAGCTGCTCTACTATCCGTTCACAGCGCCCAGTAAGAAGATCTTTCATGTCAGTTTAGCGTTTTGATGTTTGTTGAATGGTTTAAAACTGGCTCATAGTGTCGGTGGGTGTCGGGAGTCCTCGTGATGTATCGGTCCGAGGAATACAGCAATTTATTTCACTTTTGATATCACCTTCGAAATGCACATTTCAGTATTACTGCGATTGGATATGAAACACATTAATTCATCTTAAAATCAACCACCCTTATGAACCTACTTAATCTAACTTCTCAAGGTAGCGTTAGGCTGTTTATCAGGTGAAATTAGCTAGGGGACTAATCTTCATGTGGTCCTTTTTAAAGTTATTCAACTTTGGGTGAAAATTATTGAACTAAAAGCTACAAGACATATTATAGACGTCATAAACCACACATATACGACTTGTGGCTCTGAGGGTGAGGCAGAGAGCTTGTGGTTGATAACCTGTAAAACATCAGCTGTTGAGATAAGATATAAGGCAGGTGAGCAGTGTTGACGCCCTTCTTAATTGTTTGCTCCTGTGACGTGTTGAAACTTATAGCTGATAGATAAATGGATATATATGAATATTGATAGATGACATTTATAGTGTATTGGTATTATTAGGCGAAATAGATCGATAATAATGACTGGTTTACGGTATTGAGTAAAATGGATCAGTCTAGATAGCGGCAGCCAGTCAGTCACTACAAATTTTAATTCCCGTGTACAACCACTGTAAACCCCACCTGTGTTGCGGGTGTGTGGTGAACCAACCGTAATAAATATTGAAAAGAATTTTACGATGTTAACTTTGTGAAGCCGAGTTTAGAGTATTTATATATTGTACTGGATCAGCTGCTTACGTAAGGTGTTTTTGTAGGGAATTCCTTGCGGTTGAAATTCTCACTACTTCTGGCATCTATTTGAGTCGTCTGTTATTGGTTAATGGCTGTGGACGACGTTACTTCTCATTCCGTTACAAACACACGGCACTAAAAAAAAAAATAAATCAAAGTAAATATAATACAAACAAGAAACCTGGAAGGAAAAATAATGATACTCTTAAAACATCAATACTACCTTTATATGCTGTACATGAACCCTTAATATATGCCAGATGTTGCCAGAGGTGACAAGGGAAATTTATCAGGACTGTATACTGGGGATAACGTATTTAGTTGTCTAACTGATAGCATATAAGAAAGCTGTAGGATAAAGATACTGATTTTGTAGTATTTAGGATGGTGGTTACCTAAATATGTATCCGTTTAATATGAAGGGCCACTGACTGCTAGCCACGGGTGATCAGGTGAGTTCATGATTAGACGACACTTTATTTTTGTACCAATCACTCGAGATCGACGGCCAATAAGGAAGGTTCGCATTGATATACCTGTGTTGTGATTGGCTGTGTGGAGTGTTTGCTACACCCGGTGTGACAATAGTTTGGACCCTGTGTCTGGGGTTTGATATATTTCGCCTCTTGTATTTCAGTTTTTATGGTGTGTAGTGGCTGAGTGGATATAGTGCTTTTCTCCTGTCCTAAGGGTAGCTGGTTCGATCCTGGGACACACTCAGTCCACCCAGATGTAAATATGTACCCAGCTTTACAGTTTTGGGAAGTGAAGGCATTCGAGTGCAGTGCCGGCCAGACCTTGTGTACCGAAGGCTTAGTATATACAGTGGGCTATATCCACAGTCCCTAACGTGTCGTCTGGGCTATAAAATTCTCGACCAGCTGATTATAGATGAAAGATAATGACTATCGCGCTTGACATGTTTATTCAATTGCCACATTACTGCCGGTCAGTGTTAGATTATATCATGGCGAGGACAATCGTGTAAAGGAAGACGTGGGTGTTTTGTTTACTGTTATTAACTATAACTAATTTAACATTTATTCCAATTGACTTAAGAACTGATGTAATGTTGATTTTAATTATCCATCGTTGTTTTGTCAGATCCATTTCAGAATAAATTGTCAGAATACAAAACACGAAAAATAGTATTTAAGTGAGAAAAGTAATTTATATTAAAAAAAAACGCAAGTTGGCTGGAGAAAAATTCTATTACGAAAAAAATGTTTACAGGGAGAAAATTTACATTGCCTGGGGAAAAAAATAATTGCCGGGGAAGAAACTTAAGAGAAGGGTATAGCACTTAAAATATCCGGGAAAATTAAAATAGGGGAAATTAATTGTCTCTGGAAAAAGTAAGGAACATTTTAAATTGGGGAAGAAATTAATTACTCATGAAAATGTTACTGGAAAAACTGAATTAAAGTATATTTCGGAAAATTAAGTTTGGGGAAATTTAAGTTAACTGTGAAAGAAAACATAGTTAAAAATTACATACCGGTGAGGGGAAATTATTATGAACTGCGGAAAAAAAAACTTGATTACCTGGACAAAAAAGAGAATTTTAAAACAGTATTTTTTAATCCTTTTGAAATTGGGGATTTGATAAATGATCATGTTTAGTTTTTTGTAATTTCTGACTTTGATGAATGAACGTGAATTATTACTGAACGTTGATGGTGAGAAACGTTGATGGTGAGGAACGTTGATGATGAGAAGCGATAATTAATGATACTGTGAACAAATGTATAATAAACCATAATCCAATTGGCTATGAGTTAGCGGGGAATTGATAAATATAATCCAATTGGTGGTTAGTTGGCGGGGAGTCGGTAAATATAATCCAATTGGCCAGGCGTTGGTGTGGAATCGGGAAATATAATCCAATTGGCGATTATTTAGTTGGCGGGGAGCCGGTAAATATAATCCAATTGGCGATTAGTTAGTTGGCGAGGAGCCGGTAAATAGACATTAATTTATCTGTTTTAAAATCGGCAAAAACTTCATCACAGAAAACATTATTTTTTGAGAGAGAGAGAGAGAGAGAGGTGAATGACGCATTTTAAAGTTTTAAGGAGAATGTGTGTGCGTGGGAGAATGGAGGAATGAATGACTACTTGAAATATTGGAAGGGGAATGTTATAAGAATGAGATGGTGTTAGATTGTGTGAGAGAATGATTTAGTTATGTTTAGAATGTTAGGAAGGAAATGTTTTGACAAGCCTGTGTGTGTATAATTAAGCACATGGAGATACAAAGATAGGGAGGGAGGCGGTGTGTATAATTTAATATGTTGGGATTATAGGGGCGGGGAAGTAGGGGTGTATTACAAGAAGGAAGAAATAAAGACAAAAAACAAGAAGAAATAGAAAGAGGAGTACAAATAAAGGAAAAAATGAGGAAGACATTGAAGAAGGGAAGACATGAGGAAGACGAAGAAATGAACAACGCGAAGAAAAAAAAAGACGAAGAAACGAAAAGGACGAAAAAGAAAGGAAGAAGCCGAAGAAAGGAAAACGAGGAAGACGAAGAAAAGAATAAGGAAGAAGAAAAAAAAAGAGGACGAAGAAGAAATTAAGAACATGAAGGAAAAATAAAAAATAAAAATAAGGAAAGGTCTTGTTTGAATATACACCGTGTTTACATTACGTAGGGTAAAAGACCGTATATTCACCGTGTTAAGATACGAGAGAGAGAGAGAGTTCAGTGGATTAGAATACATACAATAGTTCAGTGGATTAGTTACTTATGAGAGAGATACTTCAGTGGATTAGATACATACGTGAGACATAGTTCAGTGGATTAGAATGTAGAGAATAGGAACGTGAATGATAGATGGTGTATTGATACTAAGAAACAGATGGAGGGAGAGGGGAGAATGAAAGGAGGGATGGAAGGAGAGCAGAAGAGAGGTATGGCCGTAGAAGGTTGTGATAGGAGTCCCGGCCGGAAGTAAGAGAGGGAGGGAGAGAGAGGGTTTGTGTGTCTGTATGAGGGTTTTTGTGTGTGAGTGGAGGGATTATTTGTGTGTGAGTGGAGGGTGTGAGAGTGTGGAGTGTGTGCGTGAGAGAGAGTGGAGGGGATGAGTAAGTGAGTGAAGGGTGTATGCGTGAGAGAGAGTGGAGGTGTGTGTGTGTGTGGAGGGTTTGTGTGTGTGTGTGTGAGTGGAGGGTTTGTGTGTGTGTGTGAGTGAAGGGTTTGTGTGTGAGTGAAGGGTTTGTGTGTGTGAGAGAGTGAAGGGTTTGTATGTGTATGTGAAGGGTTTGTGTGTTTGCGTGAGTGGAGGGTTTGTGTGTGAAGGGTGTGTGTGAGAGAGAGTGAGTGAAGGGTTTGTGTGTGAGTGAAGGGTTTGTGTGTGTGTGAAGGGTTTGTGTGTGTGTGTGTGAGAGAGAGTGAGAGTGAAGGGTTTGTGTGTGTGTGTGAAGGGTTTGTGTGTTTGCGTGAGTGGAGGGTTTGTGTGTGAGAGAGTGAAGGGTTTGTGTGTGTGTGATGGGGTGGCATTACACTCAAGGTTCAAGACATCTTACTGAACTAATTACTTCTCCTTCCTCTTCTCATTCCTCCTCTTCTCCCTCCTCCTCTTCCTCCTCTCTCACCTCTTTTTTTCCTCCTATATCTCCTCTTCTCCTTCCTCCTCTTTTCTTCTCGTTTTTCCTCATTCTCCTTCTTCTTTCTCTTTCCTCCTCTTCCTCTTTATCATTAAATATAATACTGGACCTCAGTTAAGTAATACCTATTGATAATGATTGCTTGATGATGATATGATGATGATAAATATAATAGGTCATTGATAATGTTATGGAGAGACAGATAGAGGGAGAGCGCACGAGCAATAATAAGTGTGTGGGTGACTGACGCCAAATATCCGGTTTTGGGACCAGAATGAACCTGCTGTGTTCAGTTCATTCTACAGGTTCAGAAACAAGAACACTATATATGAACCCCGATACAGTGTCTTCAGAAACTCCACTTAAATGAGGAACTTTGTATAATGTTATTGTTTGTTTTTGTCGCTCTAGACAACTATACACGTACACAAGGGGGGTATTTTGACCGGCACTGCACTTGACCGCTTTTATTAACCGTAACTGTAAAGGTTAGGTAAGGTGGACTGGCGGTGCCCTGCCGAGAACTGCAGAGTACAGTATATAAAGATTTAAATTGTGAAAAAAAAATATCTTAATTCATGGTTCTTATTTCCTTATATTAATACAGAACTTAACATTGCAGTTACAGTAGAGGTTCAGTTCTATATTACAGCAGTACAAAGATACTACTAAGGGTGTTGGGTGTTAGGATGTGTTACTGTGCTTTATGGTTAAGATTTTAAGATTGGTACAGACTTAAATATTAACAGATGGCGCACACACACGCATACACCCCAAGGTTCACTGTCAAGATGCACAGTACTCCGGTTTGTGTCAAGGTTGACTCGATATGCACACATGTTTGAGGCAGTACAACTTACCAGGAAGACGTACTTGTGTGTGTGTGACAGGCCATTTCTAGTTTATTAACTTTTCTTTATCTTTACAGAGGCTGTGCTGAAGACGAATTATACATGGGCAGTGGTAACAGCAGGCGTAAAGATTCGTGCGTGGTATAGCAAACGTCGTAGGAGCGTGTGATAACTGGCGTCGTCGAGAAGGGGTCGTGTGCGTTGGTACAGCCAGCGTTAAAAAAAAAAGTGTCCTGGATAGTAGAGGTGTGGTGCCTCTTCCTCAACCTCCTCCCTGACACTCCTCCGGCAGCAGGAAGAGGCCCGGAGACGACGGTGCCAGCTGAGCAAGCGTAACGTGAGCTGTGGGTGGGTAAGGCGAAGCTCATGAACCGCCCCTTCCTCTAAACAACGTTTCTAGTGTTCGCCGCCTCCCCTCCATTACGGCTTTTGATGAGTGCGCGCTCATCCTCCGCTGGCTGTTTGTGGATTTGCGTGCTGGTGTTCTGAAGCCACATTGCGTGTGCTGTAATCTTCTTGAGTGTGATAAGGTGTAGACTGCGTCGTGCTAGTCAGTGAACCTCTTGTGCATGCGCACGTCGTGTTATCGTACAGCAGTGTCTTAACCCACCTGAGTGTACTTTTTCGTCCCAGAGTGGTATCCTCAGTGTACTAAAGTGTGCTACATCTCCTGTGGTGTATACAAGTGTACTTAGAGAAGAAAAAAATAATTGTACTCCAGAAAAAGTAGCCAGAGGACTGTATTAACGCCTTATAAATAATCCTTAAATATACGAGCCTTAAATAAACATTAATTAAAATAGAAGTTAATCAACGTGTGTGTGTATACATATAAATCAGCAGGGAGAGCTTAGAGCGGCACACAGAGCTGGGCCACAATGAAATCTACCTTGTGAAAGCGAGTAACAGGAGCAAGAAGTAGTCTGGGCGGGAAATCGACGACCTACACGCATCTGCTGGATAAAAACACTCGTTTGTCCACACATCACTGGATATATAAAAATTATTTTCTACATCACCTGGATATATAAACTGACACCTCTGCAACACCTGGATATATATATTCTCTCCAACATCACCGCAGCATTTGGTGGATATATATTCTTATATCTTGAGGTAAGGACATTTGGTATTTATTAATGATAAAGTATTAGACTGTACGTGAAGGTAAGTTAGGGTCATCTTACGACGACAATTAAACGATAAATAAGGTGGCTCTTGCATGATTGTGTTTGTTTACATTTTGTGGTGGTGAGAGCAGAACTGTCGCCTCACTGCTGCCTCTACACTAGTGATCAGGTAGGTTGTCAACTCTAGAATAACCTGAAGATTAAACCGCCTCCCCTCCCCCCCAGCTTTTTTTCAACTGATGATAAAACGCCCTAATGTTACCTGGGTTAGGTTATATTAGGTTCATGTTAGGTTAATGGTAAAATTACAAGTAAGTCTAAGGTCAAGTTATTGATAAGTTAGTGTTGTTAGGCTATATTAAGTTATTATTAAGTTAGATTAATGATAGGTTAGGTTACTGTTAAGTTAGGTTACTGTTAGGTTGGGTTACTGTTAGGTTGGGTTACTGTTAGGTTGGGTTACTGTTAGGTTAAGTTGAGGTTATTGTGGTTAATCTTAAGGATAGATGAGCTGTTGAGGGCTAATCTTCCTGGGGGTTCAAACTTTAGGATAGTCTTCAATTTGTTTTACAATGAGAAACGAAACTTTTGAGAGGCGGAAACTTTCACCTGAAGTTCATGACGGAAGGTTGACGTTTTCAGTATAATTATTATTAACCATTTCAAACTTTATCTTTCATTAAGCTTCTTATGCTTTCATTTTCACTAAGCTTCTGAAACTAACACTAAGCTTCCCAGACTGCAATCTTGACTCGTTTGGTTTTTATTTTGTCTGATATTTTACGTGAAACCGCTTTGCCCCTCTGATTTATTTTACAATGATGCCTTGTTTTTTTTGTTCTACGACGCGGTTTTGTTTTTTGTTCTACAATGCGATTTTGTTTTTGAACGAGACGATTTTGTTTACGATACCTTTTAATTTTTTGTTTACAATGCCCGTTTTGTCTTTGTTCGACAATTCCTTTTACTTTTTATTTACGCGCCCGTTTTGTTCTACAATGCGTGTTTTGTTTTGTTAACAAATCAAACTCCCTGACCGGTTTTCTCCATCACCACAATCCGTACAATGGTGGGCTGTCTTGTCTGGTGATTTTCCTTGTGTTTCTAATTGAATTCGGTAGACGAATACATGACGATTGTACTGAATAAATCTCCATATATATATATCTAAGAATGTTATGTTTTAATAAACCGAGCTCGAGATACAGTTGTTGGGAGCCCAGAAGCCTTGAAGGTGTAATGTAGTGCAATGTATCTTTTGTTTAGACGAAGATCGTTTCACCTTGCAGCTGTGAGTGACCTTGTTGAGCTCATGTCGTGTAGGTTGATGGCACTGCTGCTGCTGTCTCTTGTAGTTGTGATACTCCCGTGTTCACATACCCTCTACATGTATGTATAGTGCCATTACTGTATGTCATGGTATATATAGTTCATGTTACAGCCGGGCACACGTACTACCAGTTATATAGAGGGTTTGCTCTGACGTTAGAAACCCCGCCATATGTGGATGACCCCTTCTCTCACGGTCATTAGAATACACAGGTATAGTACAATAAGACGTTTAGATCGAGGCTTCAAATGTTTGTGAACTTGTGCATGGCCAGTAGCAAATCTGCCTTTAATACCCAACAGAGAATTGACTGATTAGTGGAGATGGCTCGTTAATTACGAAGTAACCGCAATAGAATTAGCATTAAGTGCTTACGAAGCACCAGAGTGTATCGTTGATTGGTGGAAAATCGCGCTCATTAGTCTTTTACACGCCTACGTCTGTGTACTGCTGGAATGAGTGAGCTGCTGGAAAAAGTTTCTTAAGCTTCTGGAACGAGGCTCTGTACTGCTTAAACAAGTCTCTGAACTATTCGTTTCACTACCCACAGATGGCGGTGTAGTGTCTCATTTGGCTTTACTCCAGCTTCGAAGAGAAGTAAAGCAACTCTCTGGACTTGTTTATGTGTGTAACATCATCATCAAGTCGACTCTAGGAACTGCTTCACTCCGACTCGTAAAACTATCTCATTGACGTCATAACCAGATTTTATTTTTATTTATTTGATTTTATTTTTTGCCGGGACGCACATTGAAATTATAAGAGTTTGGCCGTGGTAAAAAAAAAATATTTAAGAGGTTCTGTATGTTAACGACATCTCGGTTGACTGGGTCTTCTGTGAAAGGATCTCGTTAATTACTGCCTTGTGAGAACATAAGGACTTCATAATGCCAAGTACAGGGCATAGTTAGATTTTTTTTTTTACCTGTTCAAGTCTTTGCTCTTTTTATTTTTTTTTGCTGTTTTAGTCTGTTCAGGATCTTAGCTGTTGATCCATCTGCACAATTTTACGAACGGTTAAGTTTATTTTTTTGTTTCTTCTGTTTGTGTTGGAACAGATAACGACAATAGGCAAAAAAATAGTGGATAGAATGGAAAGAAAATGTAAAAAAAATTAAATAAAAAAATTGGAAAGAACAAAATGAAGGAAAGAAATTTTAAAGAGTTCAAAAGAAATGAAAATTGTCTTTAGGTTTAGAAATAATAATAATAATATGCAGGTGAATCATCAGGTGAGGTTATGACGTATGACAGCATAACGCTACCAGGTGAAGGAAGCGGCGTACATTAATTCTCAACCATATTGCATCGATAAAATTAGATAGGTGAAAAAATTTTATTATTTTAGTTTAAGATAAGACGAGTGTTTGGTTTACAGTGAATTAAGTGAAAAGTGTAGAACTGCTTTTGCATGAAACCCTCTTTGTACTTGCTTATAGAACTACGAGCAGTTGAAGTGTAATTATACATCATATCACTGAGTAAGGAGATACTTGACCACCAACGCCACCACACCCGACTAACACCACCACCACACCCGACCACCACCACACCCGACCACCAACGCCACCACACCCGACCACCAACGCCACCACACCCGACTAACACCACCACCACACCCGACCACCACCACACCCGACCAACCCCCCCCACCACCACACCCGACCAACCCCCCCCACCACCACACCCGACCAACCCCCCCCACCACCACACCCGACCAACCCCCCCACCACCACACCCGACCAACCCCCCCACCACCACACCCGACCAACCCCCCCCACCACCACACCCGACCAACCCCCCCCACCACCACACCCGACCAACCCCCCCCACCACCACACCCGACCAATCCCCCCCACCACCACACCCGACCAATCCCCCCCCACCACCACACCCGACCAATCCCCCCCCACCACCACACCCGACCAATCCCCCCCCACCACCACACCCGACCAATCCCCCCCACCACCACACCCGACCAATCCCCCCCCACCACCACACCCCCACCACCCCCCCCCACCAATCCCCCCCCACCACCACACCCGACCAATCCCCCCCCACCACCACACCCGACCAATCCCCCCCCACCACCACACCCTACCAATCCCCCCCACCACCACACCCGACCACCCCCCCCCCCCCACCACCACACCCGACCACCCCCCCCACCACCACACCCGACCACCCCCCCCACCACCACACCCGACCACCCACCACCACACCCGACCAACCCCACCACCACACCCGACCAACCCCACCACCACACCCGACCAACCCCACCACCACACCGGACCACCTCCACCACACCCGACCACCACCAAACCCGACCACCACCACCACCCCACCACCACACCCGACCACCCCACCACCACACCCGACCAACCCCACCACCACACCCGACCAACCCCACCACCACACCGGACCACCAACCCCCTAACACCCGATCACCAACCCCTCCCCCCATCCGACCACCAACCCCCTCCCCCCCATCCGACCGCCAACCCCATCCGACCGCCAACCCCATCCGACCGCCAACCCCATCCCCCCCATCCGACCGCCAACCCCCTCCCCCCCATCCGACCGCCAACCCCCTCCCCCCCATCCGACCGCCAACCCCCTCCCCCCCATCCGACCGCCAGCCCCCTCCCCCCCATCCGACCGCCAACCCCCCTCCCCCCCCATCCGACCGCCAACCCCCCTCCCCCCCCATCCGACCGCCAACCCCCCTCCCCCCCCATCCGACCGCCAACCCCCCTCCCCCCCCATCCGACCGCCAACCCCCTCCCCCCCATCCGACCGCCAACCCCCTCCCCCCCATCCGACCTCCAACCCCCTCCCACCCCCAACACCCCCCGACCCACAACCCCCCTCCCCCCCATCCGACCGCCAACCCCCTCCCCCCCATCCGACCGCCAACCCCCTCCCCCCATCCGACCGCCAACCCCCTCCCCCCATCCGACCGCCAACCCCCTCCCCCCCCCATCCGACCGCCAACCCCCTCCCCCCCCCCATCCGACCGCCAACCCCCTCCCCCCCCATCCGACCGCCAACCCCCTCCCCCCCCATCCGACCGCCAACCCCCTCCCCCCCCCCATCCGACCGCCAACCCCCTCCCCCCCCCCATCCGACCGCCAACCCCCTCCCCCCCCCCATCCGACCGCCAACCCCCTCCCCCCCCATCCGACCGCCAACCCCCTCCCCCCCCCATCCGACCGCCAACCCCCTCCCCCCACATCCAACCCCCTCCCCCCCCCATCCGACCGCCAACCCCCTCCCCCCCCATCCGACCGCCAACCCTCTCCCCCCATCCGACCGCCAACCCCCTCCCCCCCCATCCGACCGCCAACCCCCTCCCCCCACATCCAACCCCCTCCCCCCCCATCCGACCGCCAACCCCCTCCCCCCCATCCGACCGCCAACCCCCTCCCCCCCCCATCCGACCGCCAACCCTCTCCCCCCCATCCGACCGCCAACCCCCTCCCCCCCCATCCGACCGCCAACCCCCTCCCCCCCCCATCCGACCGCCAACCCCCTCCCCCCACATCCAACCCCCTCCCCCCCCCCCATCCGACCGCCAACCCCCTCCCCCCCATCCGACCGCCAACCCCCTCCCCCCCCATCCGACCGCCAACCCTCTCCCCCCCATCCGACCGCCAACCCCCTCCCCCCCCATCCGACCGCCCACCCCCTCCCCCCCCCCCTCCCCCCCCCCCCCCCCATCCGACCGCCCACCCCCTCCCCCCCACATCGACATTAAAATATCCAAATTATGGAGTTTCGTTTTAGCTGAACAAAAACCTCTGCAGATTCACTTCGTCTCAAAATTAATTGACCTTCAATAAATATATTTTTTTAAATCCCAATACTGTTGATATTTATATGACTAGATGTGTGTGTGTGTGTGTGTAAACATTCGTGAGTACCGTATACAGGTGAGGGGGTTTGGGATTTATCACATAGGCTGGTACTGTTATTCATCCTTCGTATTCGCTACCCCCGAGGAAATTTTGTTGCATCGTGTACACATTACCTGAAAGTATTTAGTGTGTGTGGGCCGTGGTCACCGATCCTCAAGCCTTGATGATGGCTCATTGATTAATTAACCTGGTGACACCTTGATTAATTAACCTGGTGGCACCTTGATTAATTAACCTGATGGCACCTTGATTGATTAACCTGATGGCACCATGATGATTTAACTTGATTGCACCTTAATTAATTAACCTGGTGACGCCTTGATTAATTAACCTAATGGCATCTTGATTAATTAGCATATGGCACCTTGATTGAAGATATTGTTTATGACGTTTACTCAGACGTGTTGTGTTCATATATGTTTTGAAAAACAAAAATATAATAAAGGAATTATCACCGAAGTCTTGGGTCAGAATAAACAAAGGTTAATTAAAGCTCAACCAGTAGTTATTTGTTAATTACCCACATCAGTCAGTAATGTTTCCCAGGCTTAATTATCGGTACTCGTGTCAGCTTTCAGTTTAGGTTCATTTACTGTATTTTTTTTTTTTATTTATTGGGCACTCCCCTACATCCTTGTGTAAGGTGAAGCGCAGAAGCGTTTACAGCGCCCAACAGGGAAGCATGCTAAGTTCATGCTTGCGTTTATGTCTCGAGTTAGGGCGTAGAAGCCTGAAGAGTCAGTGGTTTATGTCATCAAGTTATTGGAAGCTCCAACAACTTGTCCCTGAATACGAATTCGCAACTTTCGACTTACAACAGGTACCTACTTTACTGGTAGGTGAACAGGGACTAATGGGGGCTAGGAAGTAAGTCCAAACAACTTCCACCGGCCCGGGAATCGAACCCGTGACATCTCGCGTGCGAGGCAAGAACGGTACCGCTTCTACCACCGATCCCCCCCATATACTGTATCTGATACGATAGGTGTGTGCGTGACCCCTGACATGACCTCTTAAACATGTGGGTTTTAGGAAAGGTCGCCGCTGGAGGAGTGGGTGTCAAGCGATGTGTTGGATATCCTGGATAAGCTGAGAGTTGGACCCACCTCTTTCCTCTCCTCCACACACACACACACCTGCTTCACTTGACACATATCTTATATCACTATTATCTAACTTCCTCTGACGATTCCCGGTGAAGATTTTTGAAACGCTAACTCGTATTGTTTTTATTTATCATATTTAACATGTTCCCTAAGAAACCAAGTGGAAAATTATTCATTGGTGTTAAGAATTTCCAGCGCCAGTGTGTGCGGTGTGTGAGGGTATAAATAGTAACCGGTAACTCACCCTAGTGTGTTACAGGCGGTGATCTTACCGTCAGATCCCCCCCCCCCCCCCTGCTAAGGAAGCGGTACTGGTCGTCATATCCGATCTGGTTTAGAAACATTATTATAAAGAAGAAGAAAAATATCTTAATTAGTTATCCGGTTTATTTCTATACTTGTGGGAACATGGGAGGGAAGGAAGGTGGATGACGTCACTCGCCTTAGCTGTTGGGAGGGATGATGTCACAGCTCCCCGGAAACGTTAAATGCCTCTCACTACCCGGAGTGTATCTGTGTAAACAAATATGGAGGATGAATAACCCTTGAAACTATGCCCCACATTCACCTACCCGAGCACAAGTCACTTAACAAGGCAGTTTTCCCTTCGTTAGTCGATTACGTTACTTTTACTATTGTATATTGTGAATTTGATGTGTGATTCAAATATTTCCTATATGGCAACTAGATATCAAATTATGTTGAAAAAAAAGGCGTAGATGACCATATTGGGGTGTAGTATACGAGGTACACCCTTGAACTGGTTGGTGCCGTGTTGTGGTCAGTAGTGTACCTCCACCAAAACCTTAACTTAGTCAAACTTTGCTATTCGATATTACACCAAAATTATCTTCATTTCAGTCAGATGTGTGCGTGTGTGTGCGCGCGTCTGTAAAAGGGTATTGTCCCATATTTTCATCTATATTTAATATTTTTGCAGTCTAGTGTGAGGGTATTTCTGAGGTTATTATTATTATTATTATTATTCGGACACTTTACTGGATATTCCTTGTCAGAACCATAGACAATTAAGGCAGGATATTGATGGATATAATAAGAGACCTTTAACATGATGGATATACTAAGGAAGAGATATGACCCCCATGACGTCTTAGTGACCCCCACATGACAGCCGAGGTCACACGACCACACACAAAGCTGAGATAAAAACAACTTTTTGCTGCGTAGTGCGGTCGTGTGGAACAGCTTACCTCAGCAGGTGGGTGGGTGTCCTGTCTCCCAAGCCTGTTAACCTGTGAGACAATGAAGACAAGACTGGACAAACACTGGGCAGGTTAAGATGATAGTGTATATGACCACAGCATTGAATATGTAGCTCGAGTTGCTAATGAACAAATTTAGATGAGTAGAGTAATAGAGCAAGTAGGTGGTGCCCTACTCCTGTAATTCTGATATTGATATTGAAACCGTTTATTTAGCCAGAAAAACACGGGTACAGAGTGGATAATAATATTAACATGGCTGAGCCATTTGAGAGCCTGAGCTCTCTTGAAGGCACCTGATATATACTGTACATTTTTCTCAAGGAAGCATTGTGTAATATTTAGTATCTTCTGCAATGGTGGTAGTAAGAACATAACAGAATGTTGCCACGGTTATCACTTCGTTATTTATTTTGTTTATTTTTTAGATTTATATTATAAGTATATACACATTTTACAGTGGTGTTGATATACATAAATATGGTAAGGGAGGGAAGCAGTACAACATGGGCTGTATTAAGGTGGAACATGAGGATAGATCTGTCAGTTTCATGTCTAGTCGGCAACTATAATTATTGCAAGGGTAGTTTCTATCATCATGACAATCTATGATTATAATGGTTTTGGTGGTACAATATAAGCATGAATATAATAGTAAGTATTACAAGAATAGGAATACTTAGACAATAGATATTTTTTAAGAGATGATTTAAAGGAAGGGTATGTAGTCTTAGCACGAATGGGTGGGGGTATGCTTCACACCATGATATTTTATGGAGGTCTGGGACTGAGAGGAGCGCATGGGGGAGAGGGGGTTGTCTTAAAAGTTGTATTTCTGATTTTCGGAACTGGAAATAATTAATGTCAATGAAATGATGACAGATTTGTAAACAAATTGAGCACACCGGTGTTAATATTCTTGATTTTTTTTTTTATTTATTTAGCAAATTGTTCGTTAGTGTGATCAGTTTTTTAAAGTAGGTTATCGTCTGAACAATTCTCTTTTGTGCAGTAATTAGGGGATGTGTTTTTGAAGAGCCAGAGGCCCCCTATTGTGTGTGACAGTGAATCAAGTGTTGGTAAACAAGATCATAAATAGATTTCTTTCATTGCTGTAAGAGTGACTGAGGAGTGTGTTACAGGATACTGCACTAGTTATTGACTGTACTGTGACAGGCTTGTATGTGGTTTCTCCAGCTAAGTTTCTCATCAACATCAACCTCAAGGTATTTAGTATTGTGTTCACGTTTGAGGACTATTTCCAAGGTACAGGGGGTCCAAATCTGGGGGTAGGTTTTTTCTTCTGTGAAAGATAGTGTAGTGGGTTTTTTAGAGGTTTAAGGTCAGTTTATTACGTATTACCCAGGTCCTGACTTTGGTCAATTCAGTGTTCATAGTTCTCATCAAGGAATGGAGATCTGAGTTGCTGGCATAGAGATTACTATCGTCGGTGAATAAGTTGTATTTGCCGAGTGTGCTGGTGGACTACATTGTTTATGTACAACAAGAACAGTACAGGGCCGAGAATGGAACCTTGAGGGACGCCATACAAGATTGGTGAGGATTCAGATGTATGATTATTATAGCAGACATACTGCTTCCTATTAGAGAGAGATGAGGTAAACCAATTTTGGGATAGGCCCCTAACACCGTAATGTTCAAGCTTTGCCAGGAGGATGGTATGGTCAACAGTATCAAAGGTTTTAGAGAGGTCAAGGAATATTCCGACTGTGAACTGACTGTCATCAAAGGAGTTTAAGATGTCATTAGTAAAGGATAGCAAAGCACTCTCAGTTGACCTTTTAGCTTTAAATCCAACCTGAGAGTCTGTAAGGATGTTATTCTGCAGAAGGAATTTAGTCTACTACATGCTCGCTTCTAGTATCTTACTTAAGGCTGGTAGGACGGATATGGGGCGGTAATTTTGAAAAGATCTTTATCCCCAATTTTTTTTATATGCTGGGTGAACTTTGGCAATTTTCAGTTTATCCGGAAAGACACCACTAGTGAAGGAGTATTTGCGAATGTTTAGGAGAACAGGTAGTAATAAGTGGGCTACTTTCTTAATGATGCTCATTGGTATATTGTCATCGCCTGTTGCTACATCTTTGGAAATTTTAATGATGGCCAGTAATTAAATTGCTGTGACAGGGGATAAGAACCGCTTATTTTGCTGTCCGTTTTGCAGGTAGGCTCTAAATTCCTCGTGGTGTTTAGGGATGCTATCTGCAAGATTTTTGCTAACATTGATAAAATATTCATTGAAGTGGTTGGTGATCAGGGAGGGTTCCGTTACAACTATCATTTATCATAAAAGCTGAGCGGGGGGCCGTGGGTTGAGTGTTCCTGTTCTGAATAGAATTGATGGTACTCCAGGTTATCTTATTGTTGCCCGATGTTGACTGGAGCTTATTTGTATAATAGCTACACCTGGCATTTCTAACTGCTTGAGCTACTCTATTTCTGATACTTCGGTAAGCATCACTGAAAGTTGTGGTTCGTTTTACAAATTTTCTTTGGAGTTTGTGTTTTTCTTTTATCATTTCCTTGATTTCACTTGTAATAGTTTGGAGATAGATACAGTTTTTACTAACTTAGTCTTGAGGGGGAAGCATTTATCAAAGCAGGCAATGAAGATGCAAGAGAAGTTGCAGCAGCTCACGTTAGGGTTGTCGGAGTCATAGACAAGATCCCACTTAGCATTCATTAAGTTGTTTTCACAAAGGAACATGTTGTAGGCGCAATAGTCTCTCTCTCTCTCTCTCTCTCTCTCTCTCCCCCTCTCCCCAACTGTCGTCAGGCTGGATTTAATGAATACACCCCACTTGATCCGTTAAGACAAGACAAGGCAAGAACCATTGTAGAACCTCGTCTATCACGCCTTTCATTTTTACGAGGTATTGTCGTTCCCGTGAATACCACAATGGTGTTCACGGCTCACCACCGTCTCGTTGGCCCCATTGTAAACTGGGCTGTAAACTTGGGTAGACTTTCAGTAAGTAAACTACACTGTAATTAGTGTGTTTCCTGCTTCCCGTCTCGCCCAATCCCGCGCAAATGGATTTGTTTACTTCGTCTGTGGTTTACCGATCGGCTCTGTTTATTTCACCTTTACTATACCACTCAATTGTTTACATCGTGGACTCTAATCAGCTGTTTATTATCTCTACTGATCAGCTGACATTTATGACGCCTAATACATTTATAGTAGCTAGTAAGATTATTATTATTATTATTATTATTATTATTATTATTATTATTATTATTACTATTATTATTATTACTATTATTATTATTACTATTATTATTATTATTACTATTATTATTATTACTATTATTACTATTACTATTATTACTATTACTATTATTACTATTACTATTAATATTACTATTACTATTATTACTATTATTATTATTATTATTATTACTATTATTATTATTTTTATTACTATTATTACTATTATTATTATTATTATTATTATTATTATTTATTATATATCGTGACGTTGCCAAAGCCAGACAGATTACTAGAAAGTTCCTCAAAACGAGGCGACAAAATTACCCAAGGGTCGTAAACACCATGGGGAGTGAAGGGTTGGTTCCCCTCCCCCACTCCCTTCCTTCCCCCATTTTCCTCCTTCCCTTATCTCCATCCATCTCTCCTCCTTCCCCGTAAAACCACTTCATAATCTGGAGTATAAAAATTAGCACCTCTCTCTCTCTCTCTCTCTCTCTCTCTCTCTCTCTCTCTCATTCTTTACCTCACTCTATTATCAATTGAAATAATATAGGGTGTCTGATATTCACGTGATAAAAAGAAAAAATGAAAAAGAAATGACGTACAATTATTATGGTATGGGTGGGTCCATCCGTCCGTCCGTCTGTGATATCCTTAAAATTTACCTCGGCTTCAGCATAACACACTGGCCCCATTACAAATATTTGAACACGATTTCGCTGTAACAAAGCCGGCCATAACTAACACGACAACGAAACATTTAAAAGGTCAACAAGAGTGAAGGTCAAAGTTTAGAGTTATCAAGGGGCTGTAGTGTTTATCAGTGGTCTTGTGGTGTGTGTGTGGGGGGGGGGGGGGGGTGTAATGTTACGATTATTATTTATTATTACCGATATTGGATTTATTATTATTATTATTATTATTATAATATACGGTAAGAATCGCTACACACTGCGCAATTGGTTATGTGAGTTCAGGATGTGAATAAACTTGTTGTGTTTTTAAAGTTTCCTGTTGCTTTCTTCACTCGAGTCTTGCAACGCTCTCGCTGTTATGTCGTCACTTTAAATCGTTTGCTGCAACATTCTTTCTGTAGCTTGCAACATTCTAAAATCAAACTTTGTAGGGAATAATGTTGTATGAAGGAGAGAATGACGTGGCGTTGTGTTTTGATATTGAAAAAGGCGAGATGGAAGGATTTGATTTCGTTGATGGTGGAGGAAGCTGATGGAATGCCTTTATTGTGGATAAGTAGAAGAGTGAATAGGTGAAAGAAGGATTGAACACCTTAAAAGAGTGAAGGGTAGTAGCAGATTCTAAGGACAAGGAGTTCGTTACCATCCGGCCCCCGTGAGTGTGTTTAGGTAAGGAGACTGAGAACAGAAGTAGTATGGGAATTCGGGGATCACCTGAGGATTAGCTCCTCCGCTCCAGCCACTTTTACATGGTGATTAGACACCCAAACACTAAGCTAACCTTATTTAACCTAATGATCTAACCTAGTCTACTAGAATCAAATATAGCTAATCTAACACACTATCCTAACCTTAACTAACATAATGTAAAGTAAACTATTCTAACAAATTACCTCAACCTAACCTAACAAACTAACCTCATCCAACATAACATTATCTAACGTAAAGTAACCAAACATAACATAATCTAAAATTATCGTAGCCTAAATTACCCTAACTTAACAAACTAACCTAACCTGACCACCAAGGTAGAGTTATGTCTAATATTCAGGTGGTCGGGAATTCTTAGGAGTAGCTATGGGTCAGGCGAGGGTGCTTCCTGTGTATGTGTGTGTGGGCTTGGTGTATGTGCTTCCTGTGCATGGGCGTTGGTGCCGGTGTGGGCTAGGCGTGGGTGCCAGAGTGTACGTGACAGACGATGTAAAAATACCAAATACAAATCGTTTGCAGTACACAGGTAAAGACCACTGAATATCCCCAACCCAGGGACCAGGCGATGGAAGGTGTTTACGGAAATGTCAGGAAACGATCCCGTAGCCAAGATGTTCACGGAAGAAACGTTCACAACAGATCCGAACGTTCACAACAGGCCCAAACGTTCACGACAGACCCGAAAATTTTGTACATGATCGTCCCGAGTTTCAGGTCCTGGGGGGAGGGGGGGATTAGCTTGGTTTTTTGTTATAGTGGTGGAAGGTCGTATAGTGTTAAGGCCAAAGTCCAATTATACCAAGTCAACCCACTTAGAGTCGAAAATTCGTCTTCATGCATGACGTCATCTGGTCTGCGGCCGGAGGGGAGGGGAGGTTAGCCTGGGGTGGGACCTCAGTTACCAGCTGGCCGTCGTGGTGTGAAGGTCTGTGACAGTGCCCGATAAATGCTCCGTATCTGGATGCATATCAAACTACAGACTACATGATGAAAGTTTGATATTTTCATCAATTTCCAAAGGATGAAAAACAAAAATGTGGATTATATTGTGTGCAGCAAATATACTGTATAAGGTGTAGCAGGAAGGGCAATACTTGAGAGCCGTTGGCAGGTTTATATTTAAATTCCCTAATGTCTAACGTTCAGCTAAGAAACCAGATGTGTAGAGACATCAATTATTTGTTACTTGAAACTGTTGTATAGCTTAGTCATATGTAATATATCTAGTGAGCATATTGATAAATTGAAAACCTCTACACATATATGCTTGTATTCACTGATTTATTGTAGCGTGGGGAGAGAGAATGGTCGTAATTATAATCATTAATTTTTTTTTTATTATTTAACATTTCTTTAATTCTTGTATCCCCCCCCCCCCCGTAAATAGTTATGCTTATAATTACTTAATTGGTTTTGCACTGATACTGGCAGCAAAATCACGAGAGTATAAATAATAATAGAGAAATAATAATTATAATAATTTTATAATAAAAATAGGAATATCATAAATATAATGATTTCATGAGAAGTTCATGGGGCTAACTGAAAGCTCGTGTGCTAGGGGATGAGAAAATCTGGACATGGCAAGAATACCTTATACAGTGGGGTGGTCTCGCCCGTGGCAATGTACAAGTTCTCCCTTATTTCCGTTTTTCTTCCACAACACGCCAATGACGTCACAATTAGCTCCGCCTCCTGCACGTGGGCTGACTTGGTTTAATTAGACTTTGGCTAAGGTTATGATGGCGGTGAGAAGTAGATTGTTTTATAGTGCAGTTGTGGTTGAGAGAGACAAAGAGTCGAGCATTATTTACTGTGTGTGAGAGAGGGCGGGAGGGAGAGAGAGACGAGCTTTGTTTCTTGAGAGTCTTAGCAGTTTGCTGAGAGAGCATATAACTATGGAAAGGTCATCGTGTAGTCTCCCATATAGTCTTATTGTCATGTTTAGGTTGATGTGTCGACGTCGTATAATACCAAAAACCATTATGGTTTACTCACCAGCGGTCACCTGACGTCACAACGCAATGTCAAAATTGGTTCTCCTTAAGATGATTAAAATTTTGCGGCCCAAAACAATAAATTTTGGTAATTACTTGTCCTAATGACTCTTGGAAATTTTTTATTCGATTTTCCTAATTACTCGCTTGTAATATTTCAATGAGGATTTTTTGTATGTTATTCTGGATGAAGTAAAATAGTTAAACACGTTCGTTTTTAATCCCAAGGAAACCTGTTTAAAAAATCCTTGCAATTTTGGCAAAAAGTTTGAATTGGTTAAGACTTTCAACTTAGGTATTTTGTCCTTATGAGCTTGGTGGTATGAGACGCGCCCTCCTCCTCCTCCCCCTCCCCACCAAGAGATTTTTCCTTTACATAATATATTACGGTGTTTTATCATGTTCGCCACTATGCTCACTAGACGGTCGGTTGAGTCATTTATTTGTTACACACTGTTGGCAAGTACTGGTGGTCATATACGGGCTCTGGAATGTACAGTACCTGTGCCAGTGTTGATCAGGTCTGCATGGTCTTAAAGAAGCTCGCACTCGGTTCCGTTTTAACACGGGCTGATTATACCAACAGCTTACAACTCTTACTGTAAACAAGTTAGCCCTGACAATTTTCTGTTGTGGGATCTTCACCCTGAAAGCCACAGCCATCAGATATATACACTTGACTGAATAATATCCCTTGTGGTGCTTCTAAACTATTAACCGTTCTATAAGAGTTCCACAACACCTACTGGTAATATATCAGGTTGGTGGATCTTAAGTAGAACATTAAACTCGGTTCTCTTGTCAGTTTGTTTACCTGACCTTGAAACCAGACTCTTGTGTATTGTGATGACTTCCAACTGTGTAATGAGTCTGAACCCAAGTTGATATTAACAGCTGAACTAATATACAGTATACCCAATACTGTACGTACGCGTGTGTGTGTGTGTGCGTGTTGATTCAGTGTTCCCACATACAGGAACACCCTCGATTCTCCCAAGCTTATACCATGGAGCAAACCCTCACTCTTTCGGAGCTGCCAGTATGATAACTCCTTCCTATGAAATTTCCAAAACCTATTCGCGTGTCACTCCGTATTGCCTCTATAGGAAAAACAATCACATTTGTTAGATGTCGGCGAAAAACTAGTGAGTGGACCCGGATGGAGTACCACTGTTTACCATGATATAACGGCATCTGTTGTCTCTAATGGATGGTACTTGTGATAAATGATGGTTTTTGTAACACTCCGGGTGGTCTCCCTCTTAAACTTAACTATGATAACGTTGTGTATTTATTATGTATGTATTCTGCGTGAATGATAATGCAATTGTTTGAGTAGGAACACATTGGCTCCAGGTTTGTGTGTGTGGAGGAATTTCTTGAGACAATAATACCCCCTCCCCTTATCCTGCTCCGTATAAAAGTTATTCTCTTGCTCCCGCTTCACCTGGGCCTTGAGTTGTGTTGATGAAATATATAAGACCCGCGAAATTGGCCGAGATCCCCTGGGCCAGTTCGTTACCCGGGTGCCCCCCAAAACCAAGCCCACATGGGTTTTATTGTTTCATGTTTTTGGCTTTATTCGGGGTTTAATTTCGGGCTTTTCTGGGAACTTGGTTTTGTGTTTTATTTGTTTATTTTTTTACTTAATTATTCTTTTTATTTTTCATAATGTTTCCTGGGTTTTGTTTTTCTCTTGTGTTGTGAGGTGTACCAGCAAACACTCGGCCAGTCTGTTTTTGTGAGATTATTTTTTTTTACCATTATTTCACATATTTAGTATTCAAGACAACCCCACCCACGTGATTTTTTTTTATTTATTTTTTTTTCATTTTGAATGTGGGATTTTCCTACCCAAAACCTGTGACAATTAAAACCAACTTATGCCGCCCCATTAAGACGCTGCTATTGTTTACATTTTTTCAAGAACTTCTCACGACGTCACGCTCCAGCAGTTCGGGGAATTCTTTTAGCTGGCTTTTATTTCGCTGGCCTTGGCTTGTTTACGGTGTCGTGTTAAACAGACACATGAAGAGGTAAGTTAGGAGGTTATACTAGTAGAATATTATAGCGAGAGGAAATGGTAGCGTGTCTCGAGGGTGTGATGTCAACACTGTATATTAACACAGGCACAGTACAAGTGTAGTATATAAAACACCAATGCGTGTTACAGCTTTATTTTACTAGTTCAGTAGGGGGGATTAATGGGAGGGGTTCGTACACAATTTTTGAAAGACTATGGTATTCTCGTATAACCTAATCTCACAATTAGAATGGGCACTTCACTAAGTCGATCGTTGGGAAGTTCGGGATCACCGCACTTCTACCGTCTACACAGCCAGCACTTACTGTTAGACGTTGAGTTGACAGCACTCTGTCGACGGACCCGGCTGAGACTTCGTTACACTTGGTGGCGGGCTTCTCTCGAGCCGGACTGGGGATGTCGTAGCTGGCCCTCCCTGGTTACAAGACACACTCTGGTGAGGGAGGGCTAGGACGTCCTATATATTGGAAGACCAGCCGTCAGGTTGAGCTGATCGGGGGACGGCGAAGGGTCTCCTTACATTTGCCCTCGCTAATGTAGGGTCAGGTCTGGACTTTTTCAGAGACTTCAAGTGTTGTATATTCTGGAGAAATCTTTAGATGAATGCTTGTCTGTTAACATCATTGGTGGGGCCGTGTGACATGAGAGGCTCTGGTTGATTTGTGGCCCCTTGACTTGGGCTCCAGGGTTACATTTGACCTGGCTAATGTGAGGTCAGGTTTGGACTTCTGCGATGTAGGTTATTGTGTATATTGGGAGAGAGTCGGCAGGTGCCTTCTTATATGTTTGTTGGGGCCGTGTGACATGGGAAGGGAGCCTGGTTGATTTATAACCCTTGGGCAACCGCGAGGGTTACCCTTACACTTGACCCCCCTAATGTCGGGTCAAGTTTGGACTGTTTCTGAGATGTAAGCTGTGGTCTGACAACCCATCACTACATTAGAGATTGATAATAATAATAACAGAAAAATAATAATAATAACAGAAAAATAATAATAATAATAATAATAATACTAATACGTCTTCACCACCAATATCTCGCGCCACTAATTTGGTATATACTCGATGCTCAACGTTGCTGATCTTGATGTCAGAGTTACCCTAAAGACTTGTGTGTTATTTTTCCTCTAGAAAATAAAAGGGTTCCCCCCCCCCCCCCTTACAATAATGTGTTCCCTAGAATAATGAGGTTTTCCCCACAACATAATGAGGTTTTTACCACAACATAATAAGGATCTCCCTGAATTATAAGGTTTAAAGATTTCCCTTTTAGAATAATGTTTTCCTCCCTGAAAGGAAAAAAAAGGTTTTCCCTTAAATAATAGGATTTTTACCGCACAGTTTTTAATATATTTATCCACTTTTTTTTTTATCTCCGTCCGTCCGCCATTGACATTTCTTTGCTGGCGACCTGATTACATTGGTTGAATTTTAATTGTATTGGACACATAAATTTATGTTTTTAAGCCCCACGATTAGCTCTACCGTCCAGCAAATTACAATAGTTGTTTGACAAAGCTTATGGCTAAAGTGTAGGTAATGTGAAAACTAGGTGGAGGGGTGGGGGGACATGAAGTTTAGACACCTCAGCATATATTACCTTATAATTTAACACCTTAACGCTAACCTAACCTATTAGCGCTAACCCAACCTAACCTAACCGATTAACGCTAACCTAGCCTAACCTAGCCTATTAACGCTAACCTAACCTAACCTATTAACGCTAACCTAACCTATTAACGCTAACCTAACCTAACCTAGCCTATTAACGCTAACCTAACCTAGCCTAGCCTATTAACGCTAACCTAACCTAGCCTATTAACGCTAACCTAACCTAACCTAACGTAGGCTATTAATGCTAACCTAACCTAATGTATTAACGATAACCTAATCTTACCTCGGCTATTAACGCTAACCTAACCTAACGTATTTACGATAACCTAATCTTACCTCGGCTATTAACGCTAACCTAACCTAACGTATTAACGATAACCTAATCTTACCTCGGCTATTAACGCTAACCTAACCTAACGTATTAACGATAACCTAATCTTACCTCGGCTATTAACGCTAACCTAACCTAACGTATTAACGATAACCTAATCTTACCTCGGCTATTAACGCTAACCTAACCTAACGTATTTACGATAACCTAATCTTACCTCGGCTATTAACGCTAACCTAATATATGACTGTATTGCTTAACTAACTCCATGCAGGTAAACTTAGGTTGTTTAATGATCAGGTGAAATCATCTGGGGTGCCTAATCTACACGGTACCTATTAATTTTTTTATATATACGTACTTCCTTCATTAATTTATTTTGTTACATTTCCTCTTTGTTGCGTCTCTACTATTTTCATTAGTACCGTTGGTGGATAAATGTCAGATGTCTTCACCACGAGCTACACGTGTGTGTGTGTGACTGCAAACCGAGGCAGACAAGCTTCAACGCTGGAAAAACGTTGCTGCCGCCCCTCCCGTACTAGAGGGATCCATCCACATGTGAGATATCTGTAAACGACTCTGCCAGTCCTGTATCGGCCTCTTTAGTCACCTTACAACTCACTAACGAAGGTGACATCCTTAATAACTCGTATCATAGCTGGATGATCGTCATACGCGATTCCGAATGACAGCAAAATAGTAGTAGTAGTAGTAATGTGTGTGTGTGTGACAAATAAGGTACCAGTTTATAATCAGCTGCGCATACTGAAATCACAAACCGGTATCAAATATATACCCATTACAGACTATAACCCTCCAACACTTGTCATCTCCTGTAAACACTTGACTCCAAACACTGAAAGCATCCAACAAGTGTGAAGTAGAATGTGAACAAGGACGAGGAGGAATGATAGTTGTCTGTTGGTGGCTGTCTGACTGGTGGGGAGGGGGGGGGGGGGGGTGAAGCTGTCTCGGTATCAAGTGGGGAAGGTGTTTTGATAAGTGATGATTTAATTTTTGTTTTTACAGTTTCCTGGAGCGTTTCCCCTGATAGTCTCGTGTTTTTCTCTCCACACACACACCTTTCTCTAACGAAGGCTTTTGTTAAACCACCAATGTATGTAATAAGTCATTTATGTCCAATGTATGTATATTTTCAGCCTTCGGGCTGCAGAACTTTTTCAATAAACCGTCAATTATTATTATTATTATTATTACACACAGTTAAATTTATAGATTTATTGATAGATGTTTATTAAATAAAATTGTCATATAGGTTAAAACTGATTCATAATATATAGTCGGCCACAAGAATAAGTACACACACTGTAGCTGTAAGGTCCGAAAATGGTCTGGCAACGTTGAAACTGCGCATCCAGACGCAGGATGAAACTCCGCTCCCCCCACCTGTTATATTGAACTATTTTCTGTTTCCCCTTTGTTATTCTTCTACTTACTCCTCTTCCTTCCTTTACTAATCCGAACATCTGTAAAAAAAAAAAGTAGGGAAAGAGAAAAAGTGGGGAGGAGGAGGAGCTGTACGATAATTGCAATCCCATTCGGCAACAAGTTTACTTCCATTGGATACAATATATTACTTGTAATATAACACAAGATCCTAGTAAAGCATTCACAACAAATATATTTGTAGCAAATTTGTAGGAATAAAACATAAATTACAGGTCATTTTGTAATTTTGTTTGTTCTGTTCAGGACAGTGTTACCAGTTATTTTGTTTCAAACACGAACCGTAGGTGTATACTTATTCTTGTGACCGACTGTACATCTACATAGACAGTGTAGGTATACAAACAATATATATATATATATATATATATATATATATATATATATATATATATATATATATATATATATATATATATATATAATTTTTTTTTTTTTTTTTTTTTATTCTTTAATTTATATGAACATTAAGGCTTGAGCTGACTTCTGTTGCATTTTAATTTTTATTGATTTGTGTTTCAAAACTTGTTTTAATGTCATAATAGAGGGAAGAAAAGGTGAGAAAATAACCTTGGGTATGGTCATTCAGTCAGTCAGTTGATAAGGCCATGCAGTCAGTCAGTCGATCGATAAGGTCATGCAGTCAGTCAGTCAGGCTATAGGGTCAAGTAGTCGGACAGTCATTGTCAGTCAGTTGGTAGTGCCATGCAGTCAGTCATTCAGTACGGTCTTGCTGTCAGTCAGTTAGTAAGGTCATGCAGTCAGTCAATTAGTCAGCTGGTAAGATCATGTAGTCAGTCAGTTGGTAAGGTCAGTCAGTTAGCAACACTCCCCTAACCATATCGCCTGATTCGTTATTTTTTTAACAATCTTAAAATATATCATTAATCTGTATCTTTATCGCAGGTAATATATATATATTATATATATAGTAATGGCTGTAAAACGGGTTTGGTAAGCTGGAGATGTCATGATAAGGGTGCGTGTCCGTGGGTGGGTGTGTCCGTACCCTGACTGGGATGAACGTATGAAGACATGGGGGTTTATGTTCAGATGTTGGCTCTGTCTTCGGCTTTGTGATGATGTTCGACTATTTAATATATGCCCTCGGCTTCACCTCGTCGGGCAAAAAAGACCAGGAACGAATGGCTAAGTTCACCACCCTCTTGGAACTGAGACGAAGCTAGGCCAGAAGCCACACAGGATTTGTTGAAACGCTTTAACTTTGAATCCTGTTTACGTCACCCGGTGTGAGTTGGTACTAATATCATCTTCTACAAAATTATGACGCCATTTAACTAGTTTAAATTTTGTTATATTATGCGAAATCACCGTAATTATACCTTATATTAATTTTTTTTCGTTTTTATTATATATGGGATTTGTTGGCGTGCGTGTAGAGACGTTAATACTGTGTGTGGTATGAGAAATAACTTGCTTACTGTCCACTGCGTGTTCCTGTGATGACCCCCGTATTGTGTACTGTACCAAAGTTCATCTGGGTTGGGGAGATTTATATATACCTGTATATATCTTCCGCCCAGGTGAATTTTTGTACCTGAGGTCACCTTAAAGGTTAACAGTTATAAAGACACCTGGTAGTCCCATAGACATACATAATACATACACACTCGCACAGTTGTATAACACAGGTGTATAATTATAATCTACTAATACATAAATAAGTCCTGTGTTTTCACTGCACATCACACAATGGATCAGAAAAGTTGATTAATGCAAATCTTTATATTTTGTGTAATTAGTTTGTTTAAAAGGCGATAAATTAATGTGGAATATCTCTCGAATTAAGCAAAGTTAAACCATTATGTGAATGACGTTATTTATTGTTTTTTTTTCTCTTGTTTAGTTGACGTGAAATGTATCGTTTAATTCCCGGTTGGTAGAAAGCTTGTCACTTTTGCTTTGGGTGTAACTTGTGGTGTAATCTGGAGTTTTATACGGCATTGGGGCGTTGTTAGTACCGGGTTATGTTACCGGGATTTGGAGTGTGTTTATATGACGTTGTAGAGTTCAATGCCGGGTTATGTTATCGAGATTTCTTAGCGTCATCATGGCAACCAGAGAGAGAGAGAGAGAGAGAGAGATCTGAATACAAGTGTATGTATTTAGGATCTGAAACTATTTTATATATAAAGAAACATTACAACAAAAGGTTCAGGTAAATGGGATGGAACTATTGGAGCGGCCATCTTGGAAGACATCTGAGGAAAGACACGAGATAGGAAAAGACCTTGAAATTAATCCGCTGACAGACAGACAGACAGACACAGACAGTTTAGGGAAGGTCAGTGGATGGAAGAGATATTAGAGACAGCGTTAAGTATAGTGTTGAGACGAGACGTTGTTTTGAAGGCTCTCTCTCTCTCTCTCTCTCTCTCTCTCTCTCTTTTGTGTCAGGTTGAGGTGAGGACGGCGCTGGACTGGAAGAGCCGCAGGTGTTGAAACGAACGAGAGAAGGGGATGAAAGGAGAGGAGTAGAAGAGGAGAGAAGGGGATGGAAGGAGAGGGGTAGAAGAGGAAAGGAGGGGATGGAAGGAGAGGAGTAGAAGAGGAAAGAAGGGGATGAAAGGAGAGGAGTAGAAGAGGAAAGGAGGGGATGGAAGGAAAGGAGTAGAAGAGGAAAGGAGGGGATGGAAGGAAAGGAGTAGAAGAGGAAAGGAGGGGATGGAAGGAGAGGAAGGGAAGATGAAAGGAGGAAGGAAGAGAAGGGGGAAAGGAGAGGTTGTGAGGGGAAGAGGAGAGAAGAGAGGAAAAAAGAGAAGAGGCGGGAGCGGAGAAGACACGCACAGTCAGAGTGAGAGAACAATAAGAGATGGCAGGTGGGGAGCTGCTGACGCAACTAGAGTCTGGTCATAGATGATCAGCTGTTGGATACCGTCGTCAAGTGAGCTTTCAGTCAGTCAGTCAAATGGTCACCTCAGTCATTCTAGTCACACATAGTCCGTTAGTCATCTACACTCAGTCAGTTAGTCACCTCACTGTCAGTCAGTCAGGCATCTCACAATCAGTCACAGTCAGTCAGTCAAATGGTCACCTCAGTCATTTTAGTCACACATAGTCTGTTAGTCAGTTACACTCAAGTCACCTCACAGTCACTCAGTTAATCAATCAGTCACTCGCTCACAACCAGTCAACCGTCTCATGGCAGAGTCAGTCATGCAGAATGAGTGTTGCAGTTTTTGTCACTAGTGTTCAATTGCTTGGTCATGCAGGGTGTACATGTCACGCCAGAGAGAGAGGGGGATTCGAGCCGTCTCTCAAGGTGACCTCAAATGATAGCAGCACCTATAGTTGCTGTGTTGTGTAGTGGCTGTTTAGGGTCATGACAGCACCTATAATTGCTGTGTTCTGTAGTAGCTGTTTAGGGTCATGACAGCACCTTTAATTGCTGTGTTGTGTAGTGGCTGTTTAGGGTCATGACAGCACCTATAATTACTGTTGTGTAGTGGCTATTTAGCGTCATGACAGCACCTATAATTGCTGTGTTCTGTAGTAGCTGTTTAGGTTCATGACAGCACCTATAATTGCTGTGTTGTGTAGTGGCTGTTTAAGGTCATGACAGCACCAATAATTGCTGTGTTCTGTAGTGGCTGTTTAGGGTCATGACAGCACCTATAATTGCTGTGTTCTGTAGTAGCTGTTTAGGGTCATGACAGCACCTTTAATTGCTGTGTTGTGTAGTGGCTGTTTAGGGTCATGACAGCACCTATAATTACTGTTGTGTAGTGGCTATTTAGCGTCATGACAGCACCTATAATTGCTGTGTTCTGTAGTAGCTGTTTAGGTTCATGACAGCACCTATAATTGCTGTGTTGTGTAGTGGCTGTTTAGCGTCATGACAGCACCTATAATTGCTGTGTTCTGTAGTAGCTGTTTAGGTTCATGACAGCACCTATAATTGCTGTGTTGTGTAGTGGCTGTTTAAGGTCATGACAGCACCAATAATTGCTGTGTTCTGTAGTGGCTGTTTAGCGTCATGACAGCACCTATAATTGCTGTGTTGTTTAGTGGCTGTTTAGGGTCATGACAGCACCTATAATTGCTGTGTTGTGTAGTGGCTGTTTAGGGTCATGACAGCACCTATAATTACTGTTGTGTAGTGGCTGTTTAGGGTCATGACAGCACCTATAATTGCTGTTCTGTAGTGGCTGTTTAGGGTCATGACAGCACCTTTAATTGCTGTGTTGTGTAGTGGCTGTTTAGGGTCATGACAGCACCTATAATTGTGTAGTGGCTGTTATATTCTTGACTTGAAATATACCCTAGTGTATCGATAATAGCCCCTACGATAGCCCCGTGTTTTTTGGCTTAAAATAGACCCCAATGATGATCGCTTTGTTGTTGAATTGCACCACAGCCTCCTGTCCTCTCCTGTCACCCGAGCTGCCTGTCTATTCTGTGTTGTGATGGTGCTGTGTTCTGTGCTGTGATGGTCCTGTTTTCTGTTCTGTGATGGTGCTGTGATGGTCCTGTTTTCTGTGCTGTGATGGTGCTGTGCTCTGTGCTGTCATGGTGCTGTGTTCTGTACTTCGATGGTTTTCTGTGCTGTGTTCTGTGCTGTCATGGTGCTGTGTTCTATGCTCTGCTGTGTTCTGTGCTGTCATGGTGCTGTTGCTGTGTTCTGTGCTGCGATGGTGCTGTGTTCTGTGTTGTGCTATGCTGTCTTGTCATGGTGCTGTGTTCTGTACTTCGATGGTTCTCTGTGCTGGTGTTGTGATGGTTCTTTGTGCTGGTGCTGTGTTTTGTGCTGTGCTGGTGCTATGTTCTGATGGTGTTGTGTTCTGTGTTCTGATGGTGTTGTTCTGTGCTGCGATGGTTCTTCGTGCTGCGATGGTTCTTTGTGCTGGTGCTGTGTTTTGTGCTGTGCTGGAGCTGTGTTCTGTGTTGTGATGGTTCTGTGTTGTGATGGTGCTCTCTTTCTCTCAGGTGTTCATTCTTTTTGTCTGGTGTTCTCAGTCTCTTTTAGATCTTGTTTGTCTACGAGTTCTTGAAGTTTGTGGTGAACCTCTTTCTGATTCTGGGTATAGTGACCTTTTATTATTATTATTGTTGTTGTTGTTGTTATTATTTTTATTATTCTTATTTTTATTATTATTCTTATTTTTATTATTCTCGCAATATTCAAGTTGACTTTTGAGTCGACCAATCACCTGTTTCCTACTTATTGACGTCATATACCGGGAACTGGCCGCGCCGCAACATGGTGACATCACTAAAGTGGAAAAGATAGCTTTATTTACTTTGTCCAGAATCGGTAGGTGTGTGTGTGTGTAATAATAATTAAAATAATAATTAACGTTTATTGAAAGAGCATGGCAGCCGGAAGGCTGAAAATATACAGTTACATAATTGGGGAATGGGTCACTTGATTGACATGTAATATACAAGTAACATATCTGATACAAATATGATATATAATAGCTAGGTGGGGAGAAGGTCATACTACAGGGCATTATATAATAACTAGGTGGGGAGAAGGTCATACTACAGGTCATTTCAACATAGTGACAATGCAAAAAGGTAAGATTGACTGGGAGTGAATACACTGGTTGATTACAAGTTGTTGATAATTTTTACAATGGTTGGGACTGGCCTGTTCTTATAGCGATCATTACGTGTTCATATGGGCTGGATGCGGTTGCGTTGTCGAACAACAATTCGCGGACGAGGTGATCTCGGGTGGTAGTAGGAGCCGGTGTCAGGAAGGTGCAGAAGCTTCTCACTAAATTTGCAGATGAGGTCGTGGTGACGGTCAGAGAGAGCCGAGAGGGTTAATGTGTTGAGCACTTCTTGGTACGTGGAGTAGGAAGGGGAGAGAATAATCTTGCATGCCCTCTTTTGCACATTTTCTATGTGTTTACTTTGTGTGGCATTTAGGGCGGAAGACCAGGCAGGGGAGGCATAGGTAAGCTTGGGAAGTATGAATGTTGAGTAAACACTGAGAAGCTCGGGCGCAGGAACTCCGAGGGACTGAGTCGGCGGAGGAGGTGGAGACAGAAACTGAAGGATTTGACAACTTCACTGACGTGTTTTCCAATTTAGTTTATCTATAGTGACGCCGAGGAGCTTAATGGGGTCTACAACCTAGAGTGTGTTGGGTCCTAAAGTAATGGAACTGGGTGGGGCAACATCGGAGGAGAGGTTTATGTGCATAACCATGGTCTTGGTATGGTTGATGGTGACGTGGTTGTTGGTGGCCCAATTTTGGAGACGATTCGATAAATCCTGGAGGGCTGTGTAGTCGGGAGCCGCGTTGTTGACACCGATCCCAATGGTGTAGTCGACATATTTCCAGCGAGCAGGGTCTCTCCTTGGGCATCATTGATAAACATAAGGAAGCAGAGCGGTCCAATCTTGGTGCCTTGGGGGACGCCACAGGTGAGTGACTGAAAAGTGGAGACAGCCCCTCGGAAGCGTACGGCTTGGCGTCGGTCACTAAGGAAGTCTTGTAATCCATGAAATAAGACTTCTTCGAAACCCGATGTCGATAGCTTTGTTGATGATTAGATTGTGGTCGACTACGTCAAATGCTTTGGTGGAGTCAATGACGGCGACAGCCACAGACGTTTTTCGTTTTTCCAGATGGCGGTATATGTAGTCAAGAAAGCTAACAAGACAGTGAGTGGCGGAGGAATTTTTTATATAGACAAATTGCTGAGGATCTTTGGCTCCTGCAACATCAGCATAAGCCCAGTCAAACACGAAACTTTCACAGATTAAGCTGGGTATTGGGGTGATTGCAATGGGTCGTAGCTCATTTAAGGATTATGGTCTGGTTGACTTGGGCACTGGTGACACATAATGAGGTCTTCCAGTCAGCTGGGCATCTTGCTTGACTGAGGGAAGCATTGATGATGGGGCAAAGGGGTTTAGCTAGTTCCGGGGATAACTCCTTGTAGAGTTTCATTGGGAAGTCAATGGGGGTGGTGGAGCTGTTTAAGTTCAGTTTGTCCAGACGTTTTGCTTCTTCAAATTCTTCCACTAAGTCGGTGGGAAAGGGGGCTGGTAGGTAAGCAGGGAGGCTGGTTGTGTCAAGCCGGGGAAGCGTCTGGCATATAGTTGCGAAGTGGTTGTGTGATTGCTCAGCTGCGTCACCATTACCCTACCACCGACTGTTGTTGGTCTGCTTCAGGTGTTGCAACTTGTGTGTGATTATTTTAGTTATTTTTTTTATTAATATGACGAGGAAACTGTAAAGAAATGTTAACATCCAGGAAGCAGCGGTGCACGTGAACTTCAGCCGTGTGACCTCCAGTGTTTAAGCAGGCGTTTTAGTAAATGACCTTTAAACACAGAGTGAGTGTGTGTGCACTTGATATCCGGTCATCCTAGAGGCAAAGCACTTGAAACATTTGATGAAAGAAACGCATGAAAATTCGTTAGGCCTTGGTGCTAGTGAGGGACTCCAACAGTCAGGGCAGAAGGCGTTTTATTTTTTCACACGGTGTTGACGTTGTAGCTGCATTTTGGGTTCATGGTGAGTAAGATCCCAGGGTTAAGGTGTACGTGTACCTAAGTGAGGGCTCCAGGGTATTGTTTATTGTCCGCCTGTGAGCTAACATGGCTGTGGTGGTTGGAGTTATCACTGACATTAAGGTTCTGGTGATAACACAGTTGATCCTTCCCGTGTTCATGTACTCCATCACCACCACCACCACCTCTTACTCCTCCTTTTCCCCCACCACTACCTCTTCCTCCTCCGCCACCATCACCGACACCTCCTCTACCCCACCCTCCTCCTTCACCACCCCAGCCTCCACCAGCCCAGCCACCACTTGTTATTTGTGTGGTGTGTGGTACTGTACCGTGATGAATTATTTTGCTTAAGTGAGTGTATTGCAACGATTCAGGGCTGTTGTTGAAGTGTAATGACAGCCTTAGCCACAATATTATGACAATGGTGCAATGGTCAGTGGTTAAATAGCGGAAAGGTGATGATGTGGGGGGGCGGAGCATGGATGACGTCGTATACCACGTCATACTTAGCGGTGACGTAAGAGTTGTGTGCTGTCCGCAGGGTATCTGCTCGGCTCATCATCTTTTAAGTAGCTCTTCACATAAGTATTGCAGCTTTGTCCGGATGAGAGAGCCTAATTTAGCTCTTGCTCTTGATCACTTGTGGGTTTTGTTAATGCTCTAGCAAAGTAACAATAAGTTGACAACGTAGTTACGAGAAATATTATGATTACTTGTTCTTGTTTTGAATTTTTGGCGCCAACCCAAGTTTGATGAGCACCGAGGCGTCGGCTTGAGAGAGGCAAAAACCCCTCCGGTATGGCTTTAGTACCCAAGAAAGAGACTTGACGTTCTCCTAAACACTCCAGATGTGTCTCGGGGGCTAGTAAGAAGGCTGGTTCATGCTCGCCCAACTGTTTTCTCGAGTTATTAAATACAGTAGGTTGTGGTAATGAAGCCAAGGCAGGGATGCGGACGAAATGGCTAAATGGCGGCCCGTTCGTTATGAGTGAGGCAGAGTTGGTGTCCTTATATATCCACCGCGCACATGTATGTAAATAATATATTTTTTTTTACGGGGATTAGCCCAACCCTGTCACAGGCCACTGACCCACATCGGGGCCTTGGGGGCGAAATTATAATAATAAAAACAATAACAGCAATAATAGTAATTAATAAAAAAATAAAATAACCATAAAACAATCAAGAGTGGGAAACGATATACAGTATGTATGTTGTGTTGTCAATAGTAAGAAACAATTGAGATCCTGCAATTGTGTGTAAATGAGGCAGAAAGACTGATCAGCAACTTGGGACTTGATCACAATTTTTGTGGTTCCATGTGGCAGCAGAGTCTACCATTAGACAACGCATTATGTTTCCAATATCTTCCCAGGCGGTAGTACCTCCCTGTTTTGTAGCTGCCTACTACCTACTGTAATTATTTTACCGGTTTATACGTTCAAGGGATAAGATTACATAATAATATACGTTAGTTTTACTTTTGTGTTTCCAGTTATGTACACTCGCAACAAAAAGTATCGGTGCATACTGTAGTGTGAACAATTTGAGACCAGTGACGATAGGTAGTGGGAAAGGCGAGTTGTTTCAGCCGTATGTTGGCAGCCCTCGTCTTCCTGAGGGGTGGTGCAGCGTGGACGGACGAGACCTGTCGTCTGTAGCACCAGTTTCGGGGTATCGCCGAATCCATCGTGCAGCTGTGTTCCTGTGGACACCAACCCGCCGGCTAATGTCTGTGACTCCGAACCCTTCGTTATGAAGGGCAATAATAGCTCCTCCTGTTCCCTCTGAGGTTTCCATGTCGTCTGGCATGTGTAGATCTATACTGCTTCATATTGCCTCTGTTTTATACCCACGTTCACCGAGACCGAACCCTCGCTCATCAATCAGTCGACACAAAGCAACAATCCTAAAAGAGGAAACAATCACACTGATTGTCAGCCATATAGCAACACCTAGTAGGGGGGTTATGGGGATACACTTACCAACCTTCCCGACATATCAGTGTATACGTATCGTTTCGGAAGTCGTCGATCTCACCCTGCACAGATACTTTTTGGTGCGAGTGAATATATTTAATGTTGTCAGTGAATATATTGGTGCACCTCGTCTGTAAATTTCACTGTCAATAAATTTTTTTCCGGCTTAAATTATGTTGGGAAGATACAATATTTTTGTGGATATTCTTTGTGGTGGGTGCGGCGGCTGAGTGGATACTGCTCTCGCCTCCTGTCTTTAAAATAGTCGTTGGCTCAATCTCTGGGCACTCATTAAGTACCCAGTTGTAAATGGGCATCTTTATTTATATCTGAGGAAGTGAAGGCGTTGAGTGTCGGCCTCTTTCTGTACATTACCAAAGGCTTAGTGTGCAGCGTGTTGTATTTTCACTGTTCCTATGAGACCCACTTGATTTTGAATACATACTTGCCAATTACCAAGGTCTTATAATACACGCCTGTAACCAAGGTCCTACACATACTCGCCAATTACCAAGGACACATAACGCCATTTATCAAGGTTTTACACACATGCTCCCGAAAAGTTCTCACATACTCGCTCCCTGACGTGCTTACTAACCCTCAGTTCCGCGGCACACACACACACACACACGTGCGCGAGTACATGACCTTCAGGGTAAACCGCTATAGCAAAATAAATCTGAAATTTGATTTTTTTTTCGTAAATTGAAACGCGAAAACTAAAAGACCATTTCGGGTTTATATACAGTACAGGATTATTGAAAAGAAAATACCCAGATTTGAAAGGGATTTATGTATTTTATTATATTTTTATTTTATTTTATTGTTTTAATTTAGTTAGCTACCTTCGTTGTGGGTTTTTCTTAAGAGTTTAATTGTCAGAATGTGGATATATGTAATTTGGTTCTATACGTTGGCACAGCTGATTGAAGGAAGTGGTCTACGCTGATTACTGCGAATTTGTGCTGCATTTGTCTGCCATCTGTCCGCTGGCTGGCTAGATAAACAGACGGACGGACAGACACACTTGGACAGTGCAGGTTTACAATCAATTGTTTACACGACAGTAAGTCGATTTAACTATGGATAGCACAAGAAATCCTTTAACAGGAATGTTGACAGATAGCAGTGTTGTCAGTCTTGTGAAATATTAAACTAAATGTCATCAAGCACAGCAGTAGCACGATTGTTTCTCACAACTGTAGCCCGTGTTCGATACCGCCTGGGTTGGATGTGAGAATGAATGGTGTTCTGTCCAGTACTGCAGCTTCCAGATCACCTGAAGATTAGCCTCAAGCTTATTTCATTTGCTAATTAAACACCTTAACGTTAACTACTGTAGGTTAGATTTGGTTAGGTTAGTTTAACGTTAGGGAGGCTAGATTATCATTAGGTTTGGTTAGGTTAATTAATCTTAAAGGTGAAATAAGATGGACGGGCTAATCCTCAGGTGATCTCGGCTTCCTTCTGTATTAACACTTGATCCTTGGAGGATGACCACCCACTAGACCTCGAGCCGTTACTGCTAAAGCTCTCCAGTATGGATATATCATTGTACAGTTGTGGTGACAAATATATAAGTTTTGTAGTGGGTCACGGTGTTGTGGGGCACCAGCTGCGTGGCAACCTTCACAAACGGACGCGGTGAAGGACGTCACGTGTGGTTTTAGGATCATGGCCATTGTCTAAAACTGCCCGAAGTTGGTGCTATAAATATCTCTTGTTTCTGGGATTAGAACAAAGCATCTTCATGGTGAATCTAATTTAGAACACAAGAATGAAGTTCCCAAAATATCAAGGAAAATTACTAGAGTTTCTTTAGCTACGGTACAGTAGGTTACACCCGTTGATTTATCGTATACAGTATTAATATTGTGTTGGTAAAATAACTAGTTTATTTAAAGTAGAGTTTCGGTGTAATTTTGATTATATTTGACTGTTTAATGTGTTTTAGCTTAAGGTGCAGTAGGTGTTGTTACACAGTAGTAGGAACATCGTGAATCTGGTCCGGGAAGTAATTCGGAAAACGACGAATGTATCATAATTTAAGAATCTTCGCATAATTTATTATGGTAATACTTCCTTTTTTCGCTAATTGTCTAGTAAGCCTGATGATGCACACGCTTTAGTAATAGTTTAGTTGTAGCTGTAAAAGTATTTTTTCGATGACGTCACACCCACGCTTCTAGTGACGCTATCAGTTTGTTTTATGGTGATCAGCTGTTTTGAGTTCCCCTTATTGGTGATAAACCTGTGTGTTATTTACGGTAGTCTCTCGGCACTTTTTCATCGCCATGGTATTTTTTGACGTAGTGTAAGTCGGTCAGACGCGAGTGCGACCTCTCGTATCCAGTTAAGTAAACAATTAACTTGCGACGTAATGTGACTTATTAGCCACAGTTGACGGCTCGACATTAATTACTTGTTTATGTATGTTAAGTAATTATCTTGTTGGTGAACTTAGTGTTATCTGAAGTTGATTATAAGTGTTGGTCTTTATCTCTCGAAAACTAATATTACAAGACTGACGTTGTGAATTTTGTGAACCGAAAAGAAACTTCAAAACTAAAACCATTTAAGAGTTTTGCGAGACAATTTAATTACTTCAAAACTAAAACCATTTAAGAGTTTTATGAATCAATATAATGACTGAAAAATAAGACCCCGACAAGACTAAGACCTCGTGTTATGTAGACTGATAAGAGACTTGAAGGTACAGGTCAGTTACGATGACTAATCAGAATGGTTCCCCACACATCCTGCCCCCACATACCCATACTTCCACACGCCCCTCGCCCCCATACCCTACCCCTCCCCCATACCCTGCCCCTCCCCCGCACACCCACCCCTTTCCCCCCACACCCGCCCCTCCCCCACACCCTGCCCCTCCCCCACACCCTGCCCCTCCCCCACACCCTGCCCCTCTCCCCCACACCCTGCCCCTCCCCCCCCACACCCTGCCCTCCCACACCCTGTCCCCCACACACCCACCCCTACCCCCCCACACACCCACCCTTACGCACCCACCCTGCCCCTACCCCCCCACGCACCCACCCTGCCCCTACCCCCCCACCCTGCCCCTACCCCCCCACCCACCCTGCCCCTACCCCCCCACCCACCCTGCCCCTACCCCCCCACCCACCCTGCCCCTACCCCCCCACCCACCCTGCCCCTACCCCCCCACCCACCCTACCCCTACACCCCCCACCCACCCTACCCCTACCCCCCACCCACCCTACCCCTACCCCCCCACACCACCCTACCCTACCCCCCCACACCCTACCCCCCCACACACCCACCCTACCCCCCCACCACTGCCCCCCTACCCCCCACCCTGCCCCCCTACCCCCCACCCTGCCCCCCTACCCCCCCCACACACACCCACCCTACCCCCCCACACACACCCACCCTACCCCCCCCCCACACCCACCCTACCCCCCCACCCTGCCCCTACCCCCCCACCCTGCCCCTACACCCCTACCCCCCCACACACACCCACCCACCCTGCCCCTACCCCCCCACACACACCCACCCACCCTGCCCCTACCCCCCCACACACCCACCCACCCTGCCCCTACCCCCCCCACACACCCACCCACCCTGCCCGTACCCCCCCACACACCCACCCACCCTGCCCCTACCCCCCCACACACACCCACCCACCCTGCCCCTACCCCCCACACACACCCACCCACCCTGCCCCTACCCCCCACACACACTGCCCCTACCCCTCCACACGCACACCCCCTACCCCCCCCACACGCACACCCCCTACCCCCCCACACGCACCCTGACCCTACCCTCCACCCCCCACCACACACACACACACTGCCCCTACCCCCGCCCCCTTCCTCACTCACACCCTGCCCTTCCCCCCCCCCCACACACACACTGCCCTTACCCCCCCCCACACACACCCTACCCCCCGCCCCTACCCCCGCCCCACACACACCCTGCCCCTACCCTCCCCACACACACCCACCCTGCCCCTACTCCCCCCCCCCCCCCCCACACACACACCCCCTGCCCCTAACAACACCACCACCACCCCTGGCGTTATCGCACGACAGCTAGTACCATATCCTGTTACTGACCCGGGGATGCTCTTCATGTTGGCTTTTAAGACTTAATGTTATAACCTTATAATTTACTAAAAGTTTGTCGGAGTTGAGAAGCATTTGGCCATTGTTTTATTTAATGGTGCCTTGCTGAGTAGTGACTCATGAGGGTCTGCGTACACACACACACACATGTACGTGACCTTTACACAGGTGTGGCAGCACCCCTGCACTTTTTGGAGCTTGCAGATGTGTACAACGTTCAAGCTAACACTTACACACACACACACAACAACGGACGTGGAAGTGGCGTGAGTTCTTGACTCGCACAGACTGGCGGCACACACTGATAATCTCTCCTGATTACAGTATCCTCATTGTCACCCAGCCCTTGTGATAACCCAGACATGAGTAGAAGAAACAGAGGGAAGTGTAAGCAAATAGAGAAGTGAAGTAGAGATGGAAGGAAGTACTGAGAAGTGGAGGGCTGTTGAGTGTACCAGAACATGGGCCAGTATCTCGTCAAGTCTGGTCATTAGGAGATCACACTAGGTACCGTGACAACATTCTCTGGCAGGTCTTTACAACACTTACACCACACAAGTTAGCTCTTACACACTGCTCTACTGATAACTTCTTTAACATGAGAAAGTGACCTACAGTGGTGCGACCAATGGTTAATACACTTAAACTTGTCTAAAATCATTACTGACGTATAAACTGTAGAGTTGTAAGTATTTCAATCTCGGTAGGGTTGTTAGAATCCCTCGTCCGCTGTGTCAATTATTCTCACACAAAATAGATACTTTTTTGAGCGAGTATAATAAAGTTCACTCATTGTTTAGCATCAACATAAACATCCACATTGTTAGGGAAATGTCTTCATTATGTTAGGACATGTTGTACAGTTACTTACTATTGTGTTAAGTCTCTCCTAAGTACCGTTAGTGTAGTAATTCTTAATCAATTGTTAGTGCTTTAAAGTTTGTCGAGTGTTGTGCAGGATTAGAAAGAAGACCCTATAGTTTATTTTTTTTTTGGATTGCTTTCACCTAAATCCCTTTCTTCCCCCCCCTCCTACCCTTCACCCTCCCCTCTCCCTCCTCACAACAGTCCTCTCCATCCATCCCTTCACACGGTCTCTTCTCAATTATTCCATTCACTGTTACTGTCCTTTCTTCCTCTCTGCCATGCCTCCTCACCCCTCTCCTTCCCTCCTCCTCACCCCTCTCCTTCCCTCCTCCTCACCTCTCCTAGCTCCCTTCCACCTCACCTTCCCAACTTTTCCTTCTACTCCCTCTCTCACTCCCTTCCACCTCAGTTTCCCTACCCACCCCATCCTTCCTACATCAGGTTTCCTTCTCTACCTCCGCTCCATTTTCCCACCATCCCACCCTTCCCTTTCTTCTTCCGACCCTTCCACACACCACTACCGCCTCTCCACATCCTCCTTCCTTTTGTCCCCCCTTCCTTTTGTCCCCCCCCCCCCTTCCTTCTTCCCCTTCCCACCCCTGAAGTTAAAATGTTCAATACAAAAGTTTCCTTTCCTCACACACACACACACACACACACTCGCTCTTGCCTTAGAGACCCACCCATACCTCTACCTACCAACTCCCCTACCTATTTCCTCTATCACGCCTAGCTACGGTGTTAGGTTAGGTTAGGAGAGGTTTGGTGTGGATAGGGTTGCTTTGGCCTCCACTCTTTTCTCCACCAACATTGTCTCCACCGCCATTATCGACACTTGTTTCCACCACTATCATTGTTTTCATAACCACCACCACCACTCACCACCACAGCAGAGAGAGAGAGAGAGAGCCATGTCCTCCACAACCAGCATAATGGCCACTCAGAGGTATTTTAAGGGTTATACAGTGAACCCTCCATATAACGGACTTTGCTATCCATATAATCCGTTAGATTGGGGTTTCACATCTAACGGACCCTCGACATCACGGACTTTCATCTCTATATTGTTCGTTAGTTGGAGGTGTCACATCTAACTGATCCCCGAATAACGGATTTTCCTCTACTATAGTCCGTTAGGTCTCACACTTATTTAGTATTAATGTTCTACAAATTCTACACTATTTTTGAGATGTTTTATTTAGTATTTACGCTATACAAATTCTACACTATTTTTGAGGTGTTTTATTTAATATTTACCCTATACAAATTCTACACTATTTTTGAGGTGTTTTATTTAGTATTTACGCTATACAAAGTCTACTAAAACAGGTGTGACATTTTAGACGTATTCTGAGAAGCTTGTGAAATATGAAACAACTCCTTACGTCTTATTGTGGCGCTGTAAAGAAGCCGTGTTATGGTGCAGCTTCTCTTAGTGTCGCTTAAAATACAGGTAATTTACTCCATATTGGTCCAACAGGTAAATTAATTTTGTCACTAATTACTCAACAGGTGAGCATGTAAGTTGCAGATACAAATTAGGGGGGGGGGGGGGGAGATGTACTGTGTGTGTGTGTGTGTTTATAGTGTGCAGTAAACTCCTTATCGACTCTACAGTGTCTAGTAAAAAGAAATACAGTATTCAGAAATATTTTCGTTGTTTACAGTACCCAGTTAATTCTTTGTTTACAAGACAATAGGATGTAGACAAGAGAAACACAACAATAACATATAAGTATTATACGCAACAAACTCCTTAAGGCATCTTAATGATAACATACCCACAAAAGTCTACACAAAGCTTAACGATAACATACCCATATAAGTCCACACAAAGCTTAACGATAACACCCACAAAAATCTACACAAAGCTTAATAATAACACCTCCAAAAGTCCACACAAAGCTTAACGAAAACAACGCTAACACCCACAAAAGTCCACACGAAGCTTAACGATAACATACCCATGTAAGTCCACACAAAGCTTAACGATAACACCCACAAAAGTCTACACAAAGCTTAATAATAACACCTCCAAAAGTCCACACAAAGCTTAACGAAAACAACGCTAACACCCACAAAAGTCCACACAAAGCTTAACTATAACACACCCACACAAAGCTTAACAATAACACACCCACAAAAGTCCACACGAAGCTTAATAACATCCACAAAAGTCTACACGAAGCTTAATGATAACACACCCACAAAAGTCCACACAAGACTAACTATAGATAACACGCATAACTCGCCCACACAAAGCTTAACAACAACACCCACAAAAGTCCACACGAAGCTTAATGATAACATCTACAAAAGTCTACACGAAGCTTAATGATAACACACTCACAAAAGTCCACACAAGCTTAACGATAACACCCACACAAAGCTTAACAACACCCACAAAAGTCCATACGAAGCTTAGTCTTTTATGTAAAATTCCACTAACTTATTGTCTAGCTTAACTATTGTATAAAAAAATGACTTGGGGGGGGGGGCATTGTTTTATTGTAGGGCGATGCTTTTGTTTTTGTATCTAAATTGTTTTGTTCCATGCAGTTGTGTTTGTTCCGCGTTGCTGTGGCGTTTAGTTTGTTCTCTGTTGTTGTTTGCTAAGTGTTGCTGTTGTGTTTGTTCCTCGTTATTGTTTGCTCATTGTTGCTGTTGTTTGTTCCTTGTTATTGTTTGTTCTGTGTTGTATTGTTGTTGTAGTTTGCTTAATGATGCTGTTGTTTGTTCCTTGTTATTGTTTGCTCCTTGTTATTGTTTGCTCCTTGTTATATTGTTTGTCCATAGTTATTATTGTTTTTCCGTCTTGTTGTTTGTTCCATGTTGCTATGGTGTTTGTTTCTTGTTACTACTGTCGTTTGTTCCGTGTTGTGTCCTGCTGGTGGTTCACGGGGCCCTCACTGTCAGCGTCCCCGACCTAACACACGTGGGTTCCTATTTACTGACACAATATTCCCTCGTGTTGTTAGTGAGGTGTTGACGCAGGAGATTGATAGAGACATGCGCGCTTACAGAGTGAGTGAGTGAGTGTGTGTGTTAGTGTGTGTGTGTGTGTTTGTGAGTGATTGTGTGCGTGAGTGAGTGTTTGTGTACGTGTAGGTGACAAATGGTATGGGGGTGTTTGTTTGCGTAGAGGTGATGAGGACATGTTAAAAGTGTGTGTGTGTGCGTGCGTGTGCGTGCGTAATCTTCAAGTGATCTAGTGTGGGAACGTCTCTGTTATGAATTGTCCTTGGCTACTCGACGGGTCATATCAACATGTGTTTATCTTCAACGTTGAGTTAATCCGAGTTACAGATGTGGAAATTTTACTCATAATAACTATCGTGTGTTGTGGCTGATTGTATCTGGCCTAACATTATATACAGTGAAGCCTCCATCTTACGAACTATATAGAGAGAGCGTAATATGGAGGTTTCACTGTACGTATTTCTGTTAAAAAAAATTGTCTATTTTAGGGAGACCGTTTGGATGGGATAGAAAGGGATAGGCAGCTATGGGAAGGGAGGGATAGAGAAAGCTAGGGAGGGATAAAGAAGGCTAGAGAGAGAGATAGGGAAGGATAGAGAGGCAGGGAGGGGTTGAGATAGGGAGGTCCACCATCCTCGGTATATTTACTTAGGTTAATTAATTTCTGTTAATTAACTTCATATTCTTGGGTAAATACGTTAATAGTATACAAGATAACGTGTGCGCGTGCGCCGAGTTACTGACTGGTTTTGAGGCAGGGGAATCAGTTTGGATATCTTGAGGTTAACCGCATTGAACCTCCATGCTTAATATTGTTGTGTGCCCTCAGTGTGTTCTTGTAGTTGGGTCAAGTTGCTCTCTGCACTGTAATTGTTAAGTATGTTTATGAAGAATGTAGGAAAAAATGGCAATAGGAAACTATGGTACCGGAAAAAAGGGCATAATCATCAGACTGGGAAAAAATGGCACATTAATTTTTATTGACATGTTTTCGCTAAGATTTTATTACGTTTGTTACTGAAACTTACTTAATTATATCAACGTCATAACATAAAACATGACCTCACGTGAGGTGACCTAACACAATGTACCCACAGAGGACGACCTCACTTTACCAAGTGAACATGATAACGATAACCTCACAAAATATGACGGTTGAGGATGACCTGATCACGAGATCTGAGGTTGACGAGTTTCACAACAATTTAAATAATGAGTTACTTAATGCACAATGGCAGAACATACCATATAAAAAACTCAGATCAAACACTGAGCCTAAATGGCTAAACAATTATTTAAAGAATATTATTGGACAAATGAAGGTTACAGGTAGGAGAATAAATCGTGGTGAAGTTTACCTCCGATCTCTTATGAGATTGTAGGGTTAAGACCTAGATAAGAAAAGCAAAGAGGAATAATGAACTGGAGGTAGCAAGGGAGGCGAAGTCAAACCCCAAGGGATTCTTTCAAATGTATCAAACTAAAACACGAGATATGATCGAGGTGTATAAATTCATTAAATTGGGAGCCAGGGTTAAACAAAGGTGACATAAGTTACCAAACATCATCATTAACTCTAATACGCTGGATAGCTTCAAACACAGGCTCGTAAGTTCGTTTGTGGTTCGTGAGCTGAAAGTGAAATTTGTTGTGCCATTTTTTCCAAGTATGAAAATTGTGCCATTTTTTCCGAGTACCGTTTATGAAAGATAGAATGTTACCGGTACGACATACGTTCTCTACAACGTTACCACTACATATGTTCATTATTAACACTACTGTACTTGCCCACAGCAGCAATGCTACAACTCCAGTAGCCCACAGCAGCAACGCTAGAACTTCAGTAGCCTACAACAGAAACGCTACAACTTCATAAGTACTAGTCTTCGTGGAAAATAAGCGATTACGTTTTCGGAAATATTTGATGGCAATTGTTTTGTAACTTTGGATAACCTAGCTCTGAAATTATATGAAATAAAATGTATGTATGTGGGCGTCGGCATCAGACATGCCGCCGTTGAGTAGACTGGAAAGTGGCTCAACTGTTATTAGTCACCTTAAAATTGTTTTCTATTGTGTGTTGGTTCTCGTATGACGGGGAACAGATGTTGTGTATCACTGCGCTTCAAGTACGTACATTCTTTCAGCGCTCACTGTCGGGCTGCTGTTACTGTGAGTATGAACTATTAAACCTAAGAGCGTTTCATGGTTTTAGCTATTATATTATTATCATCTATCGCTCTGGACTCGTAAAGGTTAATAATACATTGATGAAACCCTAGTGTAAGTTATTATACGAAACTGAAACGTTATTATATCGCGATATATTAAAGAAAGTTATTTGTTCAGTAAATAACCAAATGAACCAACATTCGACTAGAGCCTCTTAGCCAGCCCGGGAAACTGTTTATAAACAAAGGTGGTCCAAGGATCATACTCGACAAATTACGAGGTAGAGTAAATTTAGACACTAAACATAAATAATGTAGACGTTGGCGTTAATATACTGCTGACGCCGAGGAAAATATTGCCAGCTTGGGATGGTTTTGACGACGTGTAACTCAAGGTTGAGAAATGACGATCGCTTATTCTCTATATCCGGGTTCGCCAGAAGTTATTGTTTTTTAAGTTAAAGGATATATATAAAGATAGATTTATTAATATTAGATATTGGTAGATAGATATATAATATATAGACAGGAAGATACCGACCGATAGATATTCATAATATGTTGTAGTGGACGTCTCCCCTACAAGCTGCCACGCCACCACCTGTTACCGCCTTCCCTAGCAACCAAGCGTATCCGCATTCCATTGCCCGCCGTATCTTAGCAACGGAACTAGTCACCGGCTACTTCTCGGGTTTTCCCACCATGACTCATAGCCGCTGCTGGGTATATATAAGCTCTGTCTCTCCATTGAGATGCATTCTGACCAATCTTCTTGAACAAGCAACATCTCCTCCAGCAAGCTCCACACTGTTAACATTTCATTCAACCAGGAGGCCAGCAACAGGCAACATCTTCTCTAACGGAGCTCCTGCACACATACCTCCTTCGACAAGCTACTCACCGCACGTCTCTACCAAGCAGCCCCTCACCACACAGCACCTCCAGCACCAGACTGTCTATCATATAACTTATATATTATACAAGAAAACCACATTAGAGTTTCCTTCCATCCTGAGTGCTAGACAACTTTAATATCTCGATACCCCTACAATGTAATCGGTGCAGGTATATAAACATTGGTAAACAGTCAATTTAACCGAAGATAACACAAGAAAGAGGCGATTATCTTTTGTAATTTTAATACAGCGTTACAGTCTATGGCTCTAGCCGACCAATACATGTAATATTTGTTGTGTCGGGTAGTTAGTCTGATAATTAAGGGTAAAAACACCTGTAACGACAAGACACTCTGAACAGTATGAACAGCGAGTGTTGACAAGTGCGTAGTGTCTCTCTCTCTCTCCTGGGTGTTTGGGGAGGGAAGACGGTTAGAGAGGTGGTACTGTGGTAGGAGAGGAGGTGGGTGGTTAGAAGATAAAAAGGAGGAAGAAGAAAAAGAGGGGGGGGAAGGAGGAGGAGGAGGGTGGTAAGAGATGTAGATGAGAGTGGTAAGAGAGGAGGAAGAGGAAAAGCGTTAGGAAGACTGCATGGGTTTACGTTAACTGCAGGATCATTGTGTGTTGGTGGGAGAGAGGCCCCAGTGTGGTAGGATAGATAGATATTGGTCAGAACTAGCCATACAAAGATAAGCATTAGTTCAAGGTGTACATGAGGCAGTGTATCAGTGGTAAACCATATGTTAAATTGAACCAATGATAGTCCAAGAAGGCGACTAGAGAGAGAGAGAGAGAGAGAGAGAGAGAGCGAGCTTAACTCGCATAAATTCACCATGAAACATGACCAGTTTGTGGCCACCGTCACAAAGGCTCGTACCAAGATATTTCCCTGTAACCGAAGTTGTAAGAATGCACCTAACAGGATGACGATAAAAAAAAAAAACACACACACACAAAATTATATTAAGACTACTGGATACATTCATTTAGCGCCATACAAAATTAATGTAGAAATATTGTTAATGTTAATTTCGTTGGTGTTAAGTGAACTTAACCAGTTAAGTTATTTTCCAAGTGTAATTTTGAGGTTATTTATGAACGAGACTTTTTTTCATTAACTGAAGTCAGTCGTTTTTCTGTATTTCTGTATCTGAGAAGCTGGTTAGCGATAAGCTCTAATTTTAACTTAAAACCAATTTATTTAGTTTTTTTACCTCAATCAAAAAAATGCAAGGCATGGTCCTAATTCACTTACGGTTCCTACGATTAAGTATTTTAACCACTTTAATTCTGTAGTTCACGGGTAATATCTGGCTGTTTTCTTTTTTGTATTGGAGGAAAGAAATATTAATTACATGGTTATTTTTTTTTATTAAATATAAACAAAAGATGTCTTGACTTTTAAAACACAAAGATTCTCCGCATATAATACCGGAACTTCAGATTATTTAATCTAAGAGGGATAACCTGTATATTTTTTAAGGGTGTAACTGACTGTTCAAATACAGCAATTTGTTATCCTGCAGCATATATGAATAAACATTTTTTGAGTTTAGTATGAAAAAGGTAGAGTATAAAATTTCTACAGACAAACACATGAACTTCAAAAATTTCCTGCGGATTGGGAAAAAAAGTAAAAGAAAGGAAAAGCATTACACCTGCACGATATCTTTCCCGCGTCTCTGTAGTGAATCAGGTAATCGGACGCCGTCGTCCTGATGGTGTGTACCTGTTGCATGTATAACAACAGGAACCAGTTAAATAGGAAATAGTGTACCTCTGTTTACACTGCCCGGTGGGGGACGCATTATTTACCAATTAACATCATTAGATATAAATTTATTGCCTGAGCATTCTCTTGTAAAATGGAATTTAACTTTTTGGTTAAAGTTTTTTATGAATTTAGTTAGGTTAGGACCAGCTAGAAGTTAAGCTTCGTGAGGTTTGGTTCTGATTTAGTTAGGATGCTTAAATGTAGTTGGTTATTTAAGCTCTGTAAAGTACACAAACCAATTACACTGGAAGACAAAGGTACCAGCAAGCAAACGGAGATATAATCAGCCAGATATGCTAACCGAAATATTAACAAGCAAGCACATACAGTATACAAGTAGGCATATATACAGGAGGCACATAGTCAAGACTTTGGGACGCACCGGAACCAGAATATCAAGCTTCGGCCAGAATCGCAACTTGCAGGACCTTTAAAAATGTTCCAACCGGAAGTAAAGTGACATGGTGTTCTAATTTATCTTTTTGCTGGGCATGTCCAGGGAAATGAAATCTCGATTTCCTTGAATGATTTTAGTGATCTATGATTAATTTAAAAAAAAAATCAATCGTCAAGCTAAAGTTATTAATATGAAAAAGCTTAGGTGACAATAGTTTACCCAGTGCATTGATTCCCAACTGATGGGCCACGGCGTGGAGAAGATGGTGGAATCTAAACTACTTTGGGTCAACATAAATGTGCTTACTGCTCGTATGGATCCTATATATAAACTAAGGTTCTTGAGAGACATTTAAAGGCAAGGTAAAAAAAAAAATGGTTTATGGCCGAAATTGAAGACATTCTGGAAACCGACAACGTGTAGGAAGGATAATGATGGCACCCCTGATGAAAAAGGCAGTGACAGTAGTACTCCCCCAATATGTGTGTAGCTAACAAAGGTAGTGACAGTAGTAATCCCCCAATATGTGTGTAGCTAACAAAGAAGACACAAGATGAAGATCAAACAGACATGTTACTCGCACAAAACCTTGCTACATTCTACAGGAGGAAATGCATCATGGTTTCCTCTACTGCTACAGTGAGACAGAGGATGGCGATATGCAAGAAGCTTCTACAAGCAATGGAACAAACTTGGACAAGACACGATATAATAGCGGAGCAAGTCTCACTGACTCAGCAAATGAAATAGGCAAATGTGCCAATGATCTTGCCATTGAAAGAGAACAGGACACTGAATTTTTGGAGGTGCAAAACCCTTTTAGCCAAACATTCCAAGGTTGCATGAAAATATTAATCCTGTACTGCAGCCTCTATTCTGACACTCTTCTGAAGCTAGCAATGTATATGAGAACCGCGAACACCTTCCTCGGACTGAAGAACGCTTCTTGTCCCTACATCTTCCTGATTCCCCATTCTATAACTGAGCAGTTAAATGTGTAGCTATTAAAACATTATAAATTTTTTTTGAAGATATCTCGGACTCTGAGATTTCTCCTCCTGTTTTAATTTTTACTATTAAAGTTTTTTTTTTTTTTTTTGCAGTTGCAAATGTAATGTATCGAATTATTATGTACAGTACAAATAATATTTCATTTATCAGTATATTTCTTGCTACACATACTTAAATATTCCAGAGCTATTCAGTGCATTTTTTATTACAATAAACCGTTTCAATTTATTTAGCTTGAAACATTAACTATTTTAGAAAGTTCGGGCATTGCCGGTTATCTTTCCAAAGTTCCGGCCAGAACTGGAACTTCGAAAAACCGGCCGACGCCAAGTTCCGGGGCATACCTAAAGCGTACATAAACAAGCAAGCAGATACACAAAGCAAACTGATTACAAGCAGACGTAAATAATCTGTCAGCGATGCCAGGCAGGCCGGAAGACAGCAGGGAGGGAGGGATAATGTGCCTCTTTAACACCACTGCGGCTCGTGGAAAAATAAAATATAAAAGAATCATTAATTGTCGTTGGTAATTAATGAATGAGAATACAGACATGAAATAGTGGCAGTGCATCACGGTGTCCTTGTATGCTTCTGGCGTTTTTTATTGATGAATCTTTCCTAGGAATTTCTCCGACCGAATGATGTGTTATATGATACACGTAAACTTTAGAACATGACTTAAAACTTTTATTGGGACTGCGTAATTATTTATTAAGAGTATTTTTAAAGTCTCTAGACCAATGAAAAAAAAAAAAATCTGCCACAAGAGTAATGAAATTAACCAATTCCCACGAGCTCACGTTATTTTAAAATCCGAATAATGCAGTCTGTTGTCAGGTGAGACTAAAGTGGGGGTGACAGACCGATAGCTGTGGTGGTTCACTGTGGTTTACGTGCCCCCCCCCCCCCCCATTTTTTGTTTCCTGTTCACCAGAATCTATACATTAAGGGAAGGACAGGTCACGAATAAACAAGTGTAAGAGGATCCCAATGGAAATAAGCTTTTTACGTCTTTCTTGGGCAGGTTTACTTCGGGTAGGCTACTTCGGTTTCCTCTTGAACATACTAACACTGGACATTGAAATTCATAACAAAGTAACAAAGGGACCAACGGTCAGTACAGTAATCTGATAAGAATGAAAGGAAGGTCTTATGTAGCCGGTACGTTGCTTTCACAAAATTTGTTAGTTTATGATATTTATGTTAAATTGGTTATGTTCCATGTTACAGATATAACAAGATGAGATAAAAATACTGAAATCCATTTTTTTAACCCAACAATATCGCCACAGCAAATAACAGCGCTGGTATAAAACCTGAGGTCTCCAGCAATCTTTAATGAAATATAACCCTCACTTCTAATAATTGTTCTAAAGAAAATTAACCAGGGGAGAATCAGACCGAGAATTAGTAAACAACTGGGGAAATTTAATAAAAACTTAAAAATGGTGTCAATGAGGTTTAGGAATACAGTAGTCGACGATATTACCTGTAGCTGTATACACCTACGCAGGCACTCCGATCATAGCGATATAAGCCGTGCACGCAAGTCGGAGAAAACGTGAAGTTATGATCAGCTGTCACTATCAAGCATTGACAACCACATGAATTCATTGCAGCCGTACAGTGTATTTAGGTCCAGCTTGAGGCCGTTCGTCTGATCAAACTTGGCTGAAGCTTGTTCCGTCACTAATCATCTGTTGCTGGCTAAATACTTAATGGGCCTGGCTACTGTTACTGCCTTTGCTCCATGAAGGACCCCCCCCCTCTTTATTTTTATTTATTTTTTTATTTTATTTATTTTTTTTTTTTAAACAACGGGGATCGCCCACCTTGGCACGGGTCACTGACCCACATCGGGGCCTGGGGGGGGGGGGGGGGGATATAATAATAATAATAGTAAAGAGCCATAAATAAACACGAAAATTAAAAACAAAAACCAAATCAAGAGTGAGAAATGATCTGTACAGTATGTTGTGTTGTCATAGTGCGAGAAACAGTTGAGGCCTTGCAAGTGTGTAAATGAGGCAGATCAGTCCCTTCACATGTAGGCATTGGTCTTAATGAAGCAGTAGATATAATAGCAAAAAGAGCCACGGAAAAGGCCGAGATCGACGTAATATGACTAAAACCTTGAAGCAATTAAGGAGCAAATTACGGAAAATACAATCAATAGAAGAAAATTTCAAAAGGAATGAAATATACGAGAAAAGTGAAACAATGAGACATTACCATGTTCTCGTGAACACAAAATTTACATATGGGAAAGATAGGAGTAGGTGGAAAGATTCAGTGTATATGAGGTTAAGATTAGGATATAAATATTATTGGGAACTTGGAGCGGAGAGAAGTGAACAGGATAAAGAATGTAGAGTTTGTTGAACATCCAGATCCCATACCCTGCCACATTATATACTGGAATGCCCATTGCTTAATGTATATAGAAATGCCCATATTAATAATGTCCCCAAGCAAATAGAGTGGATGTTTAAAAATAGGAAAATAGATGAAATATTAAAGAAATATAGAAATTTTGCATCTAGAATATAACTATGTACTATAACTGATTATATGAAATATTAGGGATTTATGCGAGTCCTGAGAGGGGCATTCCTGGACTGGGGTGGGGATGACTTATGTCACTTCATCCCTTTGAGATGTATTAATGTTTTTTGTATCAATAAACGTATCAATCAATCAGCAACCTGGGACTACGTCACAATTTTCGTAATGCCATATGTCACCAGGGTCTACCATTAGACAACACATTATGCTTCCAATATCTTCCCTGGCGGCAGTACCTCCCTGTTTGATAGCTGCCTACTACCTACGTAATGTGTTAGCCTGCCTGATATTCATCCCTTCCTGTTGACGACCTTTACATTTTGAAGAACGGGAGAGTTATAATATTACAAAAAATAATTTATTTGAAAACTAATAATTCACTTGCTTGTGTGCGGGCGCACGCTGTCACGATGATCCTCTAGCGGTATTCATTGAGAAAAGCCGTCCTAACACTTTGTGTATGCCCAGTTATCTTCTGGACCTGTTCACACATCTTCAGAGACATTAATTGATAACGATTTGATGCTTAGGCACGAATCATATTATCCCATTACAGTACTCATATTATCCCACTACTCATATTATCCCACTACTCAGAGGCACGCTCCACTCTGAAAGAAAGTGGCTGGTCAAACGGGAAAATAATTATTAATGGCTACCAAAAACGTGTATGTAGACATGTGACGTCATCACTAATCTGCGGCGGTAATATCAAATGTGAAAGAAGGGTAGACATACTGTATGTTGTATTATTGTCGCCTTATGATCATTTTTGCCGTTTTCTTTTTCTTTGGGACTTTGGAGAAGCCATCAACAAGTGGCATTAAACATCTTAACCTTAGTCCTCCAATCACATAATGTCACAAGATATTGAAGGTCAATTTGTTTCCTATTGGGAAAATGTTGTTGCTATTATTTTGAAGGAGATAAAAGCCTAAGAATATTAATGGCGCCGGAACACACGAACAACTACACCTAACCTATACTTACCTTACCTAGGCTAAGTAGGCTTACTATATCTTAGTTACACCACAGGGTGGTGTAATACATCTAGTGTGGCAGCATTATGTTAGTGTTACGGAGCAGGCACTGCTTGCTTCCTTTCGCTTTCAGCTACCGCCTCGTGGCGAACTGGGAAGCAACTAGCATAAGCCTTCCCCTGCCAGTACACACTATTCACCATCAAGACTCCTGCTGTGCCTCCTCATGGCAACACACTGTAACTGGGTGCCTCGTGGGCCCAGGTTAGACCAGCAGGGGATCTTGGAGCAGTTGTGGGCCCCAGAGGGACGGTCACATAAGCCCACTGGCATGTGGACACGTCTATAGAACCAACCTTACTGGGCAACTGCACCCAGTAAGGTCATCCTTATGCAGTCCAAAACACAATCATAATCACAGATCAAAGCAAAAACAATTTATACAAATTCTTATGGTTGCTGCATGGAATGTCAGGACCTTAATGTATACTGGCACAAATGAGTGTCCTGTAGAAGAACTGCCCTTATGGCAAAATAGCTGTCTCGGTATAACAGCCATTAGTGAGTCCTGGCTCCCCAGACGAGGGTCGACTCAGAACGGGGGTCTGGTTATTTCCTCTTCTGGAAGGGTAGCTTGTTGCAGAGATAAAAACGCATTTATGGAGGTGGCTTTGCTAAGCGCCAAATCATCATGCATAGGCTAACAGAAATGCCTGTAGGGATCAACGAACACCTCATGACGCTTTGAGACCTACTGAACCACTCACATCGTGCCTTCGTCAGTGCTTATGCCCCAACACTGGATGCAATAAGTTTTGAAATTCATTATACAGTACTGTACATAGACGTCAACGGGGCTATCAGGCCGATCACTGGTGAAGAGGATAAAGTAATGGGTAAATATCTCCTTTTCAGGTTTTGCGAAGGTGAATTAAGATGGGTGACGGAAACAACCAGCGTCCTCTGAAGATCACGGTGGTGGGTGACGGTACAGTAGGCAAGACCTGCCTTCTCATCTCCTACACCACCGGCGAGTTCCCAGAGGTGAGGAGATGATGATAATAATAAGACTTACTCTGTAAAATCATCATACAAGTTTACAAATAGTTTGGCATGTAAGGAGGCTTGTTTGTAAACCCATCTATAAATTAACCCAGGAACCGTGTGCTCAGTAACTTGGTTATTCATGCCACATCACAGGTGTGGATGGATGAAGCTTATATTGTTAACCTATTTACATCTGTGTACAGCCTGATGTTTCTCACATACTTTCCATCAGCATAATGTGAAAATTAGGCCACTGTTACTTCCATTTTGCACTTTTTAGTCATTGTTAAGTTTTGGGTTGACCATTGTGTTTACCTTTATGGTCAGTGTACAGAGAGAAGCACACATTATACTGCCACATTTTACACCATATGTACAATGAAAGACAAAAGTCGTGTCGTGAAATTTGGTGAAGACCTAAGCCGAAGGGCTAAACTTTTGGTGCACTCTGCCTTGTGGTAGGGGATTCTCATAATGTTTCACGAGTTATATTTAATCTTGGGACAAAACCGCAACACAAATATCGTCTTTGATTGTACACAACATACATGTCTGAACACACATCCCAGATGTTTCAGGAAATGTGCACATAAACTCGTGTGGCTGTAGTATAATATATGTACCATGTGTCTGATTATGCAGTACATGCACAGACGATGTAAAAAAAATTTTGGTAAACTTTTTTCAAGCATGAAGTAACTTGTTTCCTAGATTTTCCATTCACTGTGTACGTCTTAAGCATGATTAGATACTGTAGAAGGCGCCACACTGATAAAAAAATAACACTTTTTGCACACGTTTTAACTCTTATTTACCAATTTTGTTTGAATGATTTTGACAAAATGGCCATACAGTATTATTACTTACTATATTTATTTTCAGGAATATGTACCAACAGTCTTTGACAACTATGCAGGGAACCACACGGTGGAGGGCCGATCCTATCCCATGATGTTGTGGGACACCGCTGGTCAGGAGGAGTACGAGCGACTCCGTCCACTGTCCTATCCTGGGGTAACTTGCATCTGCTCTCCCTGTGTCTCAATATTTAATTAATGTTTGTGTTATTCATGTGCCATTTGATAAGCATCATGAAGGCAGGCAGCCCTCCAAGAAAATTGTGTAGCTCAGTACAATATCTTTCTCTGATAAGTATAACCCTTGCATTGTGATATTAGCCCCAAAGTTTTCTTTGCTCAAGTCTACAGTACTTATGTCATCCTCTTTAACTGCCCATGTTTCACTGCCATAAAACATCACACTTCTCACACTAGCCGCATACAGTCTTCCTTTCACTCGGAGGGAAAGTCCTCTTGCCATCAATAAAGGCATTAACAGTTGAGGATGTGTAAAAAATTTGATAGGTTTGTGTCCTTGATTTGGGTTAAAAGTAGACGAGGTAACTTTGCCCTTTCTCTATTCATTTAAATGGTATTGAATTGAAAACAAAAATAATACCCCCATTAGGCCATTACTGTATGATAATACCACATACATCTTTCACCAGTTTTAAATTTGCATTACCTGTACTGAAGTACTTATTTCATCATACAGACAGATGTGTTCATAGTCTGTTTTGCCCTGGATAACCGTGCAAGTTTTGAGAATGTTACATCAAAATGGTTGCCAGAACTCCAACAGCACTGTCCTAAAGTACCAGTAATCCTTGTTGGTAAGTACATTACTGTTTTTTATAAGATGTTATATTGAAAAAGGTAGCATACAGGTATATTGTTTGATTAAATGTGTAGGAGGAGAGTGAAGAAGTAACTGGGAGTAAGAACAATTCCAATGAATGATTTAAGTGTAAGTGTTGGAGGTTAATGGGAGCATCTTGCAGGTCTTTGTCTAGTGAGGTACAGTATATACTTTTATCTTCTTCACCAGTGATTGGCTCGTTAGCCACTTGGGGAACTAAAGAGCCTTAATTGACAATGTAATGGCGCTAAACCCTAGCCGCCACCTTGTCATGGGGCACTTTAATCGACTGGAGAAATGAATCTACGCCAAACAACCTAAATAACCCAGCACTCTTTTCGTAGAAACTCGGAGAGACGATTTTCTTTTCCAACATATTAAAGATCTGCCCCCACAAGGGGTCACAACTCAAGGTTGAAGAAGCCACAAGTCCAGAAAACTGGGAGGGCAAATTTTTTTGGAGTGAGAATTGTGAACTCTTGGAACAATTTGCCAGAGAGTGTTGTGGCGGCACCGAGTGCAAGTTCATTCAAGGTCAGACTTGACCGACACTGGAGAAGCTTCCGATATATTTAGGAGCCAGTGCATGCCCAGTATCTTCCAACAGTGTGTATCAGAGACGTGACTGACCGCCAAAGCGGCTAACAAGCCGGTCAGTGGCAAAGAGGATAAAAGTAAAAAAAAAAAAGTAAAAGTAGATGTTATGATGGAACATCTACTACGAAACAACCTTGTAAAGGACTGCCAACACAGTTTTATTGGGGGAGTGCTTCTGCTTAACACACTTAGTCAGGTACTGGATGTTTGAACCCAAATTCTGGAACAGGGTGGAAATATTGACAATATGTACCTAGATTTTGCCAAGACTTTCGATACTGTACCCCATGAAAGGCTGAGAATTAAACTGGAAGGGTATGGAATTTGGGAGTGTCTTAGTGTAGATCAGAGACTTTTTGCATAATTGCAAGTAGTGTGCGGTGATTAATGGTACGAAATGGTTATGTGTACCCGACAAGCGGGGTACCACAGGGAAGTGTATTGCGCCCTTTGTTGTTGGTTTCATAAATGACATGCCAGGAGCTATACACTTATCCATACAAATGTTTGCAGATGATACCAAGTTATTTGGAGAAATTAAAATCCAAACAGACTGTGAAGGGCTGCAGAAATATCTCTGAGCTTCAAGGGCGATAAAAGAAATAGCTGCTTAGATTCATTGTCACAAAGTGTAAGAGGATGCACCTGGGTCATACCAACGGTAAGGAGGCCTATCATATGACCCAACGGGACGAAAAAACTTCACTAATAGAGACCCAATGCGAAAAGGACCTGGTTGTGTTTGTTGACAATGAACTGAAGTTCTCGGGCCATTGTAAGGCGAATCAAGTAAATAATCTAGTAGGGCTTATAAGAAGATTGTTCAGATATCTAAATGGTCTGTCCCTCGTAACAATCTTCAAGAGTGAGGTGCTCCCCCGCCTAGAGTACTGTCACCCCATCTGTTCTCCGAGATAGACTAGGGACTGTCAGTTGATTGAAAATGCCAAAAGGAGGCCCACCAGACTGGTGCCTGCACTCCGACGCCTCAGATATCCAGAGAGATTAGAGTGCCTGCAACTGTCTAGCATATAATACAGATGGGCAAGGGGTGACCTAATTAAGGTGTACAGGATAAACATCTCAAAAGGCACTACTCAGTTGACTGTCCTTACATGGAACTGGTGGACTCCTGCCCCACAAGGGGTCACAGCTCATGGTTGAAAAAGCCTCTAGTCCAGAAAACTGAGAGAGCTAACTTTTCTGAGTGAGAATTGTGAACTCTTGGAACAGCCTGTCAGAGTTTTGTGACTGCACCTAGAGCGAGCTGTTTCAAGACCAGATTTGACCAACACGAGCAGTTTCGGTTACATTCAGGAGCCAGTGTATCCACGGTACTTGCCAACTGTGTAATCAGGACATGACCGACCGTCCAATAGGCTAACGAGCCAATCAGAGGCGAAGGGGATAAATGTAATAAAAGTAAAAGTAAAAAAAGATTTTGCAGAATCTGTCATCTACTTGTGGGTCATATACAGTATATAATTAATGTATAGCTGTTGACTGCTGTTTTTTATACAATAGATTGTTGTTAATGATTTTCACAAAACCAAAAATTCAAAGTACTGTAAAACAATAGGAAATCCTTTGGCATGATTTCAGGAGCAGTGGGCCTTTTTTTCTTTTTCTTTTTTTTTTTTTTTTTTTTCTCTCTCTCTCTCTCCTTTCTTTCTTTCTTCCTTCCTTCCCCCCCCCCCCCCCAACTCCCTCTTCGTCACTGATCGGCTAGTTAGCTGCTTGGGGGATCGGTCACGTCTCTGATTACTTTTCCTTTTCATTTATCTTCTTCACCAAAAGATCGGCTCGCTAGCTGCCCGGGTGATCGGTCACGTCTCTTGTCACGCACTGTTGGCAAATACTGGGCATGCACCGGCTCCTGAATGTAATTGAACCCGCTCCAGTGTTGGTCAAGTCTTGTCTCGAAAGAGCTCACACTCGGTGCTGTCACAACACACTCTGGTAGATTGTTCCAAGAGTTTACAACCCTCACTCCGAAAAAGTTTGCCCTCACAGTTTTCTGGACTTGCGGCTTCTTCAATCTTGAGCTGTGACCCTTTGTGGGGCGAGCGTCCACCAGCTCCAAGTAAGGATACTCAACTGAGTAGTGCCCCCTGAGATGCTTATACACCTCAACTAGGTCCCCCCTTGCCCCTCTGTAGTATAAGCTAGGCAAGTTCAGGCGCTCCAATCTTTCAGGGTAGCTGAGGTGCTGAAGTACAGGCACCAGTCTAGTGGCCCTCCTTTAAACATTTTCAACCAACTGACAGTCCCTAGCATATCTTGGGGACCAGATGGGGTGACAGTACTCCAGATGCGGAAGCACTTTACTCCTGAAAATCGTTACGAGGGATGGACCGTCTAGATATCTGAACGACCTTCTTATAAGATCCAATAATTTATTTGCCTGATTTACCTTCTTCTCGCAATGGCCTGAGAACTTCAGCTCATTGTCAACATACACACCTAGGTCCTTCTCACATTGTCTCAACTAGTGCAGTTTTTTTCATCCCGTTGGGACATATGATGCGCCTCCTTACCGTTGGTGCGCCCGAGGTGCATCCTCTTACACTTTGTGACATTGAATCTCAGGAGCCATTTCTTCGACCATTCCTGGAGCCCACAGAGGTCCTTCTGCAGCTCTTCACAGTCCGCTTGGTTCTTAATTTCCAGAAATAACTTGGCGTCATCGGCAAACATTTGCATGGAGGAGTGTACAACGTTAGGCATGTCATTTATGAAACAAACAAACAAACAAACAGCGGGCCCTGTGTTACCCCACTTGTGACAGGTACAGATGAAGATTTCGTGCCATTAATCACCACACACTGCTTGCGGTCATGTAGAAAGTCTTCTATCCACGCTAGGACATTTCCCCGAATTCCGTACCCTTCCAGTTTGATTTTCAGCCTTTCGTGGGGTACACTGTTGAAAGCCTTGGCAAAATCGATGTAAATATTGTCAATATTACCACCCCGTTCCAGAATATGGGTCCAAATATCCAATACCTTGAGCAATTGTGTTAAGCAGGAGTGCCCCGGCATAAAACCATGTTGGTAGTCCTTTACAAGGATGTTTCGTATTAGATATTCCATTGTGGCATCTCTGATAATACTCTCAAGTACTTTACATATTATGCTGGTCAGGCTCACCGGTCTATAGTTGTTCGTGGAGTGACGATCACCCTTCTTGAAGATAGGACTCCCATAAGCCACTTTCCATTCACTGGGGACCATTTGTTCATCCAGGCATTTACAAAACAGGATCTTCAGGGGCTCTGCAAGCTCGTTGCACAACTCTCTTAGCACTCTAGGATGCACCATGTCAGGGCTGGAACTTTTATGGACCTTTAGCCTGGACATTTTATTTCTAATACCCTCTTCTGTGAACACAATGTGGGTCAGTGCTGTGTCGAACCGTCTGTCCTCAAATGCAGGAAGGTTAGTTGCATCCTCTCTTGTGAACACTGAGGAAAAGAAGCTGTTCAGTGCCTCGGCTTTATCCTGGTCAGAATCTGCGTAACTACCATCCACCAGCCTCAGGCCTGATACTCCTACTCGCGTTTTCAATTTCGACTTTGCATAGCGGTAAAACGCCTTTGGGTTTGACTTGACCTCACTTGCAACCAGCCTCTGGAACTCCTTTTCAGCCCTTCTACACTCTATCTTTGCTTGGTTTCTGGCTCTTGCATACATTCTCCTGTCTTGCTCATCGTTTGACCCAACCCACGTCTTGAATTTCTGGGTTTTCTTCTTAATTTTGTCGACCGCCGCATGGTTCATGTGTAGGGATCCCCTCGTATTCCTAGAAGCACTGGGTTTGGTCTTGGGTATATATTTATCGATCAAATGGGTCACTTTACTAGTTATGATATTCAGCGTGGTGTCTGCTTTCTTGTACCTTAATGAGTCAGGCCAGTTGATACCCCTCATCTCCTCCCTCATCTCGTTGTAATTTCCCTTGTAATATTTACACCTTGGCCTGGCCTTATCCTGAACTAGGTAACAGTTATATCTGAATGACAACACTATATGGTGACTGGTGCCAACTGGGGCAAGGTGTTCCAGTTTGGCCACCATACTGATGTTGTAGATAACTGGAATGATAACCAACTGCTGGAATGAATGGTTTTATTTATTATTTTTTCCTCGCCAGGAACAAAGAAGGATGTTAGGAACTTGGTTGTTCTTAATCAGCGAGATGGCAAGAAGTTGGCAAAGAAGGCCCGCCTCTCCAAGTACGTGGAGTGTTCCGCTAAGAGCCAGGATGGCGTGCAAGAAGTCTTCACCTCAGCAATAATGGCAGCTGTAGGTTTGGGACCGAGGCAACGACCGTGTGTAATCATGTAGTACCAGGCATGTGATGGGGTGATATTTTAATTCAGTAAACTCAGTAAACCACTTATCCCTATATTACCTGATTGTTATGAGAAGAGAAGTTATTTGTCTGAAATTTACGAATATCATATGTATTAATATTTTCATAAACTAGTGATACTGAATGATACCTATAAAAGAATGTGTATTGGTTCCATATATTTATGTAAATTGATATTGCTGTGTAACTTTTATCGATAATATGAACCGAACGTTGAGTATTCATCAAAACCCTTCTTTGCTGCATCTAATTTTAAGTATTGTATATACTGTAGTACAGGTACAGACCCTCGAACCCGATCTCGGAAAACCATACATTTTCTCCCCTGGGTTTTGATTAGGGTTTCTTCCCTTGCTAAGTCAAGTTTTACTTCCACTTCCATAAACATGGTTGATTGTTTTACTTCTTAAATAACAAAGCCAAGACAAAATTTTTATGCATACTTAAAATAGAAAATGATACCATAAATACAGTGCAGTACATGTATATTAATAAGTTGAGAGTTCACTAAATTTGAGTTATGTGATTCTCGAGGTTCAGCAGCTACCTGTGTCACCACATTTGCCAGGAGTAGCGAGTTCATAAATATCGTCTCTTTGAATAAATAATCCATTACAGTACCTTGATTATATTTATTTACACTAATAAAATATTATTAATGTTTTTACATAGCTTTTGACATTAGTGTTGATCAAATTAAAGCAAAGATTCGATGTAACTTATGCTTTGTTATCAACGGCCATGTAACTCGCTAGTCGCTAAAAGCAGCTGCTGCAAACCAAAGATTGTTGCTATAGGATGCTGGAGCTGTCCAATGGGTGAATGCATTCTCCTCCGAATGTGGTATTGCCAAGTGACTGCTAAGTATAAAACACATTAAACCCGTTGCAGCTTACATAATATTGTGAAATAACACCACAGATTATTTTATAAAAACATCCAACTTTAGATATCTAGGAATAATTTCTTAAAGTAACTCCTTGGTAATTTTGCAGTAAAAGAGAGCTATTTAACGAATGGAAATATTCTCCCTTCGGTTCTTCATTAAGAGCAATGGTGGTAACTACAACTTTACACTAGTTTTACACCATACTGTATACATACAGTAAAATGAATAAAGTGCACTTTATTGTATATTTTTTACCAGGTTATTGTACTATTTTAGTACAGGAGGGTAGTGATATAAAGAACATCATGATATTGTATTTACAAGTTGGTAACAGAGTTGGCAGTGACACCACTTTTGTCACAGCTTATATTGTGCTTGCAAGTTAATTGCTGACCAACTTTTTTTTTTTTAAGTACAGTACAGCTTCAAAACTACACATCTGCCATTGTATTGTTGAAATACTGTAGGTGTTGGTGGTAGCTGTAATGCGCATTACTCTTGCCAATATGTCGAGGGTTCGAGCCTCGGCCCAGACACACAGGAGAAGGGCATTATCCTGTGACCCCTATCAAACATCACAGGTTTCCCAGTCCCTGGTTTCCTCCTGTACTAAGCTGATAATTAAGTGGCAAAAATAAAAATAAAATTAAAAAATAAAAACCTTGCATTTAGAGAACCCTCAACCTCTAAATAGACTGGATTTAAGGTATTCTTTTGTCTAAAATATACATAATGTACAAAAAAAAAAAATTATTTGAGAAGTAAAGCAAACATTCAACTGAGTTTTGAGTTTGGGTTAGTGGAAGCAATCCTTGACAGTCTTGTGGTCAGCCATTAGGTAACATGGATGTCCCAGGAAACTGGAAAATTCTCGAGGCCAGTCTGGTTTTGGTCCCAAGGGTCCAGGATTTGTGGGTCTATACTTCTATGGTAATATGAATACTGTGCACTAAAACTCCCAAAATTCTCATGCCAAATTGGTGGTTCTGCTTGGGTGTCATGGCAGGTCCAGCTAAAGCATAAGGGAGGGGGGGGGGGGGGTGATCCATGTATACTACTGTACTGCGTAACCTTTTTTATAATATTTCTGTAAACACTGGCATATGATTTAGGCATAAAATAAATAAATAAAAAAAAAAAAAATTTCATGGTCAATACATATTTTCTGTATAAAATGGGAGTCCAAAAATGCTGGAGGGGGAGAGGGAGGGTCAATTTACCACTCTTAAGGGGAGCTAGGCCACCCACCTCACTTAGATCTGCTACTTCTTAGATGTGGAACTTGTCATATTTTAAAACTATTATTAGTGAAGGAGAAATGGAAGGGAGTAAATGAAGTTATGTGAGAAGAGGAAATTTATTTAGGAGTGTGTAGCTATGTACAATTGCAGAATTGTTTTCCTATCCCCCCTGTGGTAACCCATTTCCAAACTGCCAACCTATATGACCTATCCACCAGTCATGTCCGCTGTTACACAACCAATACCCTTTCATTTATAAACAGTGATACTACTGCAATGTTGCTGTTTGGAGACACGGGTTACCACAGGGGGTGTAGGAACACATTGCCACAGCTGTACCCTAAGTGGAATTTCCTGAAATGCCTGACCTGTCATGCTATTTATGAGTGATGTTCAGATGTTGTTATACAGTACTGTAGTAAATACCTCTCCAGCCACTTTATATGATGAAACTGTACTCTAGCAACATTTGCTCTCCAGTTTAGAGATATAAAAGTAATGGTACATTCCTGTTAAAGTTAGTTTGTTCCCCCATATTACTGGTATGTAACCATTTGCAAGCTCATCTTTGTAAGTAATGTATATATAAAGCACAGTGTTTATTTGTTGTTTGTGTGTTCCTAGGCTCTGACTACAGTTTTGAATATGAGCTGCTATTAAAAAAATAAACCCAGCTATCCTGTTAGTCTCCTGTAATGGAATGGTACTGAACTTTTAGTTTTACAGTTAAATAATCTTTACCTTGATATGGAAGAATTTTGTCTCTAGTATTAAAAAACAAATGTTCTTTATGTGACATGTATACACATAGACAAGTCTTACATGAAATAACACTACAACAGATTTCAAATTGTGGAATTTGTAAACATACTTATAATTTATGACTTGGAACAAAGTACTGGAGCCAATATCTGTTGTTGAAACCCTTTAGAGGTGCCAGTTTGGAGATTATGTTTGCTTGCAAATTATCCACATTGCAGGGTGCTAGGGTTGTAAAAGTAGCGAACTCATTGATAGCTGATCGGTCATCACTTGTGGGATTAGTAGTTGTTGGGTTAATCTCCATGATTCACTGCTGCTGGTTAAAAGTTTCCAAAGCAGCCTTGATCAGATCATCATGGATCAAAGGTTCATTGATAATGGTCAACAACCTTCTTCAAGGTTTAAATACTTTATAATCTACATCATACAGTGAGGAGTTCAATTATTAAGGGAAAACCAAGACCTCAACTTTTATAGGAGTAAAGTGAAGAAGTTGCTTAATGATACTGTACATCATAAGGCAGACATTTGTAGGAGTTTGGAAAATGGTGAAACATTGAATATTTTTAATGTCCATGATATAGAGGCTTAATTTGAAGAATTATTTAAGTTTAGTGTGGGTGTGTGTAGTGTAGATGTGTGTAAAGTGAATTTGAATAGTGTGGGCATGTGTAGTGTGGGCGTGTGTAGTTTGGACATGTGGGTTTAGTTAGTCTGCATGTTTGTGGAGTGTGCATGCATGTAGTGCAGGTTTGTTTTTTGTGTGTATTCATGAAAGTGTTAGAAGTAGCTGATTAAGATTGCCAAATACATTCCACTCACCCTCACCTTACATGATGATGAAAGAGGATACTGTATATTCAAGATAAAAATGTGAAAGGTGATGTTTGGTTGTACAGAGCGACAGTAAACCAGATAAAATCTTGAGGCTGTGTTGTGGAAGAGGACCACAGTAGTGACATATATCTGTTACAGCAGGTAGAGAGAAGGAATAATGCCAAATGAAGAGTGTATTTGACCTTGATTGTAACAATCTATGGTACATTGGAGTGTGGACAAGCATGAATGTCATTAAAAGTGAAAAAGAATCCTAAAACAATGTTTTGCTATTATTATGAGACTAATATCTCACACAGCAGATTACTGATGTCTGCATTGGTGTTTAAATTTTGAATGAAAGGATTTGTAGGTGATTCTACCTTGTAGGAAATACACAAAAGGTATGAGCTTTCGAAGTATACAACGAGAATTATGGGAGTTTTACTGTATCATCTTATTTGTGTTTACAATGCTCATTTTTTAGGTCACCTGCATGAATTGTGAAAGACCTCATGCAGTGTCACTGGTGTTGTGGGTGTTGACAAACATTAACTTTACATAACCAAGTTTGTTATTCAGGCTTATTGCAATATCCCGAGCCAGTTAATTTTATCTTGTATTTGGATTGGAATATTACTGAGCACTGCAGGGGAGTTAATTTGTTCACAGATAATACTTGTGCAATATTGTCATTAGTGAATTGAATACTGTACAAGATGGTTCTTTTTCACTGCATTATACAAAATCATGTATGAAAATACTGTACGGTATTAGTATTATCAGTTTGTTGGATATGGTGAACTTTTATCTTTCTAGTATTCAGTTCTGTTAATAAAGTTTTAATTAAAGTTTGAACTGTGATGATGCCAAGCATTTACACTTCTCTTAGAGATCATTTGTAAATAACTGCAAATCCAAAAAAAATATCAACATGTTAGAAGTAATTATTAAGTCAAATTTGTTGGAGCTATTTTCATAATTATATTTACAGTGTGTATCATTGTTGTTGATATATTACAATGACATAATACCTGCCTCCCCTCACGTATGTGTTTATTCATGTGTATGCATGCATGTATATATATATATATATATATATATATATATATATATATATATATATATATATATATATATATATATATATATATATAAGCATACTGTACTGGAAGAATGGAATGTGCTTCATATTTTATATTAATACTGTACAGTACAGTATCAGTAATGTAAGCAGTTAAACAAGACTTGATTTGCATTACATGAAAAAGATTATCTCCACCTTGAGCTTGGGTGATAATTGGAGAACATTACTTTTGAAAACCCAATTGTGTACTATATTGTTTGCAAATAAATGTGTTTTCCTACAAGTTGCTTCTGTGATTTTGTTTATTGACAGGTAGCCAATGATGCTTTCTTATACAGTCAACCCTCCCTTTTCGCGGTCCCACATTCCGCGTTTCCACGTTTACGCGGTACCCTGCCGAAACCGGAATGCTCACATTCCGCGTTATGTGTACCCCTTTACGCGGAGAGCGGCTGGTGAGCCGCGCCATTTTTGGATCCAAACCTCTCGCCATCTCTCCCGCCATCCACCATGTTGTGTAAGTGGCGCGAGCAGGGTGCGCACAAGGTCGCCCAGTCATCAAAACATTACCGAGTTCTTCACCCGCCACCCACCACAGCCGACCCAAGTCAGTGATAGTGATAATTATAGTGAGGATATGGACTTATATGGACTTGAGGGGTTTGACAAAGAGGCCCTGCAACCCTCTGTGGTGGATAGTGATACAGGTGAGGGCCAATAATCTGCCCTCTGCCTCGGAACCAACCCCCCCCATCCCCGTGTGCCCAGCCATCTTTTCTACTAATGTAAGTGTTAAAAAACCTAATATTATTGATATTTCTCTTAATTATTAATTGTGTGTGCATACCATCATAAAATTCAGAAGTTATTTTTACTACAACGTAGGTATTGTGTCTGAAAAAGTGGAGTTTGGGGGGTCGGCTTGGTCTCTATTTCAATTAATCCCATACGTTATGTTGTTCACTTTACGCGTTTCTCACTTTCATAGGTACCCTGTGGGTTGAATTAACCGCGTAAAGTGAGTGTTGACTGTATAGACAGTTAAAAGAGGTGATGCAAAATTGGATCATGTGTTGCTTGTCATAATTTGATGAACTGAATAGTCTCAAAACAATTAATGTAGGGTGACCTTTGTTTAAAAATTTGTGTGGTATGATGTATTTCAGTCTGAGAAAAAAGGGAGATGGTTTAGGGCTATTTATATTTGTTTAAACTAAAAATTTAAATATTTTGTAGTTTGCAAGTCATCAGTGAGTAATGTGCAAAACTTCTTTAAAACCCATCTGCTATGGTTGGGGGTTGGATTTTCCTCGTGGGAGGTTACACGACCCAACAGACCAGGCTGCCACGAGTGCTCCTTGTTCAGTAAACCAGGATTGAATCTATGCTTTGAAATCCTTAATTGTTGGTAGCTTTAAAAGCATTGAGGCCTCAAGTTCATAAGTCTGAAACCCTTACATAGGTTCACTTTCTCATCATTAGTTACTTGGTTGTCAATATGAAACAAATGATTTGACCTCCACAATTTCCTGTTGCAAGCCAAATTGTCTTGCTTCTCCCCTAGCTAGATACTGTACTGTATATGGCTTCGTCACTGGATCATAGTTGGGGCATATAAATGATAATCCACACTGTTTTTTCTTATACGTACAGTATTTGATATTTATTGGTATTTGCCACACTGCCCTTTTTTTTAGCTACTGTATCATGTTCAGTTAAGGTGAGATGCAATTTCACAAACATTTTGACAAAGTTTAAAGTGCAAAGTTTATTTCGTTGCCCTTGTGGATTTCTGGTGGTGAGTTACTAGATCAGGTTGTCTGGGAAAATATTAATTGAATGTTGAAATAGGACACTTATGGTCCATCACTTCATGTGTAATTCAAACATATAATTTTATTTTGTCTATATTGATTCAAACCTGTAAGTAAGTTTGCAGGGATAATTAAGTCCTGCACTTCAGGTTTGACAAATAGTTTTTGCTCCATTTATTTTGATTACCCGGTAGTATTGTGTTTTCTTTGTCAGTTTATGAAATTATAGTTGTAGGCACTTGGAGTTCATTTCTAGTATCACTAGGGATAACCAATAGTTATCACTATATTCCAGTTGTCTCATATCAAACTCGTCCTCCTGAAACTAAATGTGTCGGTAGCATATGTTGTGGATCTCCTGCTTGCACCCCTGGTGGATTGTGTTAGTTGCTCAGGTTGTTTGATTGTCTGCACTCTCATCCAGCTCCTCATACTCGCATTATTGTTTACAGATCATATTTTATATTGTTTGTTAACAAAGTGAACAATCTTGATCTGACTTGAGACATTTTCATTGGAATTGACTTAAATATTTTCTTTTCATCAGTTTATATAAGTTTATTTCCGGAAAATAGTCTAATTCCTCAGCAGGAAAATTATCAGACACACCAGATTCACCTTGTTTTAAAATCATAAAAGTTTGGAACAAAATTTTGGCTGTTGACCACACTAAGGCAGAGTGTGGCATCTCAGAAAATCTGTGATGGAGGCAGCGTGGGCTCCCTCACTGCTCTTAACCTTCAAAGCCCGGGCAATGAAAGACCCGCTGGACCCCCCACTCGGGCAAATTTTGGCAAGAAAAAAAAAAAAAAAAAAAAAAAAACTAAAAAAAATCCATTGTTGCCTTATAAATGGGTTAATCAATATTAGAAAAAAACAGAAGAATGTTCTTATATTCAACTTTCACTGTAGCATGGTTGGAAAGTTGTCTGGTGTATTGATGAGCAATGTCGAGTGATGAAAGATGTTTTGTTTGAAGCTGCGTGCAGTCCAGAGCGAGCGGGAAGTGATGTTGACATGCACTTGCAACACACACTTCTTACTTGAAGGCACTTTTATATCATATTTCGACCTCGTAGCTACTACAAAATACAGACTTTCTATTTTTAAAAAAATAACTAACATACTAAAGAAGAGGATGAAGGATGTGCATCCATCATGGTAGTTGGTGGGTAACTGACCACGAGGCACGAGTCTTGAGACAAAGATTTCGAATAAGTTGAGTTGCCAATTAAACAAATATTTAATATAAAAGCATTTTGTCCCACCAGGGCATTCAAAATATGATGCAAAAATTAAGAACATTGAGAAATGTCACCTGGGGGTCACCTCAGTGAACGTAGAGAAATGTCACCTGGGCTTTAAGGGTTAAAATGTTCCTTTGATTCGTCAGATGATAAATTTTTTCACCGCCACACTTGGGGTCAATAACTTTCTTCATATTTTTCGGAGGGGTCAAGTTTTCATTAAGTTTATACATTTCTGGAGGTGGGAAGTTGTAGGAGGTTGATGGACGTGAATGGCTAAGAAGTGACTGATGAGAAGCATGGGTTGACACAAGTGCTTTCCAGACCATGCTGGTTCCCATAAATGATGAATCACTTGGTGGGAAATTTTTAAACAGTGATAGAAAAAATTAATGTCTGTTGACTTATACCAGTCTAAAGCCCCGTCCACACGATCAAGCAGTGCTCGGCGGGCTTTGCCCCTTTTACCGGGCAAAGCCTGTGTGTTGTTGTACACACGGGGTGGTTGGCGGCAGTCATAGTCGGGCGCCAGTAGCTAGTAGGTGGTCGGCAGTGGCGGGTGCGGTTTGATCATCATGGTGTGTCGCAGGAATAATTGCCGGACAGTTAAAGCGAAGAGCATAGCGTTGTGTCCTATAATAATTGCTGCTATGTGCAAAAAGAAGAACCAAATGCAGGTCGAAGAAAAGTATTGGGAAGTCATGCCACGATTTTACGTGAACTGCAAGATGGACATGAGCAAGACTTCACCAATTACATGAGAGTGGACCCCAACACCTTTTACAAACTTCTAGCGAAAGTGGAACCATATATAAAAAGCAGGATACCAATATGAGGGAGAGAATATCTGCAGAGACTCGTCTAGAGGCAACGCTCATATATCTTTCAACTGGATGCACCTACACGTTACTTCAGTATAGAACGAGGATATCAAAACAAAGTTTGTTTCGCATAATACCTGCAACTTGTCAAGCCATTTATGAAGTACTCAAGGAAGATTACATGCAGGTGAGATTTGTAGTACATAAAAATTCATTGAATAATGTTAGAATTATGATATGCATAGACAGGAAGCTATGGGACTAGAGTGAGGAGAGCGACAAGAACGAAGAACACACGAATGTCCTCATTACATAATACAGAGTTGTCGCTCCATATCCGACAGCAAACCACCAGGCAGGCGGACCATGATTTGGCTCAACGACGGGCATGGGCACTCCGATGGTTTGCCTGCTAATTTTGCCCGATAACCAGCATTTAGCGCGTGCCCCCCCCCCCGGGCGCTGCTCGATCATGTGGATGGGCCTTAAAGGCTAAGAGTTAAGTGATTTTTTTCTTAGAGGTACACTGTCACCAAAAACTTCTCAAAAGCTATAAGCACTATGCAATCTGAAAAATGAACAAAGAATCTGAAACCATTCTGAGATGATCAGCCCTATTCTACTCGTTCTAGCATCCATTATACCTAGGTGTATGAGAAGTTTTTGTGAAGAGTACATATAATTTAAAATTAATTAATGTGGCACACAAGTCACACAACCGATCTAATGTCAACAAAACAAGTTAACTAAATTTTGATGGCTAGGAGTTGATGTGTGAAATCCCATTTTATAGCCAAAAGGAGGAAGTTCTCGACTAGTCTTCCCTCTTACCTACAATAAGTTTTGGGTCAACAGAACTGTGAAGGTCAAACTTTGTGTCCAATTCATAGCTGCGTGGTATATGGCAAGAAGTGAACCCATTGTAGAATTTTTACTGAACTTGAAAGACCTAGGAATTTAAAGCATTGCTTCATTCCTGGTTTGCTGGGTGAGAAGCTGTTTTGCCGCAATTACACTAGCATGTTAAGCATTGTTAAGCATTGCCATTAGAACATGTCGAGTTTTCAAATTTTTATTTAATTTTTTGGTATGTATATTTGGTATGGTGAATGTTAGTGAGATGAATTAATACAAAGACTGAATCAGATACAGTACAGTACACCATGAAGAGAAAAGAAGAAAAACCCACATTTAACAAAAATAATTTTTGTGTAGTATTGTAATAGATTAAGATGGTTAAATGTTAATAAACCCTGTTCCTAATGTCATATATTTATTTACACTATATATATATATATATATATATATATATATATATATATATATATATATATATATATATATATAATCAACGACCGCGTGTTAAATGGACTAAAAATGAAGAAAATATATATATATATATATATATTAAGGCCACTATAATAAACTTTTGGAGAGAAATTTGTTACACATAGATACAGGCATCCCTACAGATGCAGAAGGTATTTTTCCTATAACCGACTGCCTGCCGCACTCACCATTTGCTGTCAATCTTATGACATTAAAACAGTAAGCATGTAATAACTAAAAAAATGCATAAAAGAAATAAAAGTTGTGATAATGACTAATCATTGAGAGGCATGTACATTTTACAATAAACAATTAGCAAAAGAAGATTTACCCAAGTCTGTTTCCTGGAGAATTAATAAAATTACATCGAAAATAGTTTTAAGGTGATCAAGTATTTATTCAAGAAATTTTATAAAATACTGTAGTAAAAAAAAAAATATATAGCAAAAGTTCTCTCCTTAAGAGTAACTGTGGAGAGTGCAGCACTTACGGTGATGGTGTGGTGTCAGCCAAGATGGCTGTAATACTTTTCATACTGAATGTTGTTTTAGTTTACTGGTAGTTTAAATATCTTTATGTACAGTAATAGTGATTTTCTTACTTTACGGTAGTGATGGGAGGCTGGAAATATTTATTAATTTTTTCTGCATTCTTTGACTCCAGAAACTTCCAAAGATTTTCTGTTCATACAAAGATTTCTTCTGTATCTCAATATTCATGAATGTAAGTTTCCGTAAGTCAAACTTCCAAATCTTAAGGGATACTGTACCAGTAATTTAGGTTTGATGTACCTTTCAAAAAATTATACCAATTACAGGTTTTTGACTTCATGGTTTTGTTGATCACATTTAACACTTATAAGGAGGCAGTCGCCCATAGAGAAAAAATTTCTTACTTTAGCATTCAGAACTATTTTGGATACTTTCCAAATATGGTGATATTTTTGTGTTCTGTAAGAGATGATTATTTTGGAACGTGCAAGAAAAGTTGTGTATTTAATTATAGTTTTCATTAACATCAACAGTATCAATAATATATCTTGGTAAATAATGTGCCCCAGTCTATGATATATATTTTATTTTATCTTGGAAACAAGCAAACACATTTGTGCCTTATCATGACTGCATGATTACTGATGCCTTGATATTGTAAAGTCGGTTATTAAATTTATTGAGAATGTTAATGTGACAAGTTATTTATCTGATGTGATGTTCATAAAATAATGTATTTAAAAAACAGTAATAAAACAGACCAAATTCTAATTGAAAACCTAAGTTTCTTCCTGACTTTTGATAATGAACAATAGGGCATTTTAAAATTACCAGAGTTTTGGTCCGGTGTTGTTTCAGTAGTTATCATAATGTTATCCCTTGTAGTTTTTGACAAGAAAAAATTTGAATGGACTGTTAATAAGTAACAAGGTAAATGCTATTATTATATGTTAACAGATAAGAAGTCAGCAGAAGCACTGTTTTGTTAATGTATTAAAACATTTGTAGTATTAAGGCTTGTTTTAAAACAAATTGTGTACTGTAAGAGGAATGGTGTTAGTGTAGACTGTGTGAAGCAACATATGTGTATCACTTACAGTAAGACCTTTATTTATGTCATGGATGCCTTTCTAGATAACAAATCATCAAGTGAAATGACATTAATCTCTGTATTTTCCCATATACTGTACTCTAAATGTTATAAATTGCATTACTAAGGGGTATTTTCTGGTTGTACAGTACCTTGCAGGAAAAATTTTAAATGACTGTCAAAAGAGATACTGTATCTCAGCTTACATATGAGTAGATATACAGATATACAGTACATGTACAGTCGGGGTCAAAATCTTGAACACTTGACAGTATTTGGCATATAAGTACCCAAAGATCTTAGGTATTAAGGAGAGTTTTATCCCATTTTGTGGTTCAGGCACAATATGTGATGACAAGTAGTGTTATTAGTAGATCCAAATCATATATATATATATATATATATATATATATATATAATATATATATATATATATATATATATATATATATATATATAATATATATATATATATATATATATACAACTCCGAAGTAGATGCCAGATATTGCTAAGTGTTCAAGACTTTCGACCCCGACTATAAATCCATACTGTATATACAGTAAAACCTCGCCAACTAGGACTAATTGGGGGAAAGGGCAGTCCGAGAAGGCCAATTTTCCAAGTAGGCTTGAGTCTGACTTCTGAGGACAATTAAGTCTGAGATAGAAGGAGTCTGAGACCAACCTCAGTTTGACAATCTATGGGCAATAGTCTGAGATGGAAGGGAAAGTCTGCATCAAGTACCTAGAGAAATTTGAATAGTATAGAGAACCATACATATGCGGTAGATACAAACTAAGTGACCAATTTTTATTTTTTATACTGTAGTATTGTTGAGAATATTCACCAGCTGATCTTGTAGACACAGTGGCCATATCACATGTTCTGACTCATTTACTGTCAAGACATAAGGATGTACAGCAATGCATTGTGCAGAGTAAACATATACCTGTACTGAACAATACACTGTACAGTAATTTTATAAAAAGTGTTATGAAATGACGGAATTACTGTTGAAGTGAAAAAAGGTGGTGTATTAAGAATTGTGTACTTTATTCTGTTCCTCACTGGTTGCTTTTTTAATGTACACTCAAGCGCCATAGTTTTGATGCATCCTCTACCCCTACTCCTGGCTCGAGGGAAGTCGTAGTCAGGGCTGCAAACCGAACGGTCCCTCTTGTATTGTGATGATAAATAAAGTGTTGTGAAGTCACTAAAAAAAAACCTGTATCGTGCATATATTCTCTCAAATATTTCATCATGAACTACTATTCGTACAATCCAGTGAAGCTTCAAGCTACCACATTGCACCACTGAACGATGGGGGGGAGGGGACGTTCGGTATGAGGCCAAGGCTACGACTTGCATGAGTCAGGGGTAGAGGGTGCATCGAAACTATGGCACATGAGTGTACCTACAGTACTGGAGCATATCCTCATCACCTCTAGTGTAAAAACAAAAAACTAATGTTCCATTTCTTAGAGAAACATTAAATATTTTTTAATACTGTATACTTCTTTAAATAAATTTTTAAAGGTTTAATAAACAAATATCAAATAAAAAGAGTCAATAACCTGTTGAAAACATATTTTCCCCCACCCTCAATAACTGTCAACATGAGTGGGTGCATTGTCTGCCGATCCTGTGGACATTGCGACTGTATCACGTGTTCTGAATCGGTTACTCTCAAGATATTATGGATGGACTATAATGCATTGTGTACTGTAAACATATTACTAATTATGCAATATAATGCAAATCAGAAATAATTAGTTGAATATATAGATATGAATTGTTTATGAAACAAAATGTAAGATAATAAAAAAATAAAACAAAGCTTAAAATTATGATGCACAAATACATTGAGACCGAAGATGGATGCGACTTACTTGACCTTGACTACATATCCAGATACATAACAGATCCATATCATCTCCACTATACATCCACATTATCTCCACTACACCCACTTCATTTCGCACTCCACAACCTGGGAGGCCACCCATGCCACAAATGTAGGTGTGCTGGGAGTCAGGAACCTTGAAGAATCTTTGGGAACTTTCAGGGAAACTTGCAGTTGTCAGAGAGGGCAGCTGTGCTTGTCCAGCCATTTTGGATTGATAAGTGTCTGAAGCCGATCCCCTGTCCGAGAATCATGGGGACCCCGAGAAAAGAGGTTTCGAGTTTTCGAGGGTTTACTGTATGTACATACATATGAAAGGATTTTATTGTTAAGTACTAAATTTGGCTTTCTCAAGTTGGAAAAAAAAAAAATTTCAAGATGGATTATAGAACTGTTAAAAATTTATCAGCAACAAAACTGCTGACCGCAGCATGGTAGCAGAGATGCGGAACAAATGTGTTTTTTATATCTTTATTTCTTATAAAATAAAAAGAATTAATCAAGCATTACAGTATTTGTGCATGAAACTATTAAATGTAATAAATTAATAGATTGTAACTCTTGCCAAGTAGTGTAGGAAATAGTTGTAGAGACCGCTCAAAGTAGTGAGTCGCATGCAAATTTTTTATTTTATTTTTAAATTGAAGCAAATTATTTGTTCCCTAACATATAAGTGATGTTCAGAAAAATTATGTACCTCTACAGTAATTTGGAATAACATAAATAGATGATTTACTGTACTGTACTTGAAAAATTTTCCTTTTTTTGTGCAAACAAAACTACTGTATACTATATGCCATTGCTGTGGTAAAGTGAACAATCTGCTCAGTTCTCAAATATAAATGGGATAATGTATTGGGATTTATAATAGGAAAAAGAAGAGTTTAGATCGTATGGTAAAAAATCTTTGGAGAGGAGAAATGTACCAGTTTGACGAGGATGTTAGGTTTTCCATTTCGAAGCCCAAATTGACATGTCTTTTACATTCTTACTGCTTCCTTTGGTATTTTCAGGCTATAAGAGAACAAGCAATTATTTTGAAGCATTTCTAATACCTGTATTGAAAGATAATTAGAGGTATTAGCAACTGAGATGCATTTTGTTAAAAAGGGCTGTATTACTAGAAGAGTTGATTCTTGGGAATGAGGAGTTTGGAGATATCAGATAAATGAAGGGGTTCATAAAGTTGAGGAAAATTGTTTAGTAGTATGGACGGATAACCTGAGGCTTGAAAGGTACATTGGGAAGGTGACATGGCAACAGTGAGGGTGTCACAGGTGATAATGTGTTTTAAGCTTGAATGCACAAGATGTTGCTTTTACTATTATTCAGTGGAAGAATAATTATAATTTTGTTAATATGAAATCCTGGTCATGAATCAAAGTACATTGTTTTGTAGAAAAGTTTTTAATGTTTATTAGCATAGCGTTGGTGCTTTAGCATATACTGTATGTGTACATGTAACTTGTATGTATTTAGATGTAATAATTGTGTGAATTCTTTGTTTAAACATTCAGTAATAGGTTACTTGAAGTGTCTTCAGGAGTGCTTGCACCAAGGGATGTATAATACATAACAGTAATACATATGCTGTTATGTAAGTTTTATGGTTCTGCATTATACATAGCAATGGAAATGTTGTTTTTTTTTTTAAATAGCTTTCTATATTTAAAGTTAATCAACAGTTATCAGCTCCCTGATATGAAATTATCAAGTCTTGTTTTGCATTAGCTGTGTAATAACTGTATGAACTGAGCAATATATTTGAATAGATAACTTATATACACTGTATGTATGACCTATTCCACACCAGGTAAGGAAAATTAAAGCTGTATTTGCCAAGTTAGAGAAAATCGGTGATCAGTTGATTGCGTTTTTTCCCACAAGTCAATTTAATCCACCAAACTTTCTTACTAAAGTAGTTGAGTAAAGTGAAACACCTTTTAGAGCTTAAATATATTTATAATAAAGAGCTGCAACATACTTCATTACAGTTCTGAAATACAGGATGCAACCAAGTCCTATTCTATAATCCTCCTTTACAGCTTCTTCACAAGTTTTCGGTTTAAATCTTATGACAGAAAAAATCAAGGCAAATACATTAATTTAGCCAATATTCATCATAGTAAATGTGCCACCTCTTCTATAATATTAATCTTGGAGACATGATCATCATCTACTTTTAAGAACAGCAGATAAAATTTTCTATACATAAGAAAATCCACAATTGCTACAATTACATTGCTGCTCACATATACTACAGGAGGGCAAGGAAAGCTTGTTAACGCTTCCAGTGTAAGTTGATATACTCTTGGGGCTTTTGCTACTTTCATTATAGTCAATAAAAAAAAAAAAAGAGAAAAAAAAATTCTAGTTATACTAACCAGATGGTTTGGTCTTAATGTACAACAATAAGCTGCACCCAGTGCTTGTGACTCATTACACCAGTCATATCAGCCCTAAATTGTTCATAAAAAAATAAATAAAAATCAATCGACAATAAATAAAGAAAAGAGTAAAATTTATAATCCATCATTTTGCAAGATCAGATATCACACCATGTTGTTTGTCTAACGGATGAACAACTACACTGTTTCTAATCCACTATCATCTTTGTCATCTAATGCTGGGATAGCATGGAGTCCAATGCAAATTACAATACTTAATTTTGCCTACAGACAAGAAACTGGTATATTATAAGACTATTATGGTGTAGGAATAAAGGGGTGAAAGAACCATTACATCTGATAGAATCTGATTGGCTAATGGTGTCATACCAAGTTCCTTCAATGATTCAAGAGATTCTGTACAGGAGTATATGGGTTATCTTAATATAAATAAATAATTTTGTCCTAGCACTGAGCCACTAGGTGCAAATAACATATATAGGAAGCAAATAATATGTATGGATACTTTATTTCCACAGCTGAAGAAGCAAACAAACCTTTTCCATCTCACGTGTACATATTAAATCCTTTTCTTCATATTTAACAGAATAAGTACAAAAAACATTACAGTATCTCATTTATCAGAAAGGTTTACTACTACACCTCCCCCTGGACATAGCAATGCTGCAAGTTTGTTTTGATACTTTGAAACCACAAATACCACCTAAAGTAAAGATTTTTTTTTTAGGCAAAACAATTTGGAGCCAGTTATGCTCATTAAAGTAACAGCATATTATTGTTTTATAATTTTTTCTACAGATAAAACATTGATTATTGTACTGTATTCAATCAGTTAGTGACACAGTTATCATGCATGTCAAGATGCAGTGAGGTATGAAAATAAATACAGATAAAGTGTTTGCTCTGCAATGAGAACAAATATCAATATTATTTTACAAAACTAGTCCTCTCCTGTTTTTTTGCAATTTTCCAACGGAAGTATTAAATATAATATTTACATAATGGAAACAAAGGCCCTATCCAAAAGTCTTCAATATATTGTTCCATGACTGCCACTAAAACATTAGTTTATATATATATATATATATATATATATATATATATATATATATATATATATATATATATATATATTCAATACGGAATACTTTTTAGTAAAAGATATTGAAAATTATATTTTCACTGTGATCATAAGGGTCACAGTCTACAACCATGCACACTGACAGACAAATTTCATTACCTCTGCTAGGAGGAAAATATTATCTATATTAACACAATCCAGGTTGTACATCTCCCCTAGTTCTTAATATCAAGTAATACTGTATACAGGAGCACGTTCATCACACTAAGTTATATGGCCTTGTCATAATATAGTGGATGCCACAAAGTACTGCAACTAAAAATTTAAAATGAGTAGATGTCTCATCTGTGCTAATTAATCTGACACAATAAAATAAAATTTTGGTTTACCGGCAATAACAATACAAATAAAGATAGTGAAAGTATGCAAGTAGTTATAATTAAGGCATCAACTTTTTACAATTATTTACGACAATGTTTTTGATGAATGAGTAAACAATTATAACCCACCAAACCTTAAGTTCTTTCAATTTAAGTTCAGCACCCATTTCGAAACTCTTTTTGAATGGTGCAGTAGTGATCAAGTCATATGTGACTACAAAATTTTAAGAAAAAAATTATCACTTAGGATGCAGAAAACAGGCAAGTTACTAAGAATCCCATGGCCTGTTCGCTGATAGAAGAACTTAACAAGCTCTACTGTAAACTGAAACAAATAGAGAGTCAATGGAAATGTATTTATCACTAAAACAGTTACAATATTGCTAGTTACTGAATATTGACGAGCAAATTACTTGCATAGTACAGTATTTATTACAATACTGACTCATTATGGTTCCTCCAAGCTTCTCCTGTCTGAATATGCTATTGGGTGGAACTATGAGAATTTTAAATATAATTTAAAATTTTGTATCTTTCAATGCTTGATGTGCAGTTCTCAATATACAGTGGTCCCTCAGTTAACGAACAGTTTGATTAACGAAATTTTGGTTGTAATGAATTACTTCCCATAAGGATTTTCAGTTCGATTAATGAACAAAACCTCGATTAACAAAATCCTTACGATAAACACGTTTTGTTGTGCGCATCAGCTGATCAGATGATCAGCCAGTCCGCCAATACAGTAATCAGTTCTATGTTTACATTCATTTCCAGTGGAGTAAATATCAAGAAAGTTGGTCTCGAATATTTCTCAATTTTTTATATTAAATTTATTGGTCATTCTGAAATTTAGTTAACATATTGATAATATACAGTGCAGAAATTATTATGAAACACGAAGAAGGCATTAAAACCAATGTAATCTGTAAAGAATATGGTATGTCATCATCGACTGCCTCTACAATCAGCTGTTTGATATGTAAATAAAGGTGCCGGGAATACGACATACACACCTTAAAGTAAGGTTAAATACAATACTGTATTCTAGTGTTTATTATTGTACAGTATACTGTACAGTACAGTACTGTATTTAGTTTATATTTAATGTCTTGTTAATTCTATTACCGGTATACAGTACTGTATTTAGTTTATATTTAATGTCTTGTTAATTCTATTACCGGTATACAGTACTTTGTATGTACTTTTTCTGTGAGTTGGAACCAATTACCCAATATCCCATTGAAATAATAGATTCGGTTAACGAACGACTCTGTGGAACAAAATTGTGTTCGTTAACCGAGGGACCACTGCATATGATACGGTACCGAATTACCGCCCTGTTGCAAGTGGCAAGCATGTTAACATGAGGAATTTGATTTGATCTTTGGCTGAACCAACAGAGAGTGAGCCAAGCTTTATTCTTGGGTTTGGAGAGATATATCGATTCCATTGTGCCTGAAAGTACCTTATTTTACTAAAGACAGACAATGTAATTATGACTGCTAATGATGTTAGCAGGGATCACACTATTCTGTTTGTCCAGCAAACAACAGGGTCTAAAGTTCATGTAAACAAATTTTTTTTTAATAAAAATAATAATAATACCCTGTAATAAAATTTGCAAAGTTCTTGTTCACAGACTGAAGATGTGCATGGAACGTTCTTTTGCACCACCAGTTTTGTGTAGAAAAGGAAACCCCATGTCATATGGAGGCATTAACATTGTTCTGATAAAAGTTTGTTTAATACATATTAATAATTTTCACTTGTAATCATATTAATTCAAGCATCATCCAATACACATAATATCCCAATCTAACTTCCTCTCTTGTCACAACCAAGAAAATTATGTTTAAAACATCCAACAATAAGTAATAAACAAAAAACCTGGAGTGCCAAATATTGGTGTAAACTAAACCTTGATTTTAACTTGGCTGTCCTGTAGCTAACACAGACATGATCAAAATCAAAATTATTATGCAATTTATATAAAAAAATATAAAATATTGTTGAGTAAAATTCAATATGTATTCGCAGTTGAATAAAATAATCCGTACTGAAATGAGTAACTGAGACAAACACATTAATGCACACCCTATCAGTGTTGAGGGAATCTTACATCACAGTTCTCATCAATTGCAATGAAACAAATATAGGAAGAGAAAATTTTTAGGCACCAATGCATACTACTCTCAAGACTGTAAATTTATCAGGCTATGGTATTACTGTAGCCAAACTTTTAAGGAAAGGCTCTGTGACACCAAGATCAACCACTCACACCCCAAAATTTTCATGCAATTTTCAGCACAAACTGAAATATGTATTGAGGAGAACAGGCCAAATATTCTCACAAAAAAAAAAAATAATAATAATGACATAATTATTTGGAGTTCATCCCTCAAATTTTGTAGACTTATTTAAAATTTTGCTGTGTACAGTATTGTATACTGTACCTATTTATTTCTTGAATAGCTACCCACCTTAAGCTTTTTGCTTTTATTGTGTAAAGTGAAAACTTGGTGCTATTGAGCAAAAGGTTGTGCAAAAATGACAAGATCTATTCCACTTTAAAGTTGAAAATTCAATAAAAAAATACAAACTCATTGTTACAGATCAACTTTGGTCATGAATAAGCTTCTGGCTCCTAATTTGTGAAACAATAATTAAATGTGTGGTAACCAAATTTGGAGAGTAGAAGATTCTCCAAAACCGAAGTCTGATGTGTCTGATGTAGTATCCTTGTAGTATGAGGCACAAAACATCAAAAAATACACTATACAGATCATCTGATCTTGTGCTTGCCACTCATGTCTTCCTCTATGCTAAGACACATTTTTTACATTTACAAATGTATATAGGCATTTCATAAAACACCAGATAGTTACCCAAGACAATCATGTTGACAGCAAATGCAACAGACACTCAGTAGTACATTTGCATAAATCTAGACCAAATAATGTACGTGCTCAAAGACCAACATCACCCATTGTCGTGACTTCAGTGAATGTGAAGTAAGGGGTCGCCTTCTTTCAGTTTCTTCTTCTTCTTTGGCTCTGGGGTATCTGGTTCATCCATTGTGTCCATGGCATCAAAAGCATATGCTGTTAGCCACTTTTCCAGTAGCTGCTCAAAGAAATCCTCCAAAATCTTTGCATTCTGGTAGATCTCTGTGTCTTTCTGTAAATATTTAAGAAAATATTAGCAAATATGACCAATATCCAAAAATGTTCAGAGAATTGCACTTGCCTAGATGATCAGGGCTGGATCCAGGATGATGCACTTGTATTGCTCAAAAAATTCTGACCAATGCAAAGGTATCATATGCATCGGTAAAATAATTGACCTGTCAATAACGTGCTCTCATTGTCAGTGTTGACCTACATGGCCCACCAGCTTCTGACACTAGCTGTCACTTTCCGTACCTGAGTGGCAGGTTTGACAAACTGTCCCCAGGCATGGGATAATCGGAGCAGGGCCTGGGGGTGGGGTAAAGTCATAGGTAAGGTTACAATCACATCACCTCCTGATCCACATCACCTAAACTCCAGCCGGATTCCCCCCTTGGGGCATCACACATCAGTCACCTTTGACAATGTCAGGTAACCAGGGCAGGATTAAAGTTGTGAGGTAGGCCCCTGATAAGAGGGAAGGGCCTATATATTCATATGTACAGCATGCCCTGACAATTTGTGGATGACACCATGGATGTACCCAAGAATGTCTAAGGGTAGTTTTAAAGTTGCTGGCAATTTTGCAGCCGGGGCAGGGAGCCATTCATTCTAGAGACAGTAATTTCTTTTACCTGTATTGTGTGTTCATGTGTGTGTGGTGCACATACACACACACACACACATATATACAATACAGATAAAAGAAATAATTATCCTAAGGGCAAATACACAAAGGGAATATACATTTCTTTGTACACAAGTAAAAATGTAACCCCCCCCCCCCCCCATCAGCAAATGTTGCTCACGGATTTGGCTATATAAGACCATAAGAAAGGAGGAAACTGCGGCGGGCCTATTGGCCCATACTGGGTAGTCCCGTTTACACCCAACCCCTATTGCTCATATATCCATCCAACCTATGTTTGAAGCTATCCAGCGTATTTGAGTTAATGATGATATTTGGTAAATTATTTCATTCGTCCACTACTCTATTTCCAAACCAATGTTTACCTATCTCGTGCCTAAATCTAAATTTGGTACGAGTTCGCTCCTGGTTGAATAGTTTGAGTACCTTTGTTATATCACCTTTGTTTAGCAATGACTTCAATTTATACACCTCGATCATATCGCCCCTCACTCTATGTCTCTTGAGGAAGTGCAAATTAAGATGTTTTAACCTGCCTCTGTACTCAAGGTTCCTATTTCCTGGGATTAGTCTTGTCATTTTCCTGTGAATTCTTTCTAGGGATTCTGTATCCATTCTGTAGTACAGTGACCAGAACTGAACTGAGTAACCCAAGTGAGGTCTCACAAGCCCAAGATATAATTTTAAAATGACCTTGCTAGTCTTGTAGCTTACACATTGTTGACTTGGTTCAAGATTCCTACTTATCATTACTCCTAAATCTTTCACGCAGTAGGATTTCTCTATTTGAGCCCATTTTGAGAACCTAAACCCTGCAAATTTTAAGGGCATACTGTAATACCATATATTATATGCATAAAGAAGGGGGTATTTAATCTACTGTAGTATACAGTATATAATAACCATATAGCCTTCTTAAACATAACAAAAGTCAATTACTTAACCAACTTGTGAAGATGTGAACTTGTAACAAAGATTTAAGTTTAAGAAACAATTATTTAAGTTTAAGAAACAATTTAAGTTTAAGAAACACAAATTAAGGCCTAAACTCAGGGGCCTATGGCTACAGCCTTATGGTTAATCTGGCCCTGCAGGTAACACATTCACCGCCAGGATTCCTTTCCTCGAATCCTGCACACACCAGCTGTAGAATCACTGATAGTTTTATTTCTTACCAACATAGATTTAAGGGTGGAAGTATATCTGAAGGCAATATTTACACCAAGATCCTGGCTTACTGAATTAATAACACTATGGTTTGATACATAGGACAAAGATATGTATAGTTTACCATCTGAGGGTGTGGTGATGCCTCAAAGGGGAATCCCAGGTGGAGTTCAGGTGATACGATTGTGAACACACTGTCTCAACACTAAGGCGGCTCAAAACCTATCTCAGAAATACGATAGGCCAAGATTGTTTTAATGGACTTGCTCTCATGAATGTTCGCTATTCCATGGAACTTGATGTGAACAAGTTTGCTAAGGTACTTCCTTGTAGGAAGGAACTACTGTAATTGACATCATGAAAAATTATGACATATTATACCGTATATACTCGTGTATAGTTCTAGTTTTTAAGACCAAATTTTTAGGCAAAAAATTGGGGGTCGTCCTATACATGCGTAATAGTTTTGTTAGGTTGAACCCATGCATGATGGGAAGGGCGAGGAGCAACTTTTAGCTTCAGACATGAAAAATATTTACCATTTACTGCCAGTAAACAATGGAAACGTAAAATATGTACCAATTAGTAATGAAAAGTTGTGCAGTTCCTTCAGTAAATGAAACTCACCAACTTACAATAGGGTAAATTACTTTACAACGTGCTTTCAGTAGTCTATGTTGAAGTTCTTAGCACAGGCTGACTTATCATATCATATACGGTATCACAGTTCTCATTGATCTACAAAAAATACCGGTATTAAAAACCTTTTCGATATTTCACACTTAATATAATACCCGGTAATCTACTTCAACCTCCTATTGTTTACAACGACGCATCACGCACCACCAGCTGTATCAGCTAGACGGTACACGTGTTTTTTGAATCGTTTTCAGTTAAAAAACTGTTACATCACACGTATATTTTACCTAAACTGCGCCTGAATGAATATATTCTCGGAAATAAATAGTGGTTTTGCTGAAACGTGATGTATTTCAATGTAAAATAGGATAAAATACATGACGAAAACAAAAGACTTTACCTAACCTTCCGATGTTCAAAAGAAGTTACTCGTTTTTTTAATAGTTTTTGGTTAAAATATTGTTATATTACAATGGTATTCTATTCATACTGTGCTTGATATAATGCATTCACGGAAATGTAATATTTTTGCTGAAATGACGTACGTATTACAGTGGAAAGTGGGATAAAATCGTGACGAAAGCATTGACTTTCGCTTTCTTTCGTTCAAAAGATGTTACCGTAATCGCTTTTCGAATGGTTTTCAGTTAAAAAACTGTTGTATTACGATAATATTCTATCCTAATTGACTTGAATAAATACTACGATACCATATTTCTGAATATTTTCATTAAAATCCATCAAAATCATTTTCCTTGTCATCGTCTGCAGCATCAAACAGCTTCTCCCAGTCCTCTCCTTGAACAGGGCTACAGGGTACGTGTTTTTCGAATCGTTTTCAGTTAAAAAACTATTACATCACACGTACATTTTACCTAAACTGCGCCTCAATGAATATATTCTCAGAAATAAATAGTAGTTTTGCTGAAACGTGATGTATTTCAATGTAAAATAGGATAAAATACATGACGAAAACAAAAGACTTTACCTAAGCTTCTGTTCTTGAGATGTTACTCATTTTCTTAATAGTTTTCGGTTAAAATTCTGTTATATTACAATGATATTCTATTCATACTGTGCTTGATATAATACATTCACGGAAATGTAATATTTTTGCTGAAATTACGTGCGTATTACAATGGAAAGTGGGATAAAATCGTGACGAAAGCAATGACTTTCGCTTTCTTTCGTTCAAAACATGTTACCGTAATTGCTTTTCGAATGGTTTAGTTAAAAAACTGTTGTATTACAATAATATTCCCTCCTAATTGACTTGAATAAATACTTGAATGGAAATATACAATATTTTTGTTGAAACTACCCGCGTTTCAGTGTAAAGTGTCATAACAATAAATGGTAAACAATTTGCCTTCGGCACTCGTGTTTCATGCACGGCGAGCCTCAGTTTATAGGACGTAGAGCATTTTTAGTGAAGGGTTTGTTGTTCCATTACCCTCAAAAACATGGGTCGAACTATAAACGAGGAATATCGTAAATTAACGGTTTCTTGGTAGAAAAATCAGGGTCGACCTATAAACGAGGGTTGGTTATAGACGAAAATATACGGTAATTATCTTAAGTACATTTAATGCTTATTGATGCGTGTGTGTGTGTGTCTGTTAGTATACATACTGTACAAAGCTATATTGCATAAACAGTACAGTATTGTGTATATCAATATAACTAGGTATATACAGTCTTACTTCATTTTATTATATGAAAAAATATAGGCTGAAATATCTGGCCAAATATACATTTATCCAAGTAAATAGTTAATAACTGATTAAAAATAAGGTGTTACGGAGTGAGTCGTAAAAATTCCCTTTTTTTTATATTCTGGGTTAGCCACAACTACAAAAACTGAAAGATTGCATCAGTCGAATTTGAAGTCTGGATCTGGCCCTGATAAGATGAGGTCAAGTCTGAGATTTATTTTTCTCCAAGGACAGAAAACCTTGAGAAAAAATACAATGAGTTATCAAACATTCCTTTTTCTCTCCCAAGTAAAGACAATAAATGCATCTGACAGTAGCACAACACATACAGTAATACCTCACTATATAAGGCTATGATTATCCATGTTTTATAAGCTATTTTACCAACCACAGTATCCAGTTTTAAGTAATTGCAGGGTTCCATGGTCATTGCAGGAAATCTAGCCCAGCACAGGCTACCTGACATAATGAATCTGTCAACATGAATTTGAGTAATGGCATGTACAAATTAAGAGAATTTTATGAGTATGAAGATTTGTAACCAGATGAAAGGGTTGGGTCACTCCTTAATGACTTGAATATGGTGGATACCTGCTGTCCCTAGGGACTTGATCTCACTCTCCTTTACTGTATATATTAGCCTTGTCAGTAACTACTCCTTAATCTGTACTCACTCCTGAAAATGTGAATAACACGAAAGCGCTTGGGAACTTTGTGTTTTTTTTTCTACGTGGTTATCAGTGTGTGTGTTTGTGTGCGCATGTGCATGTGTGTGTGTGTGTGTATATATATATATATATATATATATATATATATATATATATATATATATATATATATATATATATATATATATATATATATATATATATATATATATATATATATACTGTATATATATTTCATTAGCCCAATAAAGCACGCGGACTTCTATATATAATCAACACCTCAACACCTCGAACCCACAACTGTGACCGGGGAACGCTACCTCTAGACCACCAGGATACTAAAAGCAGTCCTAAACTCTGTTATATTTCACACAAAGCCTGTTCAACGAGCTTATGGCACCGTGAACCTCTAATGGGGCCTACCCGTATAACTTAGGTGGTCAGAGTAACGTTTTACCAAATCCGGCTTCAAAACACGAGGATCCATATATATTTCATTAGCCCAATAAAGCACGCGGACTTCTACATATAATCAACACCTCACCCCGCCAGGATTCGAACCCACGGCCCATGACTGTGACCGGGGAACGCTACTTCTAGACCACCAGGATACTAAAAGCAGTCCTAGACTTTGTTATATTTCACACAAAGCCTGTTCAACGAGCTTATGTATATGTATGTATATGTATATATATATATATATATATATATATATATATATATATATATATATATATATATATATATATATATATATATATATATATATATATATATATATATATATACAGTAAGTCCCCAAGTTACGTACATAATGGGGACCAAAAGGTTGTACTTAACTCGAAATGTACTTAACTCGAAAATCCCCCAACCCTATAATGTTATCTGGAAAATCCTGTGCTGTTTTCCAATCAGCACTCGCCGCCTCACCAGTCACTCGAACATTATGCAGCTTATTTCGCACCTTGAATCGGTTAAACCACCCATTGCTAGCATTGAATGTCACAGTATCATCAGGGTGATCTTTCTTTAGGTCGTTGAAAAGACTTAGGGCTTTCTCCTGAATCATACTGAGACACAGAGGCTTACGTTTTTGTGTGCAGTCCTCGATCCACAGCGCAAGATATTTTTCCATTTCTTCCAGAACCTTCCCTCTTCTTTTAGTTATAATCGTAGATTGCATTGGCACTGCAGATTTCACATGTTCCTTGATCTTTTCTTTGCCCTTATCAATTGTATTAACAGTTGACCGACTCAGGTTAAATTTGCGGGCAACATTGGTCAACTTTTCACCACTTTCAAGCAGTTTTATTATGTCCATTTTTACCTCTAGTGAGATTGCTTGACGTTTCGTAGCACTCCCACTGGCTTCACCACTCTTACGCTTTACACCAGTCATTGCACACAGAGTAAAGTGTACAAAATAGGGCAGAAATTCACAGGAGAAGTACTGTATGCACAATGACCACACTTGTTGTTTTGGTGCGTCTAGCGTGTCGTCTGCATGGTCAGTGATAGTGGCGGCGCGGTGCGGCTGGCTCGCCCGCCAAATTTAAAAATTGCTCGCCCTTTTAAGACAATATTTTTGCAATTAAAGACTTCAGAAACGATGTACGTATCGGCCGTTTGTACGTAATTCGGATGTACGTAATTCGGGGACAAAATATATATATATATATATATATATGTATATCAATATATATATATATATATATATATATATATATATATATATATATATACAATCAACACCTCAACCCGCCAGGATTCGAACCCACGGCCCACAAGCCTATGACTGTGACCGGGGAACGCTAACCGCTGGACCACCAGGATGCTAAAAGCAGTCCTAGACTTTGTTATATTTCACACAAAGCCTGTTCAACGAGCTTATGGCGCCGTGAACCTCTAATGGGAACCACCCGCACCACTTAGGTGGTCAGAGTAACGTTTTACCAAATCCGGCTTCGAAACACGAGGATCCATATATATTTCATTAGCCCAATAAAGCACGCGGACTTCTACATACAATCAACACCTCAACCCGCCAGGATTCGAACCCAGGGCCCACAAGCCTATGACTGTGACCGGGGAACGCTAACCGCTGGACCACCAGGATGCTAAAAGCAGTCCTAGACTTTGTTATATTTCACACAAAGCCTGTTCAACGAGCTTATGGCGCCGTGAACCTCTAATGGGGACCACCCGCACCACTTAGGTGGTCAGAGTAACGTTTTACCAAATCCGGCTTCGAAACACGAGGATCCATATACAGGTAGTCGTCGACTTACGACCTATGCGACTTACGTCTGTTCGACTTTACGACCGGCGGTACGACAGTTTTGGCCCCAGCCTCCTGGCGCTGCCGGGAGCTGGAGCCGCGTGCATCCCCGCTCTCAATTACAAACACGCTCGCTGGTACAGCACACTTCCCTCCGTGTCTGTTTGCCTTGTGCCTTTCTTTTGTCTTGGAAATTTTTCTTGAACCACCACCCCCCCAAGATGTCTACCAAGAGGAAACTGTCTTCATCTACTCCTCAACCTGCCACTAAGGGATTATCAGAAGGTTTATCTCTACTGAATAAACTTCTTGCCCATTTTGAAGGAATGGACCCAAACATCGAACGATTTGCAAGGATTGAGCGGATGGCACGCAATTCGTTTTGTCCGTATCAAGAAATTTACGAGGAGAAGAAGAAACGAACAATTCAGACAAAGCTCACCATGTTCATGAAAAAAACAACTCCTCCGGCTACCCCAAAGGCTGCCCCAGCTGACGACATCGACGATCCACAGCCAAGCACCAGCGGCCAATAAGATGTTTTTTGTGTGTTTGTATGTTTTGCAACTAAAATGTTTTACAGTACAGTATATGTTTTGCACCTGTATTTTTTTTTTTTTGTATGTTGTGTAAATAATAAATCAATTGTACTGTAGTATGCAGTGATTTACTTAAACCTGACGACCGTAACAATAATGAACAAAGAAAATGTTGATAAAATATGACTTAAAGATGATTATATTATCATTACACATTATAATATACGTAAGGTAATTGTAACATATGCCGACTTACGACCAGATCAACTTACGACCAGGCGGCCGTAACCAATCTAGGTCGTAAGTCGACGACTACCTGTATATTTCATTAGCCCAATAAAGCACGCGGACTTCTACATACAATCAACACCTCAACCCGCCAGGATTCGAACCCACGGCCCACAAGCCTATGACTGTGACCGGGGAACGCTAACCGCTGGACCACCAGGATGCTAAAAGCAGTCCTAGACTTTGTTATATTTCACACAAAGCCTGTTCAACGAGCTTATGGCGCCGTGAACCTCTAATGGGGACCACCCGCACCACTTAGGTGGTCAGAGTAACGTTTTACCAAATCCGGCTTCGAAACACGAGGATCCATATACAGTAAGTCCCCAAGTTACGTACATAATGGGGACCAAAAGGTTGTACTTAACTCGAAATGTACTTAACTCGAAAATCCCCCAACCCTATAATGTTATCTGGAAAATCCTGTGCTGTTTTCCAATCAGCACTCGCCGCCTCACCAGTCACTCGAACATTATGCAGCTTATTTCGCACCTTGAATCGGTTAAACCAGCCATTGCTAGCATTGAATGTCACAGTATCATCAGGGTGATCTTTCTTTAGGTCGTTGAAAAGACTTAGGGCTTTCTCCTGAATCATACTGAGACACCAACAGGGGTCAAAACCTTACCAGGTACCGGCGCGCCACAGGACGGTCTGCACTCACATCTCACTCGACGTGAGTTCCGACCGGCAAAAGTAGCCGATGCGTTGTTCCGACCGGCAAAAGTCGCCGATGCGTTAATTTCATGTTTATGCATTTCTGTAGAGATGTTGTATTAAACATACTACAAATTGTACTATTGACTCAAACTTTTAATATCCTTGTGTTTTAACTGAATGTTTTCTCGAAGTCTACTTTTAAATTTACTCCATGGATAAAACGAAAAGATGAACGAAATAACCATCGCTGTGCGCGAGACCTGGAGTAAACAAACGTCCTGTACAGCGCCGTCCTCTCTGGGACCGGCGCGCAGATTTCACATGTTCCTTGATCTTTTCTTTGCCCTTATCAATTGCATTAACAGTTGACCGACTCAGGTTAAATTTGCGGGCAACATTGGTCAACTTTTCACCACTTTCAAGCAGTTTTATTATGTCCATTTTTACCTCTAGTGAGATTGCTTGACGTTTCGTAGCACTCCCACTGGCTTCACCACTCTTACGCTTTACACCAGTCATTGCACACAGAGTAAAGTGTACAAAATAGGGCAGAAATTCACAGGAGAAGTACTGTATGCACAATGACCACACTTGTTGTTTTGGTGCGTCTAGCGTGTCGTCTGCATGGTCAGTGATAGTGGCGGCGCGGTGCGGCTGTCTCGCCCGCCAAATTTAAAAATTGCTCGCCCTTTTAAGACAATATTTTTGCAATTAAAGACTTCAGAAACGATGTACGTATCGGCCGTTTGTACGTAATTCGGATGTACGTAATTTGGGGACGAACTGTATATTTCATTAGCCCAATAAAGCACGCGGACTTCTACATACAATCAACACCTCAACCCGCCAGGATTCGAACCCACGGCCCACAAGCCTATGACTGTGACCGGGGAACGCTAACCGCTGGACCACCAGGATGCTAAAAGCAGTCCTAGACTTTGTTATATTTCACACAAAGCCTGTTCAACGAGCTAATGAAATATATATGGATCCTCGTGTTTTGAAGCCGGATTTGGTAAAACGTTACTCTGACCACCTAAGTGGTGCGGGTGGTCCCCATTAGAGGTTCACGGCGCCATAAGCTCGTTGAACAGGCTTTGTGTGAAATATAACAAAGTCTAGGACTGCTTTTAGCATCCTGGTGGTCCAGCGGTTAGCGTTCCCCGGTCACAGTCATAGGCTTGTGGGCCGTGGGTTCGAATCCTGGCGGGTTGAGGTGTTGATTGTATGTAGAAGTCCGCGTGCTTTATTGGGCTAATGAAATATATATGGATCCTCGTGTTTCGAAGCCGGATTTGGTAAAACGTTACTCTGACCACCTAAGTGGTGCGGGTGGTCCCCATTAGAGGTTCACGGCGCCATAAGCTCGTTGAACAGGCTTTGTGTGAAATATAACAAAGTCTAGGACTGCTTTTAGCATCCTGGTGGTCCAGCGGTTAGCGTTCCCCGGTCACAGTCATAGGCTTGTGGGCCGTGGGTTCGAATCCTGGCGGGTTGAGGTGTTGATTGTATGTAGAAGTCCGCGTGCTTTATTGGGCTAATGAAATATATATGGATCCTCGTGTTTCGAAGCCGGATTTGGTAAAACGTTACTCTGACCACCTAAGTGGTGCGGGTGGTCCCCATTAGAGGTTCACGGCGCCATAAGCTCGTTGAACAGGCTTTGTGTGAAATGTAACAAAGTCTAGGACTGCTTTTAGCATCCTGGTGGTCCAGCGGTTAGCATTCCCCGGTCACAGTCATAGGCTTGTGGGCCGTAGGTTCGAATCCTGGCGGGTTGAGGTGTTGATTGTATGTAGAAGTCCGCGTGCTTTATTGGGCTAATGAAATATATATGGATCCTCGTGTTTCGAAGCCGGATTTGGTAAAACGTTACTCTGACCACCTAAGTGGTGCGGGTGGTCCCCATTAGAGGTTCACGGCGCCATAAGCTCGTTGAACAGGCTTTGTGTGAAATATAACAAAGTCTAGGACTGCTTTTAGCATCCTGGTGGTCCAGCGGTTAGCGTTCCCCGGTCACAGTCATAGGCTTGTGGGCCGTGGGTTCGAATCCTGGCGGGTTGAGGTGTTGATTGTGTGTATATATATATATATATGTATATATATATATATATATATATATATATATATATATATATATATATATATATATATATATATATATATATATATAAGATAAATCTTGATAAAATCACACGGGAAAAGGGAAACAACGGAGCACCTTAGCTTTTGTCTTTATTCAAGACATCTTCAGAGGCAACAGTTGCCTCTGAAGATGTCTTGAATATATATATATATATATATATATATATATATATATATATATATATATATATATAACGAATCTAATTGGTTCTAGAACCTTGTTCGTTATAGCATTCGTTCGTTATAGGATTAATCCGTTCCAGGCCCCCAAATACAACCACTTAACACTGAAAAATATAATATAAAATTGTAAAAATTTTAAATAAGTGCATAAATATGCATCTGAACCCCTGAAATAAAGAATATCATTAATACTTGTAATAAAAATACAATATATTAGTAAAAAAAAAAAAAATTAAATATTCGTTGTAGGAGTTTCCTTCGTTATAGCATTCTCAATTTTATAGGTAAAACCGTTCGTTATAGGAATATTCGTAGTAGGATCCGTTCGTTATAGCATACCCCACTGCATATATATATATATATATATGCGCACCTACAGTGATTTACTTGCATATATATATATATATATATATATATATATATATATATATATATATATATATATATATATATATATATATATATATATATATATATATATATATATATATATATATATATATATATATGCTGATAACCACCAGGAAAGAAGAAAACACGAAGTTCCCAAGCGCTTTCGTGTAATTCACATCTACAGTGATTTACTTGCATATATATATATATATATATATATATATATATATATATATATATATATATATATATATATATATGTATATATATATATATATATATATATATATATATATATAATGCTGCCAGACATATAAGAGATCCTGGCAATACTAGCTGTTCAGTGATTCACCAATTACATAAGTACTGAGAACCAGCACCAAACTGCCGACAGCGTATAAAACACTGGGAAAAATTAACAGTTTTCCACAGATGTTAATACCCTAAGCAAGTATTTAAAAAACACCCTGATATGGCATATAAAAACCCTGAGGGTGTTAAGTCTAGGCTAAAAATTACAGTGGGTTCAGTATTCTTAGGCAGCTTGAGTTGGAGATCCCACACCCTCTGGAATTTTCTAGGGTGCAATACAGACCCCAGCCCAACTCGGGCAGGCTTTCCCCCCAATTAGTCCAGACTAGAGGAAGTTCATTGAATTTGATTAAAGGAAGTTTACTGAATTGGAATGTGTTATATCATTATTCATTATCATCACCAACATCTTATGGCTAATTTCCACACAAATGCAGGTCCTGTACAGTATACAGATTTCTATTCGTTTCTTTGGAGAAAAAAATTAAAAAAATAAAATAAAAAATAAATACAGTTGTACCCCGCTTTACGCGGTTTCACTTAACGCTATTTCTCATATACGCGGTGCCTCGCCAGAACCGAACTTTCACTTAACACGGTTCATCTACCCATATACGCGCAGAGTATCCGGCTCGAGACGCTATTTTTAGATTCGCCCCACCCGCCACCCGCTGCTCCCGCCTGCCTCGCCTCTCCCTCCTCCTCCCTCCCTCCCGCCTGCCTCGCCTCTCCCTCCTCCTACCTCCCTCCAGCCTCCCTCCGCCTGGGCAAGCCGTGCTGTAAGGTTGCGCAGTGTGTGGCAGTGTGTCTTCTACTAACGTAAGTGTTACACCTAACTTTTATTTTTCCTAACCTAACCTTTATTTTTCCTAACTTAACCTTTATTTTTCCTAACCTAACCTCTTCTATATTACTTGTTTGTTCATACCATCATAAAGTTAAGATAAAATTTTTACTACAACATAGTTGTGTGTCGTCAAAAAGTGGAGTTTGGGGGTCGGGCCAGTCTCTATTGAAATTAATCTCATATGTTCTGTTGTTCCATTTACGCGGATTTCACTTATCGCGGTACCCTGTGGGTTCAATTGACCCCGTAAATCGGGGTACAATTGTAAAATAAAATAAAAATCTTAGTTCATCACCACCTACAATTCAACTATAATTTTTTCCGATACCTCAAGCAAGGTTAAGCAGCACTACACACACCATTAAAAATAATATCTTTTCAATATAACCATGTCTGACAAATCTTAAGAGATGATATACTTACTGGGTTGAACTCATAACAATTTTTGAAGATTAATCGAATGTCACGTACAAAGTCTTCAAGACCCTCGTAGTGATCAGGGTTGTCTGGCATAAGTTTCCGCTTCACAATCTCAAGAGCCATAGGGTGTTTGATAACCTCATAGTATTCAGTCAACTGTTGGGGAAAATCCATAGAAGTTGTATACTGTATACATATTTAGGAGACACAAAGAAAGAATTATAGACCTATAACCACACCTGACCTTAGAACATCATCTCCATAAAATCACCCATCTGTGTAGTAGGTAAGACCATGATAATCAGATGATGAGGCCAGGAAGTAGTTGTATAGAGAACTTTATAAATAGACTTGAAACTTTCATTAGACAATGGGTACTGGTAAGCTGCATGTTTACACCTGGATACTCTCAATAATTGAAAGGTCCAACTGTGACTGGACTCATTCTTTATATAGGGGAGCATTTTGTTTAGGATATTGTCACTTACCTCCCTATCCACAAGTTCCCGGAAAGGTTGTGAGGCTTCGTAATTGCAGTAGAGTTCCAGCAGTATTCTCTGGGCTACTTTCACATCACGCGTTGTTAATCCTAATCTTCGTTTAGAGTTGTCATTGTTGTCAAATAATTGCAAATTGTCCAGGTCTGTACACAACATACACTGCCACTTTTCATTTTCAGTCGGGATGTGGGTCAGAGTTGGGATATGGCAATGTACATGGAATACCTGGGTGAAAGAAGAGAGTGAGATCATTAGTTGTAGCAAAACATAGATTACAGTATTACCTCTCTATACTGAAATAATTGGTGAGCAGCCAGTTTGGTACAGGAGGTATAGGGAGTTTTATGGCATAAAACTTTGTTTGGATACTGCATACAGTATAAAAAAAGTTTGTTACTTTTAGTCCGGATAAATTGCCACAATACTGGATAATTTTTGTAACATAAAATATACAGTATTCCCTTAAAGCTTGCATCCCTCGGAACTCACGGATTACCATGAAAAATAAATAAAATAAATCTGAGGCTGTGTGCCAGGGATCACGAGGAGTCAACACTAAAGGACAGTAGAGCACCATATTGCTCAGGTCATAAGATGCTCCCTATAATTAGCAAGGTATATTTTGAAGAAAAATTGCAGATTTAATAGGCTACTGTACTGGCAAAGCCAAATCACTGGCTATATGCTATCATGTTTCTCACTATCACTTTATGAACCTATTACCATACATTTGTTAATATTTTCAATAAAATTTACCTAATTTAATACAAAAGGATATATTTATACGTATAGGAACCTAAGGTATACAAATTACAAATACTTATCGGTACTGGGCATGTTCACTAGGAACTGTCCAGTACAGGGATCGTTTACATCCTGTGCACCAGATCACCTGATGTTTCAGAGGTATTGTCTTTGCATTGTCACTACCACAACTAACTATAAACTTGTTATTAATAAAGCACGGAGTAGACTTGAGGGTAGACTCAACATTTTTAATACTATATTAGTTTCTTATTATTTGTGAGAGGATTTTCCCATTACAGCTCCTCCCCGACTTACGACCTACTCGACTTACGACCACCTGGACCGCCTCAGTCGTACCAAAATTTTGTCAAATTACGTATTTTTGAGTCCCAATGTCAGTGATTGCGCGGTGTACTGACAAAATTTTTGTTTGTAATTCACTTTAAAATGGCTGGCAAGCTTAAGAGTGAGAGTTTTGTGGTGCTGAGAAGAAAAAGAGACACCCATTTTAGATTTCCTATGTATTATTTAAGCATTTTCGACTAACGACCATTTCGACTTACGACCTGGATTTGGGTCCCTAACCCCGTCGTAAGTCAGGGAGGAACTGTACAGGGGAGGGTAATTTAAAATACCCATAGTAATTTTATTAATACTATTAGATTACAGTATTATATTTGAAAACAGCATTTGAGGAGGGGTTTGGTATATAGCAAATTTGTTTCGTATAGAGGTAATACTGGAATCTGTGGAGCGTTTTGGTGTACAGTATCGGAAATTTTGGTACAGAGGGGTAACACTGTATTCATAAAATTCTAGGAATTATTCTCAACCAGCCTAAGGATTCCCTTCTCCACTTCCCTATGTGCAAAAATGAAACACAAGGAACATGACATGTCCACTGATGATGGTCATTGTCACTACAGCTAACTTCCACTGATGATGGCTGCTGATTAAGGGTCAAGATTTTCTACCAAATATCAACATTTATCTTTAAAACAAATCTATTGAATATTCCTTCGGTGACTGAGTGGTAAATAATGAAGTGGTGATCCTGCCAAAGTGACCAAATATAAAATACATCAATGGGATACAGGGCATCATTATCACTTCTTACGGCTATATTTCCAAAGCGACTGAGGCCTCAATGATCACCACCTCACCCCACTGTTGCTATATATTTCCTGCATTCCCTTAAACACAATTGTCAAGAATACAAGAAGTCATGGTTCAATGACTACATTATTTTCAGTCCTTGAAGATCACTGGTACAGAAGTTAAAAGATGTACACAAACCTTGGGACAGAAGTCGCAGCATATAAGATCACCCCCATCCCAACAAACAGCACACCAGTCATCATTGGGATCGTTGGGATCCTTTTTCAAAGGTATTGATGCACCAGGCGGCAACCCTAGAGGAGGTAGGTATATGAATGAACTGTCTTTCTAATTATTTTTTAAGACATCTCTGGAAGAAAACAATATGAATGCATAAAATGCAATTACTGTACAGGTACAGTACTCAGTTACTGTAAAAGAAATCACAAGTTGAAGAGTTGGGAAATCTAAATGATTCTAAGTACTCTTACAATGCTGACATCCCATGACAAAACTTACCACTGTCATGGGGTACAACAGTTCATAGACAGGATGCATGACTCAAGTGAATAATACATTTTATGCTTTAGTAATTCATCATCCAGTCACACCTAGAGACTAAGTTATCCAACAATGAGGTGATTACTTATGTGACAGTAAAGATATTCAGTGTAAAAGGACAGTGTAGCAAGTGCACTGTGTAGGAGACTATGTTACATCAAGGGAAGGAGAGGTGGAGCAATACATAAAGTTAAAACAGAGGGGGGGGATATGAGGAATAGAGAGGGCAAGGGATATCTGTAGTGATAAAGTGGCCTGGAGGCTCTTCTGTTGTGGCCATCCCCTCAGAGGGGAGTTTTCTAGAAGAGTGAGGCACTGTAGATAATATATTATTACTTATTCAGAAGCATGAACAGGATGCACTTGCATAAATTCTGAATAGTGTGGATGCAAGAGGCTAGGTATATATAATAGTAAGACAAATGGTGAGTAGAAATAATGATATTGTTGGTGAGAAGTGTGAGAAATGCAGGGGTGCCACAACTCCCCAGCTATTTTGACACATACCTAAAACAATACAGTAATAATATCCTTGCTAGTTGAAATCTTCGATCCCTGAAACTTTCTATTACACATAAAAGGAGAGGAGAGGAGAGGAGACTATTATGTAGGTACTCCTCGTTTCATCTTGTCTTGTCTCCTCTCTTCTCTCCTCTGTACTGTACTGTACTGTGCTGTACTGTACTGTACCAGTCTATAAAATAAATTCTAATTAGGTTAAAAACACAATTTTTTTTTAAATTTATATAATCCTGAAGAGTTTATCAAAATGTTTGTTTAAATAAATATACTGAATATAAAGTACAAAAAATCTATATAATACAGGCCATCAAATGGAGATATTTTTGGGGTGCGAGGCGTGAATAGAGCTGTGTATCAGCCGAGGCAGTACACACTGTTGCCAAGCGTATGAAAGCTCCCGGCAACACCAATTGCTGAGAGCATATGAGAGACTCAAGCGTATAAAAACCCTGAGAGTGTTACCTAAGTCTAGGTTAAAAATTACAGTAGGTTTGGTGTTCTTAGGCAGCTTGACTCAGAAATCCCTCCACCCTCTGGAATTTTCCACCCTATACATGTACTGGGGAAAGTTTTCCCAGAGTCTAAACTATGCATATGGCATGGACAGACACAGAGCTTTACAGTAATTACTTATGCAAACACCACTGTACACATACAATATATTGTAAATAAACAAATTATAATAATGTATATACTATACAGTACTGTACAGACCAGCAGATACTGTCATGTAGGCAGGCCAAATGGTGATAATTATGATACTACAGGATGGCCTGCCTTTGTCCTGTACCATCTACTGTACCAGGTGTTGCTAATTGTTACTCTCCTCTCCCTCCATGAAGGCAGGATTGGACAGGCACTGTACAGTATACTTTACATTAGGTAAAAAAAGTATCCGAGACCATAGACGATAGGTATTGGGATATGTGTGTTATCTCCTTATACTATGTGATAGTAATCAATTAACCATTTATTCTATTCCTATATGTCAACTCACCCCCTGCGTTGGATACTGAATGGCGGTGGGTGAAGACACGCATACCAACGATTTGTATGTATAATTTTGGAAGTCATCGGACCCACCCATCAGATACTTTTTTTAGCAAGTGTGCATACACCTTCTACACACTAGCATACACTGTCCACGCTGCTATGTACAGTACTTTCCCACTTACTGAATATACAGTACAGTAAACCCTCCAGTTTGGCGAATTTCTGTTTGCCCTCCATTTTGGCGACCAAACCCTCACCTTTGGTGAGAGTTTAAATTTAAATGCAATCACAACTAATAATTGTAGAATAATAAGTGCAAGATAAATCTCGCTTCATACTACTGGTGAGCATATACCAAGCGCAAAGCGCCAGTCAGCTGTTCAGGCAGCCATTTTGACTACGTCAAACCACATTCCCGCTGTTTGTTTGAGTGACTTCCTTTGTGTACATTTTTTTTATTCACTCTCGCTTGGCGCGGTGTTCTCGTGTAGATTAATGGCCTCAAAAGTACCTGGGGGTATTGGAGTGGATGATACTGGTGGTGAAAGACCGTCTGAGCGCCCAGCCAGTTCAAATGATGGGGTAAAAACAAAGACGAAAAATTCTCATGAGTATCGAGTTGGAAAGAAAGTGAAAAAGTACTCATTTGAGGATAAGAGAAAGACTGTAGATATGATTGAGCCTGCCAAAGGACTTTTATTTTGAAGGCTTTGATCTAGTGGTGGCAGAGGCAGTGGTGGAGGAGGGAGGAGGGGGGGAGGGGAGAGATTGGAGACTTGGGTGGGGGGTGACGGACGTTAGCCTTCCTTCCCCAGCCTCAGATACCAGCTTCGTGTACAGTAAGCTCCTCAACTTTGATTTTAAGGTTGGTTTTCTATGTTTATGTTGATTAACTACTTATTCATTCTCTTTCAGCAATAAAATATAGGTTACATGTGGGTAAAATAGGAAAAAATTGAGACTTTGGGTGGCCCCCTCGGTATCAATTAGGCTTTTTCCCATTGGATTAAGCTTTCTGGATTGGCGATTCTGGGTTTGGTGATGGTTTTTTGGCACCAATTAGTCGCCAAACTGGAGGGTTTACTGTATAGTACACATAATTGTAATCTAGCTTTACATCTTAACACTGATTATATGCTGGTACAGTGCAGGCATCCCTCGCTATATTGTATGAACATTTGTTAAGAAAATTAACTTAAAAAAATTTCCTAAATTAACACCTATTTTTTGAGTTAGAAAAGTTTCCACCACTTATAAGAATTTGGCCCACGTCTTTCCTTCCACTATTCGTTACGGCATTCAAGCGTTCTGCTGAATCTTTGGCTACCCATATTACACCACAGAAAATATGAAAGGCTGTGACTCTTGACATCAAGTTGGAGGTAATAAAGCATCATGAATGTGATGATGGCCCTATGAAGATTGGGAAAGATCTTGGCAAGGTTGCTTCTTCTGTCACCACAATTTACAAGCACGATGCTGAGATCAAGCAAGCAGCTGAAAAGTTACATGTAGGAGCAAGCAGGCCAAGCCGTAGTTATGACTCTGTGATGAACAACATGGAGCGTCTTCTCCAGTTGTGGATAGAAGACTAGATTTTGTGTGGCATCCCCCTATCCACCCTCATCATCAACGAGAAGGCTTTGTCATTGTGGGAAGACTGCATGAGAAATCTCACACCTGACCAGGTAACTGTTGTGAGTGATTTTAAGGACAGTTCTGGGTAGTTTGAGAGGTTCAAGTGTCGGGCAAATCTACACAACTTGAAGCTGACTGAGGAAGCTGTAAGTGCTAACACCCAAGCTGCATTAGCCTTCCCAGAACTCCTGGAGCAGAAAATTAAGGAAGGTGGTTTCATTGCTCAAGAAGAGGATACTGTACTCAGTTTCAAGGTAACCAATGACAGGTTCACCCTTTTACTTGGTGTTAACACTAAAGCTGAAGCCCAAGCTTTTTTTACCACTAAAAGAACCCAAGGATCCTACAAGGAGCCTCTTCTGGCTATTTGACGCTCCAACCAAAAGGTGTGGGTGACAACGGCAATGATGCAAAATTACGTCATTAATTACCTCTTCAACATATGCAAGGAGTGTTGTGCCAAGAACAACAACTTCCTCCTCCTCCTTGACAATGCTTCTACAAACCCATCTAGCATGGAAGAGTGGACAGACAACATCGAGGTGATGTTTCTGTCACCTAATACCACCTCGCTCATCCAACCCATGGATCAAGGTGTCATTTCCACCTTCAAGGCTACACGATGTGGGAACTTGTGCACCAGACTGCTGACAACCAAACCAACTCAAGGAATATTGGAAGGCCTTTAATGTCAAGAAAGCCATCGACCACATCGAATCTTAGAAGGAAGTGTCTCAACAAATCATGAACGGCGTGTGGCGTAGGATTTGGCATGAGTGCGTGCACGATTATGTAGGAAAAGTGCGGCAAGACATTGTTAACCTTGCTGAGGAGGCGGACAGGGTTATGTTCAGGATCTGCTCCAGCAGCAGAAGCTTCATGAAGAAGAGGAAGAGCAGCCAGAGGGCTAGAAGACCTTGACCTCCTCCATAAGGGGTTCAACTTTTTCTGTGCCTGGACCCTACATGGAAAGGAGTGGTGCAGTTGCTCTAGTGTGGAAAGAGCCATCAGAGTCTACACAGATTTAACAACAGCTGAGGAGTAAAATAAGACAATTCACCAGCTTCAAACTGCATCCTGCATCTTTAGCTTCCAGTCCCACTACCTCTACCAGCAGATTTTCTTCCCCTCCTTCTACCTCTGGTGTGACTGTGGTGTCCTTGGCAGACAGCCCCCCTCATTTTGCTGAGTAAGGTCCTTACTCATGCCACCCCTACTTACCCCCATGTGGAGAGCCCAGACTGCCCTCCCATAATGTAATGTACCAAAGTTATACAGTATTTTAGTAATATTTTTAATGTGTTAGGAAGTAAATTACAGTATTGTGTACTATTTATCATTAGTTAAGTAGGATTTTTGCTGTACGTGAACTGATTTCGTGTTTTGTGAGTATGAAAATAGGGTTTTCTTGTCATTGGGGAACCAAACCCCATTTTTTTCATATGATCTTCTATTCGATATACAAAAATTTACTCAACGAATGGGTTTTCAGGAACCTAACCCATTTGTATAACGAGGGATTCCGGCACTGCACAACACAAATCATATGCGAAAACAGCAGTGAGCGAGCAAACAAGCTTGTACAATGGCAGCAAAGAATGAATTAAGAATGTTATGATACAGGAGATAGCCTACGTGATACATCAGCCAATCATTGGCATCCCATGTAGTCACATGACAGCAGTGGTGTGTATTCTTCCCTTCAAAATCAAAATATCTCTTTGTTTAGTTAACATATTATCTAATTGTACAGTATATAGCATTCTGCACACAGGCATTTGTTATTTAAGACTCCGTGAATTTAAACCAGCTGTAATAGGACTCCAGGCTTTTGTTACTTGTAAGACAGAAATGTTTACCACTTGAAAATCTGCCCCTCCAATATGCAACATTCAATTTGCAGTAGCCTCTTCCACCCTCTTGCAGGGTAAAATGATATGCCACTGCCATTTGTAAGATGAAAACTATTAATTTAAATTAAATTAGCCCCATTTTTTCCAAATCCATGCACAGTAAATAGGATTCAGATCAAATTATTACCTATGCTATGAAAAGCATTCTGATGCTGGAATTTCCCCTCAATAATATTTGTTGTCATCACTGAGTAGAATTCCCTTTGCTAGAGATTTGGGCATTGAAAGCACATTATACTCCTGGTTGTCCTTCCCATACTACTACCCTCCTACAGCACTGCAGCATTACCAGATCAATCATAAATTCATAACTGTAAATTCACAAACATGATCAAAAAGCATATGCATATTTGTTTAGAATAGCTTAGATACAGTATTTCATTTTACCATTGCCATAACTCATTGGTGTCATAAATAAAGTTTAAAGAAAAACGAAAAATAACAATTAATTATCTAAACAGGAAACCAGATTTACCAGAATCCAGTTGTTTTTTAACTTGGTTAGTTTTGAAAATGGTGGGCTTGATTGGCCACATTGTTTTCCTATTGGTAACTCCATGATGGCACCCACCCAAAGATATTCGTCAATGGAAGAGTTTTCAACAATGCCGAGACACAATTTGAAGAAGGTATGTCCCTAATGTGGACTACCTTGACAACCGACAAATATCGCTTGAGTGTCTTTGAAGCTTCTTATCCAATATGTGGAGTTGTCAAGCAATTTTCATTTTTTTTATGAGTCGATGCTGTAGTTTCGGTAAATGCCACATTTTGTTCCAACCATTTCAGCAATGTAACAACCAACATGAAGTGCTCACCATACAGTATGCACTGTATATGTTTAAGTGGTGATTCACTCTTAAGTAACCTTGTCACTCATGTAAACACTGGCATGACATATTTCAGGAAATGTCTTTCTACAACAAGCAACTTATTCTTCAAAATATTGGTCTTGATCAGAAAGAAAATTAATGTAGTGCATAATGTTCAATAGCAGGAAGTTGTTCCACAAGGTGACCAGTTACAACACATGATGCAAAAACATGTGTGTTTATCTTATACTTTTGCTGAGCTTTCTCAAAATCCTCTTATCTTTCTGGGGAAGCCTTGCAGAAGTAGAAGAGTTCAATTCCAGTTGTTCAATGTCATCACCAAACTTGTCACAAGAAGCTGCAAAAGTGTTGAGCACTTTATGAAGATTGCAGGCACTAATGACTACAATCTGGGGATTTAATGTTGCCTTTACCTGCTTCGTTAATAATGTACTTTCATTACATTTGGTTCATCACTGGAAATCAGCAGAAGTTTTTGAGTGTACAGTGGAGTAGCAATGTCAGCTATTTTTTCATGGAGAATAGCAGCTTGAGCCCTTCTAATAGTGATGGAAGCAAGATGACAAACAACAACACGATTCTCTTGTTCAGAGAAGTACCAGACCAAAATTTCCAAATGTTACCAGTGTTTGGCAGTTGATGTCTCATCGGCCTCTTAATGTACAGTCAACCCTCGCTTTACGCGGTCCCACATTCCGCGTTTCCACGTTTATGCGGTACCCTGCCGAAACAGGAATGCTCACATTCCGCGGTGCGTGTACCCCTTTACGCGGAGAGCAGCTGGCAAGCCGCGCCATTTTTGGATCCAAACCTCCTGCCATCTCTCCCGCTATGTTGTGTAAGCGGCGCGAGCAGGGTGCGCACAAGGTCGCCCAGTCATCAAAACATTACCGAGTTCTTCACCCGCCACCCACCACAGCCGGCCCAAGTCAGTGATAGTTATAATTATAGTGAGGATATGGATTTATATGGACTTTGAGGGGTTTGACAAAGAGGCCCTGCAAGCCTCTGTGGTGGATAGTGATACAATTGATACAAGTGATACAGGTGAGGGCCAATAATCTGCCCTCTGCCTCGGAACCAACCGCCCATCCCCGTGTGCCCAGCCATCTTTTCTACTAATGTAAGTGTTAAAAAACCTAATATTATTGATATTTCTCTTAATTATTAATTGTGTGTGCATACCATCATAAAGTTAAGATAATATTTTTACTACAACATAGTTGTGTGTCGTCAAAAAGTGGAGTTTGGGGGTCGGCCCGGTTTCTATTTCAATTAATCTCATATGTTATGTTGTTCACTTTACGCGTTTCTCACTTTCCGCCGTACCTTGTGGGTTGAATTAACTGCATAAAGTGAGGGTTGACTGTATATGCTAAAGAAAAGTTTTTAATTTAATTTTCAACTAATTCTCGGAAATAAGCGCTTACAATTCAATGCAGCAGCAGCCGAATAACTTCAGCAGCAGTCACATGATCTGGAAATGACAGTGTAGGCTTAGAAGATGATGTATCACTGAAGATCTAAACAATGCTTGTTTGGGGAGGCTGGAGTTGTTTTATATGTCTGTTTTTATCACGGCATTTCTTCACATTTGCAATGTGAGAAAGCTTCTTTGAATGATGAACCAATGCATTTCACCTTAATTTTACATTTTCATTACAAATTTAGCAATATCCTGCATTTACATAAGTGGATGATTTTATACACCACAAACTAATTAACCAGAAAACTGCAGGAGTCGGTTTCCTGGCCCACCCCATGAGCGGCAAAAAATTTGTAATTTTTTTCCCAAAATTATAAAATTAACCTTATAGAGAAAAAATAAAAATTGTAATGTATTACATCTACAACCAATATATGAATCCTCTAGTTACATTGGCTTAGAACACAAGGATATTCACTGATGAGGCAGCATGTGGTGGAGGATGTAAACAGCGTGGGAGGGGAAGGAGGTGGTGGAGGCATCACTTTTAGGGGAGGAGGAGATGTGTGAACTATGTTTCTGTCTAGTAGTGTTTTAGTAGTTAGCAAATTTTCAGATAACCATCACTTCACACAAAGGATGCAAGTGTTGCATCATATGGCTGTTCTCCCTCCTCCCCTTCACTTGATAGATTATGGAAACTTCCATCACTGATGCCTCTCTCCTCACCTGCACTCTCTACATTCCATGTAGGGTCTTCTGACAGAGATAACAGCTCCGAATTAGTTTCCATGGCCATGGGATCAAATATGGAAGGGGGATAGAGGCTTTAGTTTTTCTTTTTCCAGGGTGGGGCATGTGAGGTTGCAGGAGAGGGAGCAACTAACTGCACAGGCTTCTTCCTCCTCCCAAGCACACCCACACCCTACTTGCCTCTAACAATTTGTACTTCTGTTTTACCATCTTCATCACTCCTATTAGCTATTTGCTTAAGTTTACACTTTGCAGGCACTTTTTTCTTTGTACAAACTTTCCTCCTACCAACACTAGTAACACCGGAGGCGGAGGGTTGGGCCTCCCCACTCGCCAAGTGTGACCTACGTCCAGCCTATGTGGGTACCGTACTGAGATACCACACCATAATCCCCCATATGATCACTGAGTGATTGAGAGGGAGGGTAGAAGGCCTGGGGAACCCTACACAGTAATACTAGTTACCACACTTAGCCCACGCACGAGTTTTTAAATGCATCTGTTCTATAGATATGTGCCGCACTTGCACGTTCAGATTTCATAGATGTGTGCTGCACTTCTCAGGTTAAATCATCATTACTGCCTTGTCCATGTGTCACTGAATCGATAATTCTTTTATTTTGAGCCATCATGTAACATCACATCTGTGAAAATGTTTAGTTTGTCATCAAAACATATGCCAGTTTTTTATCTCTTAAAAACCATAATATTTCGGGAAAGCACAGCACTTATTTTGTGCACCACACACTCATACTACATTATTGCACAAAATTATGAATGCATGGCAATGCTGGCAGCGCTTAGAAAAATGGAGGAGGTGAATTCGAAAGGTAGACTAAAACTAAATACTGTACCTGTACCTAGTATACAAAATGCAAATCAGCAAAGTTAAAACACAAAAACTTAATATTGAAAGGAGTTTATGACAATTTAATCAAGAACACAATAGTTATAGAAATTTTTTTTTCACATTCTGTCATCACACATGATGTTCTCACTTTGACACATGACTGCACCATTTTGACACATCTTGTCAGTTTAGGCACATTTTTCAGATAATTGTATTTCAACACATTATGGTACCTCTGAAATGACCAAGTTCATTGGGTTGTTGATATTGAGGGAATTAAGGTTGTTTGGAAAACTACTATGATCGACTGCTGAATAAGGAGAACGAATGGGAGAGAGGCAACCAAAGAGCAGCAGAGCCAGTGTAGGAACCATACCCAAGAATTCAAAGAAATGGATGAAGAAAGCAATTGACAAAATGAAGAATGTAAAGCACTAGAAGCTGTGGATGAGTTACAGAAATGCTGAAAGCATCAAACAATGTGAGCATGTCGATGGTGACCAAAGTGTTTAATGCAATTATGATTAAATGTATGTTCCAGCTGACTGGCAGAAGAGTGATCATGAGCATTTACAAGGGTAAAGGTGGGAACTACAGGGGCCTAAAGCTATCAGATCAGGTTATGAAAGCTGTAGAAAGAGTGGTAAAAATATTGCAGAGGAAGCGAGTAGATCTTAAAAAAATGAGCTTTGGGTTCATGTAAGAAATGAAAAGGAAATACAGATCAAAATGCCAATTCTGGAAACATAAGTTGAAGCAAATGTGAGCAAAATGAAAAATAATAATGCTTGTGAGGTTAATCAGCTTCCAGCAGAATTTATAAAACAAATGGGCAAGAATGGGATAATTTTTTTTACTAAAATATGTACAGTAATTCTATAACGTAATTCAAGTGACCTTCCCCAGTGATTTAAAAAAAATCAACCATTGTATTATTATCTAAAAGGCCAGGAGCCATAGAGTGCACCCAGTTTGGAACAAAAAGTTTAATAAGTCCTGTCTGCAAAGTTTTATTAAACATAATTTTGAGTCGAAAAAAATTTAGACTAGAGGGTGAGTTATCTGAAGAGCAAAATGGATTTAGAAAGGGAAAAAGAACTAGATTAATTATATTTGCTTTAGAGGCACAAAGAAATTTGTGTCAGCTTTGTTAATTTTGAAAAAGATTTTCATAAGGTAAAGCACAATAAACTTTTAGAGATATTGGAAAAAATAGTCATTAATGAAGGATATTATTAGAATTTTAAAGACCCTTTATTAGTAACTGAAGGCTGCAGTGTTAGTAAATAATGAACCTACCAATGGGTTCACAGTTAAACAGGGAGTAAGACAGGGCTGTGTTCTATCTCCAACATTGTATAATATATTTTAAGAATTCTTGATAAGAGAAGTTATAAGTGATAATGAAGGACTAAGAGTTAATGGTAAAGTAAAATATAATAATTATACGCTTTGCAGATGAAGCATTACAAAAACTTGTTAACAGATTAGTGGAAAAGGGTGAAAAATATGGTTTAGAGTTAATGCTGTAAAGATGAAAGTTTTGGTCGTTTCAAAATTGTAAATAGGAGTTTACCAAGAATTTATCTTGAATCTCCTCCTTTTTATCAAGGTACTGTACCAGAGGCACTATCACGGGACTTTAGGACTGGTTTGCCCTGGGAGTTGTTGTATCCTGACAACTTAGTTCAATGAGCAGATAGTATTGAAGAGGCAATGGAGACATTTAAGAAATGGAAGGATGAAATAGTCAAAGGGCTTGAAAATGAATGTGGGAAAAAAATCTGATTATTGGCATAGGTGAAGGACTCGTGATGAGAAGTGGAAAATGGCCATGTGCTGTCTTAAGAAAGTGTTGACAGCAACTCAATAATGTAGAATAAGCGTTGAAGATGGGTACACAAACGGTACAATTGTGTTCATGGCAGATTGCAGAATGTTGCAGACTTTAAGTGTTCTATATGCATTGGTAATCAATGTGGTCTTAGCAAGGATGGAGAAATTCCAACATCATCATCAACAGTTTAAGGCCATTTTCCAAGCTCGCGTGGGTTATCCTTGGTTACCCGATGGCAGTTGTTGGGAAAGACCAGAATGTGATGTCCCCCTCCACCCCCCCCCCCTCCCAACCCTCCAATCACCACTGGAAACCCAGGTATGGCACATTGCCTAAGTGCATCAGCCCAGAAAATGCAGCAGAGACTAGGGGATAGGCACAGCTCTGGTGACCTGGTGGAAATAGCTGGTAAAGCAGGGTCACAAAACTTAGAGGAAATCAAACTGTTGGAGAGCTTGGCTGCCTGGGTGATATGATCAATACTCTGGAGAGGGTGCTAAAGCTAGCTCAGTTGCTACAGTCAAAAGTGGCTGGAGGAAGTTCAGGAAGTTGCTGCCTTTATTTGCCTATATTACTGAAAAGAGGGCCCTTCCTTCAAATGAAAAATTAAGATATAAGCAACTAATATGAGAAGTGTGATGTTGTATGGCAGTGAAACATGCGCAATTATTGGGAATGAAATAGGCAGGCTTAAGCAAGCTGAAACGAGAAAGATAAGGTGGATGTGTAAAATGAAACTAAAAAATAGGGAACCTTGTTAAGAGCTAAGATGGTGGCTCGGTAATTTTTTTATTTTATTTATTTATTTATTTTTTTTTTTACTTTTTTTTAAATACAGGATTAGCACATCAGGGCACAGGTCAATGACCCACAACAGGGCCTGGGGGCAAAATAATAATAATAATAATAATAATAATAATAATAATAATAATAATAATAATAATAATAATAATAATAATAATAATAATAATAAAATAAAAATAATAAAAATAAAAATAATTACAAATAATAATACAGTAATCATAATAATAATAATAAAAAGTGAAAAATTATACACTGTATGTCTGTTATGTTGTCAAAGTAAGAGAAACAATTGAGACCCTCCAATTGTGTGTAAATGAGGCAGAAAGTCAGATCAGCAGCCTGGGACTTGGTCAAAAAATTTGTGATGCCATATGGCAGCAGGGTCTACCATTAGACAACACATTATGCTTCCAATATCTTCCCAGGTGGTAGTACCTCCCTGTTTGATAGCTGCCTTCCACCTATTACCTACAGAGCATTGAAGTTTTGTGTAAAATTGAATTATAATGGTTAAATAAAGGGCACCTTACCAGAACCCTTTCCATTCTTGGTTTCAGACGGTACAGATGGCACTGAGTCGACTGATCCTGTGTCAATTGTCAGGTCCGGTAAGCTGTCACTATCATTATTTGAATCTTCTCTTCTCTTCTGACTTCTGTCATCACCTGTGTTACGAAAATATACATTAAAAACTCATATAAAACTTTGAGGGACCAAAAATAGACCAAAAATTATGAGTCAAAGTTAAAAAATAAATATAGTACAGTATAATATAAATCATATTACTATACCTCTGACTACCATGAAGGAGAGTGTAATGTTGGAAAGGATAGCCATCTCTTTTTTAGGTAATACTGTATTAGCTTTAAAGTATCAGTGATGAAAAAAGAAGTAAATTATAGTACTGTATGTAATTTGATATGAATGAACATACCATTTTCACTTATATGTAATCGGTCATCTGTGGTTAAGCCGCTGGAAGGACTGGACGAACTATCAACAAGAGTGGAATTGGAAAATGGATCTTCCACCTTTAATCTTGGTCCGTTAGTGGAATCAGAGGTTATAGCAGAAGAGTTTGCGACAGCAGTTAGAGCTGCTAACGTGATGGAGACTGATGGTGCAGGAACAGCTTTGACCTTAGTGTCTTCCCCAAAGGTGTCCTGCATTGAGGAGAAATATGTAACTCAATAAACTGTACTGAATATACAGTATTAGTACTTGAAAGTGGTTGCCCAATTTGCCCTCTTCTTAATTCATTTAGTCAACCATTTACCTAACTTAAATTAATGTGTGTATCTTAAAAAAATTTCTTGCTTCATACAGTTAAGTCTGTACAGTAAACAGTAAGGGATTCTATCAGAAACAACTTACATGCACTATACTGTACTAATATAGTTAAAGCCACCATCTGTTAAGTAATGAAAGATTGTGTCATTAACTCCCCACATATTTCACCTGAGCACTCCACATTTGCCCTCATGAACATCGGACTCTTATAAACACTTTCATTGACCTTTAATATATAGATCACATAAGGATACCTAAATCTATTATTAACAAAATCTGTTACCCTTGCCATGCTAAACATACAGGTCCTCCACAGAGAAATGAAACAACTTTGAAGCCTTATAAATTTTTATGTATAAATGTGATGATGCTGAAACTTGCAGTTACCACACCATACAGTATATCTAATTTATGTGCTTAATTTTTTTGTGTGTGTTTGAGATTGAAAAGACGAATTGTGTATGGCCAAACTGAAGTCACCTACCCTGGTGCCAAGCGAACTGCATATTCCAGCAGGATGGGGCTCTTCCCCACTCGTCAGATAATGTCTTGCCTACTTCTTCCTTGATACCCGGGTGTCAGATCACTGGCTGGGTACAGACGTGCACATTTCCTGGCCACCTAAATCACCTGACATTACTATGCTCGATTTTTTCTTTGGGGTTAAGTGAAATCCAAATTGTACTCCACAGAGGAGTAGGACATTGTTCTGCTGAAAGAGCAGATCAAAACAGCGGTGGCCTCTATAACCCCCATGATGTAATAAAAATGTGTGGAGGGATATTGAGTGCCATTGTGACTTAGTCCATGCTATGAATGGTGCACATGTTGAATGCCAACCCAAATGTACCCTCATGATATGTACCCATACAGCAAATGAAACTCAAGCATATTGACTATGAGCTGTATGAATATTCCTGTTTGCACTATTCAAAAAAAAATTATAAGGCTTCAAAGTTGTTTCATTTCAATGTGGACAATTGCAATGAGTTCTAAATCAATCCAGTAAAAATTTGCCAAGGGTGAACCTTCTCACAAAGCAAAAGTTTCATGTATAATCCCTGACATCCTGTAGTCAAAATACTAGAAGAAATTCCTTCAGTATTTCAAGGTAAAATTATTCATGATATGAAAGTCAGGTAAAGCAGACAAACAAGACTTGTAGTGTTGACTTGTTACGTCATCTTTACCCCTTTTAATATGTTTCTAACCATCAAGGGTAATCTAACCAGAAAAGGCAAGCCAAGTCGTGGAGCAAGAAAAAAATTTAAACTAAGAATCTGAGAATTATCAATTATGAGAGTAATGTATTGGTGATATGGTAGTAAAGTTGAATCTTAGACTTCCTGTACTGATCAACTTATTTTCTCAAGTTGAATTTAACCTTTTGGACACTTATACTGCAGTACAACAAATCATGAATACAAGTGCAGTATTGTACTGTAATAATTAATGCGATGTCTGACTTTTCTCCCAGACTTCCGTAAAAAAAACTACTATTTTGCTGGAGCATTCCTCAACACTCCCTTGCTTGCATGGCAGATGACAGAGTCAAAAGTTGTTGGCCAGTGATGTTGTCTAGACCAATCACAATTTTAGCCTCTAAGGATCACCCGAAGATCCCCCTCCCCATCCAGACAGTTTCAGGATGGTGCAATATTTATTATACATAAAAAAAGCTACATTATGATAATATACAGTACAGTACAATGTTTCTAATATTTGTTTACAAGTTGGCAATGTGGCAGCATTGTCAACATTTAAATCCAGATATTTAAGTTTTTCTCTCTATATTACCTCCAAATACAATATTTTTCTTACACCAGAGTACTGTACTGTACAGTATAAATACGAATGTCATCATTGTACTGTTTTGTTTGATTTACCTGAAATCAGAGGATGACAAAAAGTATTTTTTACAAAATTTTACCTCAAGATGAGATTAAAATAATATTATATTTTCGAGTTATATTAGACAATTTTTTATTCCAATATTAGGTAATATTTTCTAACATTTTTGACATTTGATACAGTTTTAACTAATTGTTAGAGCATAAAATGAGAAATCCATAACTACCTATATAAATTTGTCTTTTCTTTTTCATGTTTTTCCTCTGCTGACAGACGTTGTTTTTAAGAAATACTGATGCCAGATATGGAAACTTTATGCTTTTGTCTTGATAAAAAACAGCAAAAACAAAATAAAAATATATACAGGTATATATATTTTTTGGAGAACTGACACTCCTTGGTAATGTTGCTTCGAGAAACAAAATCATAGGGCTAAACGTATCTCTTCTATTTTATCATTTATTATACAGTATTACCAAAATGCTTTGAAAATGTAATACAGTATACCTCTGTACTCCACCAATGATTTTCTTAAGACAGATTTATTCCTTCATAAGTCAATAAGACTGTATGGAGTCATTTACAGCAATACAGAAATCACAGAAAAAAACACAAAAAGATGTTCCTTTTCAAGTAAAAAAGTATTATTGTATAAATAATTCAGCAATGAAGATACGGAAAAAATTACAATTGTGTTTTCCTCTGCTATCAAGAAGATGCAAGGCCATAGTTCTGAACTGACTGTCTGTCCATCACAAAATTCAGTACAGTACAGTACAGTACAGTATACCCATGAAGGAAATGACCATGTCATTTTCCTGTCATCAGGAGTACAAAAGTGAAACCCTATAAGGAATAACTGCAATAAAGAAGGAAAAGTGAAAACTGATACGTATACTGTACGTCAGAAAAGCATAAACGCCTCCCAATGAAACACCTTACTGCCTCATTTCTGTACCCAAACTATGCATGTGTGACATTATTGCATTCACAATTTCAATTTGAGCAACAACTCTGTCAGGTATCGGGAAAAGTCGTTAAAAATGAGATGGACTGAGGTGTGATAAATTCCATTCTATGAACAAGGGGGAGAAACTGGTAACTAACTTAAGTGAATAACTGATTTGAAAGCAAGAAACTTTTCCATCATTAGTTTTAAAAATGAGTTATGAATAAAAATATATAATTAAATCTTTACACACACACACACACAAATGTTTGTTGCACTATAGCCATCAACTACAGTGCAGTATTAATGAACTACTCACCATATATTGCAATTCAAATGTACTAAAGTATACAATATCATGAAGAAAAACCTTAGGTAAACCAAAATACTAAACAAGGATTAGTAAAACAATGATCCCTTACACTGGCTTAAACTAAATAACATTTCTATCAGAACTTCTCAGAAATTTTCACAATAAATTTTTATCTTTCAAGACCATGCAACACCTACAGTATATCTACAGCCTGGTTAGTGATTAACTTTGTTGTCCAATTTACACAACAATTACATTTTTTACATAACTTGAAATATTCATATTCTACAGTATATCAAAGTAAAATATTAAAAAAACAAAATTAAAGGATTGACACTTGTTAATATACCAACTACAGTAAACAGTATTGTAAATTCATTTATTCCTTATCACCTTAAGTAAATTTAAATCAAGTAAGTGATGCAAACAATGTGCATGTACAAAAAGAAAGAAAAGAAAAGAAAAACTCATACACTTCATCTCATAAAAATATTGATAACAACAAAAACTACTTACCTCTAATGTGAAGTAAAATAAGCCTATACTGACAAGATATATATTACAATTATACAGGTATTTGTACAGTACAGTACAGTACAGTACTCCTGTCAAGTTATGACCAGTGCCTTAGAGCTAAACAAACAAGCATCCATTAATCTTCACAATAATTTTGTTTATGTACCTTTTCATGAGTCTTTCAGCTTTAAAAATGGGAACTTGATCATGAAAATTCATATTACGGCAGTCATCAAGGAACAACCCATGAATGATACGCCACCAAAGTTGGTCGGGTTTGGCCTGAATAACACCAAACTAAGGAAGATATGATTAATCAAACACCCCATACTACCCACCACCTTTATATGAGGAAGGCTAAAAAGCTGCCAAGGTTGCCCCCAAGGCTGGTAAACTCAATGGTCTGTCACAAAGGCTCACAGTACCACACCTTCCCATCAGCCAACCTAACAGAGGGAGAAACCTGCTTCATTTCTCAATGCTTTATAAAAGGAATTTCTAGCATCAAACCCTCATCTATAAGCTAATGCCACTTTGGAATGACAATACAGTTCGTCCCCGAGTTACGTACATCCGACTTACGTACAAACGGCCGATACGTACATCGTTTCTGAAGTCTTTAATTGCAAAAATATTGTCTTAAAAGGGCGAGCAATTTTTAAATTTGGCGGGCGAGCCAGCCGCACCGCGCCGCCACTATCACTGACCATGCAGACGACACGCTAGACGCACCAAAACAACAAGTGTGGTCATTGTGCATACAGTACTTCTCCTGTGAATTTCTGCCCTATTTTGTACACTTTACTCTGTGTGCAATGACTGGTGTAAAGCGTAAGAGTGGTGAAGCCAGTGGGAGTGCTACGAAACGTCAAGCAATCTCACTAGAGGTAAAAATGGACATAATAAAACTGCTTGAAAGTGGTGAAAAGTTGACCAATGTTGCCCGCAAATTTAACCTGAGTCGGTCAACTGTTAATACAATTGATAAGGGCAAAGAAAAGATCAAGGAACATGTGAAATCTGCAGTGCCAATGCAATCTACGATTATAACTAAAAGAAGAGGGAAGGTCCTGGAAGAAATGGAAAAATATCTTGCGCTGTGGATCGAGGACTGCACACAAAAACGTAAGCCTCTGTGTCTCAGTATGATTCAGGAGAAAGCCCTAAGTCTTTTCAACGACCTAAAGAAAGATCACCCTGATGATACTGTGACATTCAATGCTAGCCATGGGTGGTTTAACCGATTCAAGGTGCGAAATAAGCTGCATAAGTTGTATTAATTACCACCAGATAACATTATAGGGTTGGGGGATTTTCGAGTTACGTACATTTCGAGTTAAGTACAACCTTTTGGTCCCCATTATGTACGTAACTTGGGGACTTACTGTAGTAGAAACATGAAAAAGGAGGAAAGAAGTTTCAGTTGCTGCAAAACACATACAGTATCCCTACAATGAATCTCCACTAGTACAGAAATATTTAAACACAGGGAATAATCTTATAAACTCTCCGCTGCCCAGACCCTCAGTGTTCTTCTACACATCTGGTGAGACCCATGACTCAAGAGAAATACCATTTGAGAGAGAAAATAACCACTCCTTTGGCAAAGATTCTCCCTCACTGAGATTAAACACAGAGGAGTTCAATGTCACATGTCAGAAGACTGTATCAACTAAGTTCCCAGAAGCCTAACACTCAGATGTGATCAAATCAAAATTACTGTGTATGTAATACCTGTTAACCAGGCTCAGTTAATAATCCATACATCCAGTCTAAAGATCTTGTCTTATTAAGATCATGGAGTTGAACACACAAGGGAAAACCACCTTACCCCTCATCACAGCTGGGGCACAGAAAATGGCCATCCACTATGTATCATTAAAAATTGCAGCTTGATTTAAATTTACAGAAATTTATATAATCATACTTTGCTATAACTAGGACAAACCTCATATAATGAGAATTACACTGACAGAAAGTTTCCTTCGAGCCCAGTACAGTACAGTACCATATCTGAGTGAACCTTAAACAAAGGTCTTGTCAAAACATTCCTTCAAGAAATGTTCATGTCACAGAAACAAGTATACAGTATCATTGGCTGTAGCTAATTTGTTTTTGTTCACTGTCATTCACTATTCCATTCAAGAAACAATTTATCATCTTTTGCAAGAGTCCAATAGTATATATATTGCATGTATACAATCTGAAGGCATTAAAATTATTTGAGGCAACAAGACCTTGCAATCTGACTTAAAAAACAGCTTCTCACCAAGTATTTTTCACCAGCAGCAAAAATCGTCTAATTTATACAAATACAATCAACCCCAAGCACCTTATCTGCTGATGTTACATCTGCCCTATTTAAAAAAGTCAAACAGGCAAATGGGCCAAAATAGTTAAATACAGTACAATGTTATGTATTAACTACAATATTACTACCAAGAGCCAAGTTACGATAATGTTAATACAGTATACTGTATACCTACACTTTAAAGGTATGTATGATCAAACATGTAAATACTGTATTGGTCATAAGGTCAAAAGTCAGAAGAGAGGTTTAGATAAACTGCAACATCACCATCCTACAACAAATTACCTAACTCTGGGTTTCTTTACTTGAAACAAACAGAGAAAAGTGGCATCAAAAAATGGTACAAAATAAATCCTTACTGAAACTGATTTGAAAAATATCAATAGTAGGTATTTTCACCTTATATCAGTACCAGAAGCACTCTCACCACCTGCTGCCTCAGGGTACAGGCAGGCTCTCCCTAGGGGATTGGTTGAGTGACTCTTAAGTGGTCACAGCCAAGGTGAGGTCCATTGGCCATAAAAGCAATATAATGAATATAAATGGAGAGTGAACTTTCTGTTTCATATGCCTGAAAAATTATGCAACACAGTAAGAGAAAGAACAATAATAAATGACAGGACAATGAATGGCCACAGAAAGGTAATAAATGTTTAAAGATAAATAAAATAAAAAATTACCAGAGATATCAGGCAGCTGCAAAGGAATGATAGAAGGAACCAACATAATCAAGTCCTAGCTGAATTACACTAAAAGATAACAAAGATGTAAAACCAAAATGGTTTACAATACCCGAGATAATTACTGTATAAGTGAATAAAATGCAATGAATAGGTAAACAAAAGACACATGAAGGAATTAAGGAATAGAATGAAGTGTCAGACAGAGCCATCTAAGCATTGCTAGGGTAATGCTATAGGAGCATACAGTACTGAGAGAGAGAGAAGTGAGGTGAGAAAGTGGTAAACAGAGGTACAAGATGATACAGAAATGGATAGACTAAGTACAGTACTGTAGGTGGAAAGATGAGATGAGGGGGAAGGACATCATGAAGTAACAGTGTCCAACTGTCCATGCATGATTAGAAAATATGGAGTTAACTGGGTTTTATGGATGGACATACTGGCGATATTTGATGATCAGGTGTAACATGAGGTAATGGAGGCAAATGAAATGCTTATCTTAGGGGTTTTGTGAAGGTGGATTGCCAGAGCAGAGCAATCTAGGTGAGGCTGTTTTAAAGAATCAACAAAAATGAATATGGGGAGAGCCTGCGTCACTCTTTTTAACTCCAGCCATCCTGTGACGTAGTGGGAAAGGGCTTAAGAGAGTTGAAAGGAAAAATACGGCAATACAAATAACAGTTACTCAAGATAACATTATTGTGAATTGTTAGTGGGTGCTTGTATTGTTTAAAAATTACAAACTAACCCCCCCTCAAAAAAAATAATAAAATAAAAAATGGATTACCCATGAAAGCTTTTGTACACTGAGACATTTATGACACTGAAAGGAACAATATGCTTAATAACTAATGGTAAAAACTTTGTGTAACTTACCTCTTGGAGTAGATCAGGAGAAATGAGTTAGAACATTACACTCAACGAACACCTACCTCCTCATATCCAGTACAGGCTTTGAAAATAACAATATGTTTAAGGGAAATTCATTTCAGGATAATCAAGACTTACTGATAAAACAGACCAAACAAAATTAAAAGAATTAAGCTTGAATAATAATACCAATAATAATGATAAAAAAGACTTCTGTATTGAGAAAAAAATGGGTGAAGACTAGGGCCATGGACCCCATCTCAAGAGTTTACTGTGCACCACCTACCCAATGATGATAACAAAACAAAATACTGTACTGTATCCTCAACATCATTAACAGAAAGATGGTCTTTACTCAAATGGTAACGAATTTAAGCCCTAAAACCGATCACTGTATTGGCGGACTAATACTACAGCTGGTGAGCAGGCGAAAACATGTTGGGAAAAATTCTTAAGGAATTCGTTAACCGAATTGAATATTCTTATGGAAGGTAATTCGTTAACCGAGGCGTTCGTTAACCGAGGGATCACTTATATATACTGTGTATATATAGGTATATGTATATATATATATATATATATATATATATATATATATATATATATATATATATATATATATATATATATATATATATATATATATATATATGCAAGTAAATCACTGTAGGTGCGCGTGATCTAGGTATATGCTGATAACCACCAGGAAAGAAGAAAACACGAAGTTCCCAAGCGCTTTCGTGTAATTCACATCTTCAGGGGTGAGTACAGACTAGATAGAGTAATGCAGAACAAGATGAATATATACACAGAGGAGGGTGAGACCAGGTCCACAATGGTCAGGTAATGACCCTACTAATCTTTAAATGGCACACAACGGTTGGTGGTTGGGTCAGATGGGACAGTGACCCGCCCTCTCACCTGATCACAAATCTTCTTAATTACAAAGTTGTCCAGCTTGTACAAGCCGTTACTCAAATTCATGTTGAATGCTTCGGTATGTTTAATAAGACTAGATTCTATGATGTTCCTACTATCAATTGAATTACATGGTAATATTGAGGAGGCATTATCCCAGTCAATGCAATGCTTGTTATCCCTCAAATGAACAAACAGTGCATTGGATTCCTGGCCTGTCCTGACACTGTATTTGTGTTGTTTAATTCTAGTTACAAGATCTTTACCTGTCTGGCCTAAGTAAAACATATTACATTCCTTGCAAGGAACTTTATAAATGCAACCAATTGTGTTGTTGGGGGAGTTCTTGATTAACATTTGTTTAACAGTGCATGAGTTTTTAAATGCCACATTGACGTTCCAAGATTTTAGCTGTGCCGGAATGTGTGAGAAATTTTTGTGAAATGGTAATATTAAGATATTCTTATGGTCATGGGTGGGCTTGGGATCAGTTCTATAAAAAGTTTTCTTAGTAATGTTTAAGCATTTGTCTATGAAAGATCTAGGGTATTTAAGGTTTGAGCCAATATTATATATATATTTGTATTCCTCATCGATGAATTCCGGACTGCAAATTCTCAAGGCACGTAAAAACATTGTTGTAAATACTGACTGTTTGACTTTATTATGGTGGGCAGAATAATAATGAATGTATGAACACACATTGGTTGGTTTTCTATAAATACTGAACTTGAAAGTGTTACCTATTCTGTGTATCAGACAGTCTAGGAATGGCAATTTACAGTCTTGCTCTAATTCCACAGTGAATTTGATCGAGGGGGCTAAGTTGTTAAGTTGTGGTAGGAAAACTTTTAGGTCCTCATTGCATGGCCAGAGACATAATACATCATCCACATATCTAAACCAGACTGCTGAGGGTGGTAAAATATTACTTAATAGTTTCTTTTCAAAGAATTCCATATATAGGTTGCTTAATACAGGTGAGAGTGGATTACCCATTGCCATACCAAATTTTTGAGCATAATATTCCTCATTGAATTCGAATTTGCAATCCTTAATACATAGTTTGATGAGTTCGATGAAGTCATCTTTCGAGACGGGCAGTGAAATGTTATCCAGGGAATCTATGAGGAACTCTAGTAAATCATCAACTGGGACCTTTGTAAACAGTGACGTTACATCAAAGCTGACCAGTTTAAAATCATGATTAATGTGCAAGTTATTGAGTTTATCAACCAGATCTATATTATTCTTGATATTGGAGTTAGAAATGTTGCCAACTAGGGGATTTAGTAAGGAAACTAACCATTTAGATAGTTTATAAGAGATTGACCCAACAGAGCTAATGATGGGTCTTGCTGGGTTATTGGGCTTGTGGGTCTTGATTAAACCGTACATGTAAGGCAGTGGAGGGGACGTTGAAGTAAGATGTTTAATGAGAGTAGCTTTGCCTCTCAATAGGGACTTAAGTTTTTTGTTGAACTGGGTGTTGACAGTGTTGAGAGGATTATTTATGAGTTTAGAATATGTTGTAGTGTCACATAAAAGGACATTCATTTTTGAGATATAGTCATCTTTGTTTAAAATCACTACTGTGTTGGCTTTATCTGCTTTAGTGACATGTAGATCCTTATTTTTCTTAAGGGCTTGGAGTGCTTTGGTGAATCTTTCTGGACAACTTTGTAATTAAGAAGATTTGTGATCAGGTGAGAGGGCGGGTCACTGTCCCATCTGACCCAACCACCAACCGTTGTGTGCCATTTAAAGATTAGTAGGGTCATTACCTGACCATTGTGGACCTGGTCTCACCCTCCTCTGTGTATATATTCATCTTGTTCTGCATTACTCTATCTAGTCTGTACTCACCCCTGAAGATGTGAATTACACGAAAGCGCTTGGGAACTTCGTGTTTTCTTCTTTCCTGGTGGTTATCAGCATATATATATATATATATATATATATATATATATATATATATACTGCATAAAATTTTCTTTATCCCAATTATACATGTGCTAGTATAATACCCTGGTATATGTGGCCAGCCTTCTCCCTCTTCTCATGTTCGTTCACAAAACTTTTTGGGCTCCTGCCCTGGGTTTTCTAATTACTCTCAGCATGCAGGCCAGAGTTAAGTTTTTCTCTTCATAACTCTATTTTATTCATGTCCTCAGTAGCGGGTTCAGCCTTTCCTTGAGAACTTTAGTGAGGCTGCTAGCCTTAGTGATCTTTCCAGGCACTGACCTTCCGGTCTTACTAGCAATCTAGAGTTATGTTGGGATGGACCTTGTATCATCAACCCAATACATCTTGCTAGAGTAATGGTAAACGATGTTAGCCAATGGAGCGCTATGGTAGCAGCTCAGCACTGTCAACCCTTCCGGGTGACGATGCTCACACAGGCATTTTCACTCAAGCTAATTAATTAAAGCGATGATGTCTGTGGACCCTGATTGGCAACAAATAGAGAACTTGATGATCCCTCAAAATATTAATGCTCTAAATGAAGTTAGTTTGATTAAGAATCAAAGTTCATTGAGCTGAGGGATAATTGAGATATGAGAAGGGAGAGATAGATCTATGATATAGTGAGTTAGTTGTTTATGATTGTCACACTGGTGATTTATATAACAATAAGAGATATTAATGAAATAACTTACTAAAATATCACAGTTATGAGTCATATTGATTATGTTTGAGAGAAAATGTTATCTCCCTTGTATTATTATGATGATACAATATGATACATAGTGGTCCTCCTAGTTTAGATGAGTGATGTGCAACTGGAGGTTGAAGGACAGTTGTCTGAACTGCTAGATGATGGAGGCGACCATGGAACTGTTCCTGCGGAACTAGTGTTGAGTGACGAGCTACAAGGACTAGAAAGTTCAGCTCATACACTACATACAAGGAATTGTCCGTCAGTAGAGGATGTGAATTCAGTAGTAGTAGTTTCACCCAGGACCCAAGGGGACCATACTACATGTAATTATCAAGGATGTAGAGCCACTTGGATTACCAAGTTAGATCCTCATTTGGGTTGCATAATTCATAACAGCTGTGTCTCAGACAACCTGTTTTCACCATTGGATTGTGCAGTCTGTTACGATCAAATTTTTAAAAATAATCAAGCTGCAGGAGATAAGAATTATTGCAAATCCAACTTAAAAATAGATGGAGCAAAGCCTTGAAGATTAAATTTCTAAATGTAAAACACTGAAAAGATCCCAAGTTGGCATAAAGTTTAGAATTATGGGGGATAGGTAAGAGACTTATTCCCCAATTCGATCAACCTACTTCTGCTAAGAAAAGTATGTTATTGGATATTCTAGATAATGAGGCAATAGGAAGATTACAAGAACCTCTACCTAGTCAGTCTGATTTTAGTGGATTCTAGGATTAGGATGAGGAAGTTGGTCTCTAATCATAGTATTCAGTTACCAGAGCAGGGAGAACCTGTTGAGACTGACTTCATCCTGTCCCCAATTTGGTGACCACTTTCACCTGGGGCAAAAGTCTTGGTTACTATGAGTGGAAACAGGCTGCTGTCGACTGCCAATCAGCTGATGGATAACAGTGAATGTAAGGATGATCAAAACAGACCATGGGTAACATTGGTAAGATCTAAGTCTTCTTTGTTTTCAACCACATCTGAGTCTGTGGATTCCTTATTCAAGGTATTTTATGAAAATATTTCTAAACTTCCTGATCTCTCAGTACTTACAAAGAGACAGGAAGGCCAAGCAACTGTGGGTCATCATTCATTGTTTCTAGAAGGTGATACTACACTTTTTTGGCCTTATATTTGCCCCAAAATGATCTCTGAATTAGATGAAGTCTGGGCTAATATATTGAAAGACTTAAAATTCATTCCCACAGACAGGAATGCTCACAAGTTTAGTTTTTTGAAGTTCCAATTTAATGACAAAAAAAGTTCCTTATATGAACTTTCCCAGTATTTGTCGGCTCCAAAATATGCTGATATAAGTTATGAAATAAATTTGAAACCAGTTGCTTCTGCACTGTTGCTTGAAGAGTTCAAATTTAGGAAGTTGGCAGCAGATATTTGGTCTGCAATCATGATGTGTCAGTTATTGACTGAGTTTGTGCTGGACTATGAGGACAGTTCAGAAGTAGACACATGTTTTGCTGCTGCTATACAAGGGATTCCATATTCCCTGTACAACTCATTTTTGAAAATTTTGTTGACAGCCCTAAATCTATAAGCTCAGCTAAGGAAGCAAGCCACTAATAATGCTTCAAGTGGTAGTGTTTATTTATTGCTACGATTTTCCCCTCTTTCTCCTGCTTTGTTTGATGAACAAACATTAGTTATGTATAGATCAGTTGTTGAGCAAGTTATTAATATTACTGTTCCCAGGAGTCCTCAGACCTTTTGGAAATTTAAAAGAAGGAAGTCTAACAGGGGAACAGGACCAGCTGCTAGGTCAGGGGTGGCCAACCTTTCACATACCATGCGTCAATTTGTTCACACACGAGTTCAGATGCGCCATACAACTCTTGTACCCCCGTCTACTTCTTGTAAAAATATGTTTATAGACATAATTAGCATTTTTACATGATAAAATTATTAAATATAAAACAATATCTGATAAAGCAGATAAACATGACTTACCTTTAATGAGACTTTTGAGTCTGTTTTGATTTCGCCAGTCTTTCAATGTTTGGAGTTAAATTTGTTACTGAGAGCAGCAGAGAATTCTTCAAATTTGAATCAGTCAGTCGCGACCTCGCTTTGCTTTTAATCAATTTCATGGATGAAAATGCTTGTTCACATCTATATGTTGTTCCGAAACGACACCTATAACTCTGGGCCAATTTTCTTAGTTCTGGGAAATTTTCACAGGGTAATGATCGCCAGAAATTAATCATGTCAGAAGCATTTGGGACTGAGGAAAGCTCATCAAATTTCATTTTCAATAATGAATTTGTTTTCAAGTCAATAAGTTCCATTTGTATGTCACTAGGCATCTTCACTATTTTTTGTTCACTAAGTGAAAATGGGTTTATAAATGCGAGTATGCAGTCTTCTTTAGCAAAATCACGAAAACGACTTTCAAATGACTCTTGCAATAACTTGATTTTTTCAGAGTATTTTGTCAAATTGCCATTATCAGCAGCACATTCACTCTGCTCTTTTAAGTGCAGAAACTGGCTCAAATCCTCATTTTCTAACTGAGAGATGAACAGTTTTAACTTCATCTTGAATGCATTCATGTCCTTTACTAAGCTAGGAAACAATTTGTTTTTGCCCTGCAGTTTCAAATTTAGATCATTGAGATGTCTGGTAACATCAACTAAAAATGCCAAATCAAATAGCCAGTTTTTATCACATAAAAGGGCTCTTTCCTCAGGTAGCTCATTTTTCTCTTCTCGAAAATTATGAACAGTATTTTTCAGTTTCCAAAACCTACTCAGAACCTGTCCTCTAAAAAGGCAGCGCACCTCACAATGAAGGACAAGGTCGCCATATTCCAAATCTAACATTTCACAATATTCTCTGAATTCTCGTCTGTTTAATGCTCCTGCTCTAATTTTATTCACACATTTCACACCCGGTAACATAACATGCTACAAATTTAAAGTTATTCCACACAGTGACTCTTGGTGTATAATGCAGTGATATTTTAGTAGGGGATGATTTAAAAAGTTTTCAAGCAAAGTTGTAGTCCCGGCGACTTTACCTATCATTGAAGGCGCTCCGTCAGTACACACAGTGATGAGTTTACTAGAATCTAATTGTAGATTTTCTAGGCATGATTTGACTTTGTCAAATATGTCTGATCCTCTTGTTTTTCCATGAAGCGACTCAAGACTGACAAGTTCTTCAAAGACACTAAAATGATCATCAATTCCTCTTATAAAAATGCTTAACTGGGCTACATCACATATGTCAGTTGATTCGTCCAAAGCTAAAGAAAAGAAAGTACAAGAATGGACAAGGTCTTTCAGTTGCTGAGATACATCATGAGAGAGTTCCTCGGTGCGTCTCGTAACTGTCTGCTTTGATAGAGCAATTTCGTTTGCCTTCCTTTCAATACTTTTATCACCAAGACGTCTTGCAAATATTTGGAGACAAGGCTTAACAATTTCTTCTCCATCAGAGAAAACTTCCTTTTTTTCGCCAACGCTAAAGCAATTTCATAGGACGCTTCTGTCATCGACAAACTTTCACAACTTTTTTTAACAAATACATTTTGTCTTCTTCTGAATTCTTCCTTTTTCTTAGTCACATATTCTTTCCGTAACTCAGACCCAAGCACGAGCTTCAGTTTTCCTTCTATTTCAGTCTGATGCTGTGTTCTATAGTGTCTATTAAGATCAAGTCTTCTATTCTGTGAAAGAGTGTTTTCACAAACAATGCACAACGGTTTTCCTGACGGACCCGCTATAAATAACAACTCATTTTCCCACTGTTCATTGAATTCACGCTTATCACTTTCTGCTTTTCTTTTGCACTGTGATGGGTAACTGGAATGTAAAAACAAGGCTTAATTTTTGAAAAGAACAAAACTGCAAATGTTCACAAAGGACAAACAAAGCACAATGTCGTACCGCACCGTGCATCAGTTGTAAACTGGCAAGAACCTGTGACGCACTGCTGGGGCAGACGCCTGGACCCTCACGGTCACACATGTATTAAACGCGTATTGAACATGTTACGGGACGATTGCAAAACAAAAGTCCATCTTTCCTAGTTTGATTCATTAAGCATATTTTTAACTGAAAACAGATTAATGTGAAAGAAGATAAGATTCGCTAAAAAGGATGTGCACGAAATAAGAAAATCGCTAAAATTAATGAGTAGGCTTACTGCCTTACTTTATTATTATCACAGGGATGCAATGCGCCACTTCTAATTATCCAATGCGCCACGTTTGGCGCATGCGCCGGAGGTTGGCCATCCCTGTGCTAGGTTCAGTTATCAACCTAGAGGAAACTTTAGAGGAGGAAACAATTCAAGAAGTAGTAAGGGTGGCCATTTGTTGAGAAGTGGAAGGAGACCTTATTCCACCACATCAGCAACCACTCCCCCCAATGAAGCCAGACAGCTGGGTCGTCTAGGGGGTTGGGAAAACAGGTGGACTTCTTCCATATGGGCTTACAAGACAATCAAAGGGGCCTCACATGGACTTGGTTGAGGCGCCCTCCCCTAGTGTTGCCAAAAAGGGGTAAAAAACCAACCCCTTACTTACAGAATTTGTAATTCAACTGTTAAACAGAGGTGTGATAGAACTGTTGCAGCCAGAGAAATGTTTCATGTCTCGCCTATTCCCAGTCCCCAAGAAAGGCAGCGACAAATTGAGGTGGATTTTAGATCTTCCATCTTGAACAAGTTCATCACCAAAACAAGTTTCAAGATGCTCACTTACGATCATCTGAGGCATCTACTTCCGCCCAATGCTTGGATCTCGAAGATGCCTATTATCACGTGTCTGTTGCTCCCAGGTACAGAAAGTTTCTAGTATTCGCAGTGGGGGATGTAAGTTATCAATTCACAGTGATGCCATTCGGCCTGACAATTATGCCAAAAATGTTTACAAAACTGGCAAACATTCCCAAAGAGATCATTGCAAAGGAGGGCATAAGAACTTTTGCTTATCTAGATGATTGGCTGATAGTGGGAAACTCTTTCAAAGATTGTCAAAGGGTGACCAAAAGTACACTAGTACTATTTCAAAACCTAGGGTTAAATATAAACCAGATCAAATCAAATCTTATACCGTCAAAAATTGGATTGGTTAGGTCTCCATTGGGACACAAATCAGCAGTCAAGTCAGTCTACCAGGAGCAAAGGTAACAGATGTGATCAACCAAGTAGAAGCCTTTTGTGCAAAAAAAGAGGTTTCTTGGCACGATTGGGAAAAACTACTGGGCATGTTGAATTTTGCCACAATAGTAGTTCCTTTGGGCAAGTTAAGGAAGAAGCAACTAACTCATCTGGGGTCGAATTTGCTTCACAGAAACAGAAATTTTGCTTCTTCTCTCCCTATTCAGATCAAGAATCTTCTGTCATGGTGGGAAAATTGGGACAATCTAATCGGTTCATCTCCCTGGGTTCCCCCTCAAACAGACTTGGTAGTTTGTACGGATGCGTCCAAAACAGGATGGGGATACCATTCCTCAAAGGGAGAGTTCCGTCAAGGGAAGTGAAGCAACTTCCTTTGGGACAAACACATAAACATAAAAGAATTAACTCTGCTTCCTTATGCTCATCAATGATGCCCTAAGAGAAACCCCTGCTCGCTGGAAATATGTCGACGACTCCAGCATTGGGATCAGTGTCAACAATTTTGCTCCCGACTATACCGCCCTTCAGGATTTATTGAAGTGTCTCCAAAACTGGGCCACCAACAACCACGTCACCATCAACCTTACCAAGACCATGGTTATGCACATCAACCTCTCCTCTGACGCTGTCCCACCCCCTTCCATTACTTTAGGTCCCAACACACTCCAGGTTGTAGATTCCACTAAGCTCCTCGGCGTCACCATAGACAACAAACTAAATTGGAAAACACATGTCAGTGAAGTTGTCAAATCCTCCAGTTTCCATCTCCACCTCCTCCCCCAACTCAAGTCCCTCGGAGTTCCTGCACCTGAGCTCCTCAGTGTTTACTCAACATTCATACTTCCCAAGCTCACCTATGCCTCCTCTAACTGGTCTTCCTCCCTAAATGCCACACAACGTAATCACCTAGAAAAAGTGCAAAAGAGGGCATGCAAGAATATTCTCTCCCCTTTCTACACCACATATCAAGAAGGGCTCAACACACTGACCCTCTCGGCTCTCTCTGACCATCACCACGACCTCATCTGCAAATTTGGTGAGAAGCTTCTGCACCACCCTCGACACCGGCTCCTACTACCACCCGAGATCCCTCGTCCGAGAATTGCTGTTCGACACCACAACCGCATCCAGCCCATACGAGCATGAACTGATCACTATAAGAACAGCCCAGTCCCAACCATTGTAAAAATTATCAATAACTTGTAATCAACCAGTGTATTCACTCCCAGTCAAACTTACTTTTTGCACTGTTGAAATGCCCTGTAGTTGGAGCTTTTCCCTACCTAGTTATTATATATCACATTTGTATCACTTACATTACGTGTGTATTATTTGTAAATCAAGAGACCCATTCCCCAATTATGTAATTGTATATTTTCAGCCTTCCGGCTGCCATGCTCTTTAAATAAACCGTTAATTATTATTATTAAATATCTTTATACAGTATAATAAAAGAACTTTAAGTATAGGAGACACCTTGTACTTAGGTATTTCTCTCAGGGGTCACTTCCCCTAACACCAATTTTTCATTAAGACCAGTCTTTGACCGCCACTCTAGATCGTTATCCATGCAGTTGGCTGGGGATTACTCACCTCTGTAGCCTGTGTCAATTTTTATAATAAATTTAAGATTAAGTCCTGAACTCATCTAGTTTGGAGACCATCATAAAAGCACAAAACAATATTCCCATCAAGGCGCAGGAATTCCTGAGATCCGTCACAGTAAAGCTTTGGAGATAAATAAGGTAGTCTTCATGGAAGTCACCTCAAGAGAGCCACCCCTAAAAATATGTGACAGAAGCAATTAACTTAAGCACAAACTCAAAGGTCCCTGGAGGGAACAATCTTTTAAGTGGATGTTAGGGAATCTAGATAAATCTTTGAAAGAATATAAGTTCAAGTCAAAGGTGAAGCAGTGTTTAAGAGTTTAGATACAGAACATCAACATGAAACTGAAAACCCCAGAATAAAAGAAAAATCATTGAACAAAGGCATACAAATTGCTAAAGGCTTCTAAATCCTAAGCAAAGCCTAGAAAGAAACTAGCAATACTGTACTACAATTATCTATATTCAACCAAAAAATGTGCAGCAAAATAATCAAGGCAGGATGAGTGTAGAAGCGTAAACTCTTTTGTCCAGAATTCTCTTGTAAAACCAGGATAGAAAGGAGAATTGTTAACACATGAAAAGAGACAATTTTAGAACTTGGGAAAGGTGATGAACATGTGGAAGTAAATAAATCGGATTCCAAACACTCTTGCTGGTTATAAACATTAACTCACCCAACAAGCCTCCCTGAGGACCTGCAGTGACAGGTAAAGATGGCTCATGATTGTCCATCATGGGTAACAAATTGATTTGAGGACTGACCCCAAAGGATAAAGTCCAGAGAATGGAGTCTTGGTTTATAAACCACTGCTGGGATTAAAGATGTCCTGGAGGCAGCATATACTTTTATATTGAGAGCATGAGGTGACATCATGAAATATGAAGGTGCTGAGGTAAGAAAAACATTCTTGAATATAGTACTGTATAACCTAAAAGGGTAAAGATCATGAAGATCCCTATTTCTTACAAATACCACAGTGGACTTGTTCTCCAAATGGCAAACTACTGCTTACCAGAAAGTTACATCTTTCTGATTGAGGATTAAGTCCCTCATGATCAAGAACCAACTGTCACTATAAAGTGCCTCTGTAGGATGGAACCTCCAACACTTATCTAATGCATCTGTTAAAAGTGAGAGGTTTGGGATTATGTGACCAAAAGGTTCCTCCTGGCCAATTCTCCTAATAATCTCCACCACTGAAATGTTTCTTAAGATGTGAAAAAAAAATCAAGCAATCAATGAACTTAATTTTTAACAGGTGATTTCACCGGAAGGCCATTACACAAAACAAACTTCCTCACGGGGATGACTTAGGACATGAAGCTTAACATCTCTTAATAATTTCTCACAATGGTTTCCAAACCTGGGGTAGGTTTGGAAACCAATTTCCTGACTAGGGAGGAATAACTGTTTTGTCTACCGGGATTTGTTCTGACATTTTTGTCGCGGAATAAGTTTAGATTTATTACAGCTCATCGAGGAGCCCACCTTCAACAGCAAACTTGATGTCTTTCTTGTGTCTCCAAGAGTTACTCTCCGTAGGTAGGCTTAGGGTGTACAAATACTAATTAGAATGTTTGTCTTGCAGACTGAATCAATCATTAATTATTCTTAACAATTCTATGGAATAAATGCCACAACACCTATTGAGGTCAACTTCTCAACTATATGACAATAATTGAGGTCAACTTCTCAAACTATATGACAATAATTGAGGTCAACTTCTCAGACTATATGACAATCACTATAGCAATCAATCAAGATGTGAACCTCATGCCTTGGCGACCACCACCCACCACTCCAAACATTTTTCGAGCTGTATTTTACAATCCTTCCACATTTTGAAACGGCCTTAAAAAATTTGAGAAGTACTATCAGAGAAAAAGGAGTGCAAGAGCAAAATGTCCGAACGACATGCTGCTAAAAAATTTCTGAGATCGGGACATGAGAAGCAAAAAAGCCCAAAGTACTGTATTATCATTACAATTTTGGATGGATCATCCCCCCTCTAAACAAAAAGTAGAAGCTTAAAAGACTGAAAGATATACAGTACAGTATTGTAAAAATTAGCACAAAATTTGGGGCAAAGATGAACAGGAAAGTAAAAACATGAAACCCCATTCACTAATAAAGTATGTGGAGGATTTTGCAGCTGTGAACAAATGCACTGTACTGATATACTGAGACTATAAAGAATTCTGAGAAACAAGAAGCACAAGGAAAGGCAGTTAGAAGGTAGATGTGTCCAAGTAAGCTTCATTCTTTTGTTCAAATTTCATCAAGTGTTCAATCATAAGTGAAAATTACAGTACTGTCAACTGCTAGACAGGTTATTTTCAAAGCCTGCAATATGCTTTGAAAGGAATTTTGTGACAAGTACTGTGAGTGGTGCATCATGAGCACTGCAAATCCATCTTTAAATGTGCAAATCATATGACTACACTTTACTCTAGTCAATGGTTGGAAGAATGACTAATATTCCAAAATATTCCAAGATTTGTGCAAGAACCCGTGAGGAAACCAGACTGACTTACCTGGCCCAAACTATCGCTCGGGAGCCTGGCCTCCTTGGCGGTCTCCTTCCCGTCTGAGTTTCCAGAGGGCTTGGGAAGGATTGACCTGAAGCCTGGGATCCTGGTGAGCGGGGGCAAGTTGGGAGGGATGTTGGAAGTACTGTTGAAAGTGATGGTGTTGGTGTTGGGGGTGATCGTAGTTGAGGAACTCACCCCACCGTTGATTTTATTGGACCCTAGGACAATCTTGAAGGAGTTGTCTACATTCTCTGAAGGGATGGAAACCATCGGTGAGGAGGTGTTAACGGATGATTTTGAGGATTCGGCCGTTTGTGGGATGTGCCATGATGGAGTGGGACTACTGCTTTCCTTCTTAAGCTGCGGTTGTTGAGTACTGTGAGGCGACGGTTGACGTGAGTCGGGCTTTGGTCCTAATGATGGTTGTGACAAAGTATTTCGTAAAATGCCCTGTAAGGAGAGATGCTGCTGGTGCTGCTGCTGCTGCTGTTGTTGTTGTTGTTGTTGTTTCTGTTGCTGATGTGACTGATGTTGTGAATGCCCTTGTTGGTGGGGTTGAACTGGCTTCTGCTGAGGAACAGGTGTAATGCTTATTCCTGATGGAGGATTTAATTGTGCACCCATGTTCACCATACCAAGTGGATTGGAATTAGCAGCTGATACAGCTGCCATTTGTGAAATGCTTGCCATTGCTGCAGCAGCAGCAGGATTCATACTCTGTCTGAAAGACATTGGGCCTCTAGAGGACCCCTGTTGGTCATGGTGTCGCCCAGGACCCGGGTGTTGCTGCTGGTGTTGTTGGAGTCGGGCTGCTAAATGGGGATTAAAAGCATTCAGCTTGTACGACCCACCAGACCCTAGCAGCCCTCGAAGGTGACTGAAAAAGTAAAATAAAAATTATTAAATTTTACAAAGACAGCACTAGTATAAGGTATCATCAAACTAGAATCTACATCCACAGAAAAAACATGTCCCATGTGCACTGACACCAAAAGTTTATACACTAAAATCAGCCAAACGTGAAAACTACCCCAAGGCAGAAGCATGCAAAATTTCATGTCCAAATGGCTAAAACTGAGAAAATTCAGGTAAGCTGAGTGCAAAGGTCGAGCAAATACTGAACAAAGTTCAAAATGTGCAATCATACAGATCACTGACCAACTTCTAATGGAATGCTGTAGCGCTTGTCAAGATGTATATTAAATACGCAGGTTAACCAGACCCTTAACCAAGGTCAACGAGCTGACAGCAAGAGTTCAACATCCATCCACAGTCATGGACACAAAACAAGCCATAACTCTTCACAGACACAAAACAAGCCATAACTCCCAAAAAGATTAAGGGAAGATAAACACATGTAAGCTTTTGTTTGGTTAAATTTATGCACCAAGTTTATTAATATTCATTTCCAATTTTTTGAGTTACCACATTCACAAGATACTGAACATGCCCTTAATGGACACACATACAGCGAGGTGACAATATCCAGTGCTAAAGAAAAGTGGAACACAGTTTAAAAATGGAGGTGACAGCAACCTTTAGATGTGGTGCTGTAATACTCAACAAGATGAATATACAAGTTAATTTTCATGACTGTACACTGTACAGGGTAGTGTTTTGAGCAAAGTCAGAAGGTAGGTCAAATAACGTCAACACTACATCACTCTTACACACTTATGGGGGTTAAAAAAAATTGCCCCCCCCCCCCCAACAAAAAAAAAAAAAAAAAAAAAAAAAAAAAAAAAATCATTCTCAATTCACTAACAATATTTCCCACGAGGATGCTCTTAAATTTACTCCACTTCTATTTAGGATACAGTTGGGTCACATCCAACACGGATTTGGTTATGCACAATTTAATAAATACTAATTAATTGCCAAATACAGTTATAATAAAATTTCATTATACAGTGATAGCTCTGTTAGCCGGAACAATTGGGGTCATAAGCACTATTCATGCTTGTAAGAAGATTCATGCTAGTAAGAAGATTCATACTAGTAAGAAGATTCATGCTAGTAAAAAGCTTTCCTTGTGTTGAAGAGACGGAGAAGTTATTAACAGAAAAAAGCACCTAATACATAGGAACATTGAAAGTTTAGTTTTCATCAGTGAATGCAATCTTCTGTACAGTACTAGATTTTTGTTTGATTTCAGTACTGTATCTGTATCTACAAACATGTACAGTATAACGTCGATTTAAAATTATTGATTTAAAGCGACACCCACAATTAAGACAACCTTATTAATTTAAAGCGAATCTTTCCTATATTAAGCAGTCAAATCTGGCGCAGATTACCCCGGGGGTTAGGTTACAATTTCCAATTTTAAGCTCAAAATAAAAAAATGGGTCGTAAGCGAACCAAACGCTAGCCCGCCAAACGCTCCATCCCTGCCATCCTCTCTGTCTCCAGATGCTGTGTGGGTATTGGGTATTGTCAGAGTAACACCTGCCTCTCGTGTGTGTCAATTTAGTGTGCTTAAACCTCTCTCATACTCGTTCATAATGCCCAAACACAAGCCAAATCTGTACTGTGCATGTACTCAAATGTACTAAATAATTACTAAAAATTTTATGTCTTGTGCAAACTAGAGCATATCTATATTCAAATTAATTACTATCTTACAAGAATCCCATCAATGTAAGTTATATTATCCCATGTCAGTTCAGTGACATTTTATAAGCAAAAAACAAAATCCCACTCTAAAGGACAGATAAATAAATAAATACTTCACTAGACCTCCCGGCGCCAGCTGTCAAACACATCACCCCCCCCCCCCCCCCCATCTTCCCAACCAGGGTTTGGTGGCTTTAGGCTTAAACTTTTTATCTTATAAAATATCACAGACTAAAGTTAGGAAAATATAACTTGCATTGATAGAATCCTTGCAAGACAGCGGATAATTTGAATATAGACATCACATATTTTGCACGAGATAAAAATGTTAGTACAATTTAGTAATGTACAAGTTTTTCAACTGTACTTTTGGGTAGATTTACATAACTTTCTCCATTATTTTTTACTCATATTTACATGCCCACACTGTACTGTCCTCAAATGTATTAAAGGATTACAAAATTTTTTTTGTCTAGTGCAAACTATAGCATGTTTATACTCAAATTAATCACTGTCTTACAAGAATTCCATCAATGTGAAGTTATGTTCTCCCGGTCAATTCAGTGACATTTTATAAGCGAAAACAGATAAGTCACACAGGATTAATGTCCCCGCCGGCTGGTGAATACCTCACCTCACCTCACCTCACCTCACCCCCCCACTCCTCCCCCCTGCCTGGCTGTCAACACATCACCTCCCCCTTCCCAGGGGTGAAGGTAGTTTTAGGCTTACAATTTTTACCTTATAAAATGTCACAGACTAAAGTTAGGAGAATATAATTTGCATTGCTAGAATCCTTGCAAGACAGTGAATAATTTCAATGTAGACATTATACACCTCAAATAAGGGATAAGGGATTGTGGACCTGTATTACATTACAGTAGTGATTTATGAGTTCTAATGTATCTGGGTAAACTCTCAGTCGGGGCAGGAAGAGGGCCAGCATAAAGTAATGAAAAACTAAGTTAAGAGGAAAGTGAAAGTGCTTGGTGGGTCAGACTAGAGGCGGGTGATGCACGACGCCAGAGACACCACCCTCTCACATCAGCTGATTGTTAGTAAACAGACCATTTTGCGTCCCTGAATTTTAGCTGTGTTGATTTATGAGTGTTTGTTTTAACATACTACAAAAAACAATGTTTTGTTTATTCTAGGAGATGGGCTGAGGTGCATCTGGGTAGACTCTCAGTCTTTTTAGTATTTTGTGTTTCTCTCAAATACCAAGCTAAATTATTCCATTGAAACAACACTTCGATTTAGAGCTAATTCGGTTTAAAGTGACCTCTCTTGGAACGTATCTCATGTTATATCGACGTTCTACTGTACACATTAATAATTGCCTATTTATTTCACATTTATATACAGTTAAAGGCTTGGTAATATCTGGCATCTACTTCTAGGTCATGTATATGATTGGTGTATTTAATAACACTGATTTTCATCACATATTATGTCGGAACCACAAAATAGAAAAAAAAAATTAAATAAACCCACTTCTTAATATAAAGAAAAATCTGAGAAAATACTATAAATTCCAATCCCTTCACCTAATGATCCTCACGTAATTACATGCCAGATACTGCCAAGTTTCCAGGGAATTTTGTCTGCAACTGTACATGTCTATGTATAAAATAAATTGTATTCACCTTTTAGATCAGGTTACAACTATTAAATTTTTTTCCAACTTCCCCTTAACCTTATTTTAGCCTATTAAGTTTTCCCATAGCAGATTTGCCCTACACAGTATTTTCAAGAATATAACTCCATGTTGCAAGGGATCCTTTCTTTAAATGTTAAGAAATATACTAACATACTAACATAATTAACATAGGAGAACTGATTAATGGCAGCAAGTCAATCTCAATCTAAAATAAATAAGATTAATTAATGAAATCCCACTTTATTATACTGTTGATGTGTGAATGATATATGAGACTACCTGTGAGATTGAGATTCTCCACATGGCAGAGCCTAACTGGAGTGCAAGAGAAGACTGGATCTTATGTTGCCAAGTCACCAAAATTTTCTTCCTCTGCGGCTTCATGTCTCAGACCTAGTAATTACTTCAAAAGCCAATGAAGTTTATAGGAATAAAATCTCTCTGGTACACCCATTCAAGGACCCCAAATGATAACACATACCGGGGTACTTCTAATCACCAATTCCTTAATCCTTGCTACTTCAGGATTTCCCTTTGGAAGGAAGTGAACCCAGGCCATTCACTTGCCTGATTTCCAAAGTTATATAATATAGTTTCAGGGATCATTTATGACCTAGAAACACTCCTAAGTGAACAGTAAAACCTAAACCACTCAAACAAAGAACTAGAAATTGCATCCCTCTGGACACAACCAGACTCTGACCAATGTGAAATTTCATGGGTGGTCTCAGAGATAAATTTACAAGTCTTTATGGCCCATATACTGTACAAAAATACACACCTATTCTCTCCTATGGGATGAGTTGTAGAAGAGACAGATGAGGACACATCTGAAGATCTTCCTTGAGTTAACTGTGGCATTCTGGCAAAGCTGGTGTGACTGGGGCCAGGGTGGGGCTGACCAGAAGGCTTGGGCTGTATTCTCACAAGGCCTGGTGGGTTTGCAGCACCAGGAGGAGCAGGACCAAAGGTATGGAATTTATGATGCATATTACCCCCACTCTGTAAACATAATATATTGTATTTTTGAATGGTAGATATTGGGAGTCAACTGAAGAGAACTTATTGTTAATTTTATACCGGTGGAACATTATAGGCTACTATTAACAATCTATAATATAATACTGATTTCTAACAACTTCAATAAGGTGTTGCTTTCATTTCTTCATGTTGTTATGGTAGTTTTTAAGTTTTGGTTACAACTGACAAAATATAAATATAGGTGTACATGCCCTATTTTTAAAGAGGGCCCACTAATACTCTTTAGAAAATTATAGGCCCACAATACAGTACAGTATATATGTTCAATTAAGAAAATTAAAAACTGTCATACCAAGATATCCAATGACCTCTACGCTTAATGTCATGATCTACAAATCATCCATGGAAGAGTAAAGCTGAAATTTAATTTCTCAATTCCCATGACTGGAAAGTTTATCAGATTTTTCCAAAACATTTCCATGGCACATTTTATTTCAGAGGCTTTTCCATTTTTTCAATGACTGTGGGATCCCTGTTTCTAACATTCTGAATTCTTCATGGAAGCACTAGCCATATCATGGTTGTAATTAAGAGGAAAAACGATTCTTTTTGCAATTAAAGTAAATACTGTACAGCTAGTAACCCATCTTCTGAAATAGTGATTGCCTCTGATGGCCAGCAAGTAAATTGGGTCAGAAATTTCACTCAAAGAAATACCAAAGGTGTGGATCTAAGTAAATAATGCTTATTTTATATAACATTTAAATGGGTTAAGGATTAACAAACTAAATATGTCCAGACTGGGTGATCTATCCTGTACAATATCCACTTATGTACCCATGTTAAAGTGTTTAGTAAGTACAGTACAGTAGTGTGTGGGGTTGAATAATGTTCATCCATCATTTCAGAACTTTATCATTTGTTTGAGAAAAGTGAGATCTAGGGGTGATAGTCACATTTTTTTTACCTAGGAATATATAGCCCTGTATCCCATTAGAAGTTAATTTAAATAAGCAAAATTCTAATATACAGGAAGTCTTTCAAGAGTATAACCACCTGCATACATCAAGAGCTTACAGTACAGTAATCATTCCTTTTAACGGAAATTTGATTTAGTAGAACAAATTTGTGCCGGTATCTGCGTTTCCATCTAGATGAGCCTTCTGCTATAATCTAGATAAAGGGAATTTCCGGTAACACCCAACACATCATTGTTTTAGAGCGATCAGTCAGTTTCCTGCCGTCTCTCCACACATTGATGTGGTTTCCCAGGTTTTTTTGCATTCTCCCAGGGTGTGTGCATAAACATCTTTGTCACCATGCTAAATTCGGTGAAGAGAAGGGTAAAAGAGTGCATCTCTCAATTTTACAGAAACTAGAAATTTGTATTAGCCCCTGTATCAGTTATTTCGATAATATCCTAATATCCTGTACATATTATTCTGCATAATATGTGCAAAATCAAAAGAAGTGCACATTCGGATGGTTTGAAATGTATACGTTGAGTTTCGGGCATCGTCGGGCATTTTTGTCAGTTCCGGTGGTTGTCTGGTGGCTGACAACCATCTCTCACTCTCTCAGTATTTTTACAAGTGGTTTCCAACAGTCTACTTACTGCCTAACCACTCAATACCCAAGAATGACATATGAATAGTGCAAAGAGCATCTAATATGATTAAAATAACCATTGTAAGTAATAATAGAACTCCCCATAACATGTCACCAGTCAGCTGTGAGATGGCTAGGCATACTGCCATTGTTACATGTTATGGAAAAATAATTTCAATACTTCAATGTGACTTAGAAATATAGAAAATATAATATAAAACTATAAAATAAGAACAATGAAAAGCATAGGTGTGTATGTGTGGGAAGTGAAAGTGCAGTCAACCAAAGATGCAATTTTACCTGGCAATACTTGGTGATCTGTGGGGTGCTGGTGAAGGGATACCACATGTTATTATTTGTGTCAGATGAGTCTATTAAACAGTGTCTGCCCTCAAATTTACATCAAATTATATTATATAATTCTCACATTGTGAAGAGAATTAGTGCCTTCATCAAACACTCAAGGTTAAATGTGGAACATGTACAGGGTATTCTTGAAATATGATTAAGAATATTGTGGCAGCCCTGGATGTAGCTGCATTGCCAATTCATTAATATAATTTTCTTCATTATTTTAGAAAATATTCAAACATTTGGAAACTTCTCATGATCTTAAAAAATGAAGAATAACTTAATATTATAAAAATGCTACCTCTGGGTTGTTTAATATTTATCATAACAGTGATACAGCCAAAAATAGATCCACCAATCACATTCCCCATTACATTCAGCCTTACTTCATTAAGTATTGCCAGGTAAAATTGCCAGTACTAGAGCAAGGGTGGAGTCGATGCATCTTTGGTTGACTGTACAATATGTGTGTAGGCAGTGAGCTGGTGTAACTATGTCACAACTCACTAGCCAGCCGATACCTCGCTCCTTCCCCGGGGCCCAATGTGACATCACAGCATACACACAGCACAGTGTAGCAGCCACACATACCACATACCTGAGTCAGCTGACCGACTGAACTGTGTGGTTCACTCTCGGCATCGCCAATATATTTTTTTTACATAAAATGTGTGCTATTATATTTCATGATGTTCCAGATATCATTTTTATTGTTTATTTAAAGCAGTTTTTGCTAATTTTTCACTTAAAAAAAATACAGAATAACAAGGGACTGGAACCTATTCCCATTTAAATCTAACTCGGAAAACAAAGTTTCGGAGGACAAAGTGAACTTCATTAACATATCCACTTCACTGCCAGAGGTATAACTAGATTCAAGTTAGCAGAATCCTTCTTGCAGAATTAGCCTGCATGTTGTATTCCATTATATGGAATGATTACTGCATATAACTACAGATTGTCATTACCTGAAGGTGATGCTGTTGCTGCTGGATATGTGAGTGCATGGGTGTGAGTGCTGGAGGCTGTGGAGGCTGCGGGGGCTGTGGGGATGCTGACTGGTCCACAGGAGAGGGCTGAGAAGAACGAGCTTTGTTCTGGACTGCTCCATCAGGTGTTGGGTATATTTTGTTATCCACCAACAGATAGCCTACATCTTTTAATGCTGTAAAAGCAAATTGTATGAGAGGACTCTTCTTCTATATGCAGTATAAAGTACACTTTGTATTCTGCATATACAAGTTGAGGACACATCAAGTTACTTGAAGAGGCTTTTTCTACTTGCTGTCTTAGCCCCTTCCCATCACCCACACCTGTCTTATTCCCACTAATCTTTCTTTATGGTTTCTATAACCTGTACTTGAATTCACACAAAGGTGGAAGGATAAACAGGTATACTAAAAACAATTTAAATAACAAAGAAGAGAAAGCTAGTAAGCTCACTCTTTACTGGGTGGCACAACCTATAAACACATACAATTGGTGCATGACACATACATAAACACACACATTTATAGTTTCTACAGTACATAAAAAATATATTTATCATGTAATCAACTAAATAAAAAAGTTTAAATTTGCTCACCTTTCCCTAGTCCCCGAGACTCACTGGATATTCTTAGAGATATGTCATCCCCCGAGTTAAGTTTGGCCTTAAAGCGGTCAAATAAACTTCTATCAGGAGAATCTTTGTCTACTTTTAATACCTGCTCCATCAGCAACCTGAAAAAAAAAATGGCTTTAACCCCTTCACTATAGGGACGCCATCTTTAATATTTTATTGGGCTGAAGACCGACAATTTTATTCAGCAAAGAGGGGGTTCATACACAAATGGTTATATTCCTTTTTCTTTTCTATTAGTGGTTTTCCCCAACACAGGAGCTGTTGGGTGCACAGTCAACTGACCTCAGGTACTCAGTGACAACTAGTAATCACTGAGAAACCTAACTTATTAAAGTTATGTAGGACTGTCTGTGTTGGGTGAATATTGGGTGTATGGTGAACATATGAGTCACGGTGGACTCGTATGTGTACAGCTGGGGAAGGTTCCAAGTGCTACACTCTCCAACAAATGTGAACCCCCATCAGTGTGAGACCAGTATATAAATCGCAAACCACCTGGTAGAGTCCATCTTCCGGTAACAGTGGGTACGGGGCTGGGTGGAAGGAGGTGGTGGGGGCGTGTGCAGCATACATTTGTCATATTACTGATTTCTGATGGTTAATTATAGATGAAAGGTAGGAGGAGTTATTATGACTAGGAGATATGTGTTTACATATTCCGTAAATATATGAAAATATATATACAAGTACTTGTACAGTATAAATAAGTATGGGAGAAAATGAGAACATATTGTAAAATTTTGAAGTTTTCCATGCAGTGGTGACGTTAACAATGTCAGTAGCCAATCACAATGCAGCAGAGGTGTTGTCAGGATCACAGAAGTATTAAAGCTTATTATCAGCTCTGACTCTATACAAAAAGTTAGATATTTTCTAGCTTATGCTCTTAACTCATGTTAGGTCCCTTCCACCTTCATCTATCTTTAATATACAGAAACAATACTTGGCAATATTCTTCTTCACAAAACTCGGTGACTCTGTGACCACCCCTAACCGTCAACCTCCCAGTCCCCTCCCCCTTACACATCTTATGGATGATATTATCCAATGATTTCCAATGATTTCCAAAATATAAGCCAGTAAATATACAAATAGTATAATCTAACACCAAATATGAAGCCCAACTCTTCCTTTTAAAGGCAACCTTTGAAAACTGAATCACTGTGCTGGTAGGTGGAAATGGAACTCAAATCAAGCAACAATAACAATTCATAGTCAGAGATGTGATTGGGTCTTGAAAAAAAATAAAAAATAAAATAAAAATAATAATAAAAAAATAATAAAAATAAAAATTAATAAAAAAATTTAAGCTGGGGGTTCCAGGGAAGCACCTAACAGGGAAATTTTTACCACATTTAACCTAATTTCTCACATTGTTACTCATTTTGTGAGCGCCTAATAGTTAAAATACACAGTACCCAAAACCAAACATGTATGTTTATTGCAACAATAGTTTTCATGCATATTGTTTTAATAAGTCTTTTACAAATTTACTAAACTTGAATTTGTTTAATATTTTTAATTGTGCACCATTATTGAGAGAATATAAACTAAAAGGTAAGCTTTATTTGCACTGTATGGTGTGAAAATTAAAAATTTAATACTTACCAAAGGGATTTACCTCTAATGCACCAGCAACTGGGGTTTCAATAGCATATGTAGTACTAAAATAAGAAAAATAAGCTGTTCCATAATATATACAAACAAAATATTTAGTTTTCTTTCCCATGTAATAGTCACTCATTGGTCTGTTTAGTCTCAGTTTTAATTGCATCAGATAGTTTTTTCATGGAGAGTAAATACTTCTGTTCTTGTTGCTGGAAGGCCTCTCTGCTCTTCCTTGATTTTTGAGCCATTTCCTCACACTGTTTTCTTTGATTCTAACTGTGTCTTTAACAAAAATTTCCTCTTATTTTCTTCCGGTTGCAACCTCTTCTGCTTTAGCATGCTTCTATACCTACTGCTGGAGAGTTTTATGTTCCTATTATAGGGTCCCCCTCCTGGGGAACACACACACACATGCCCTACAGCCCTACATCCTGGAGGTCACACACATGCCCTACAGCCCTGACCTCCTGGGACACACACACACCCTACTGAATTGCCTATACAACTATAAAATATGGCATGGATTGTAAAATAAATTGTGATCATCAGAAAGTGTAAAACAGTTATAGAAACTTAGTTATACTGTATTGAAAAATGCTTAGCCCCTCCCCCGCCACCGTGGATCAAGTGGATAAGGTGGGGGGACATATTACAATGCTTCTAATAGTGGTGTTGTATGAAGTCATTGATCTTTTGGTCAATGAAATACTAAAGAATCGAAGATTGAAATGTAAAACAAGCAATACTCAGCCAATGAGAAATAGAGTAGTATATGTCGTAATGTATGAACATGTAGTGTGCGGCCACTATACTGGCTCATCGTCCTTGCGCGGCAGACCCATTGACCCTAAAGGGTCAATTATTTTTATTTATTGTCAAACATTTCTCTCATCATGGTCATCCCCCCCCCCTCAATTTTCCTCAACGGATCTACGCGATTCACGTGGGTCGCCTAAAGCGAAGGGGGGGGAACGGAAAATCGGAAGAGAAAGGAAAAAATAAAGATAAATCACATCCCTGGTAGTGTGCCCAGATTTTAAAATATCCCATTTTTTTTTTTTTTTTGCTATTCCTTAAAATAAAAATGGAATTACATTGTTTTAGATTTTATTATATCATACTAAATGCATTTCAAAGCCTTGAAGGGTGTTTTCAAGGCAGTACTTCCAGTTATCTGGAAAGCTAATAAGAAGGCTTGGGTGACATTGTCCCTTTTTGAAGACTGGTACCTTGATCATTTTGTGCCTAAAGTGGAATGGTATTGCATTTCAAAGTCAATGCCTTTTAAAATTATCTTGGTTCTTGACAATGCACCTGGCCATCCAGCAGTTTTGGATATGTTCATCCAAACATTAAAGCTGTGTACCTACCTCCAAACACAACATCTGTTTAAAACCGATGAACCAGGGAGTTATTGCTTCATTTGAATCATATTACCCAAGAAGAACATTTGCTCAAGCTATCAGGGCAATAGAACAAAAAGAGGGTAGGACTTTAAAGGAATTTTGGGAGTCCTACACTATCTTGGATGCTGTGAAAAACATTGCAGAGTCATATGCTGAGGTAAAAGAAACCAACATGAATGGTGTTTGGAAAAAACTCTGCCCACAGTTTATCCACAATTTCAGGGGCTTTGAAGATGATGTTGGGGAAGTGACACAAGAGCGATAGACCTTAGAAACCAACTCCAGCTTGATATTCATGAGGATGATGTCACAGAGTTCCTTGAGTTTCCTGCCAAAGAATTAAGCAATGAGCACCTGATTGTCAGAGGATGTAGAGGAAGCTGAAACTCCAGAGCCAAAGCGATTTGTTACAAAAGAAATGGCTGAAGGTTTCAGGCTCATTGAAAAAGGATTGTTTACATTTGAACTGCAATATCCCAACATAGCAAGATTCACCAAGGTTCATAGAGGTATTACTGAATGTTTACGATGCTACAGATATTTATGAGGAAAAGAAGAAAGATTCAGTTCAACCATCCCTTAAAATTTTTTTTAAGAAAATCGAAAGGCAGCCAAAACCAGTCCCATCAACCTCTCCAGCATCTACAGAACCAGTCCCACCAACCTCTCCAGCATCTACAGAACCAGTCCCACCAACCTCTGTACAGCATCTACAGAACAACTCCCAGTAACCCCAGAACCAGTTTATTCTACCTCACCATCTTCAGCTTCGTTCCAATAAAGCCTCTGTCACTCCTACAAATGCCCATCTCTACATGCAAGCCAGCCCCATGTTTTAATGTAAGTGCTAAACTTTAATTTTTACTTTTCTTTACTGTACTTTATCATTGAATGTCTTGTTGTCTCTTAACTTAAGTGATTCAAGATGTATAAAAGGACTTGGGATATGATATAGTGTACATAGGGTATGTGTTGACTTACGGACGTCCCCAGGAGCGGAACCCGTTCATAACCCGGGGAACCCCTGTAGGGTATATATATAATACATATCTATAAAATAAGAAAAATGAAGAGCATGGGTGTGTATGTACAGGGCTGCTGGTGGACAAAATGAGAATTTTTGCGGAATGGGGCCACGGGAAAAAGTTCAGATACCTGGAAAATTTGGAGAGTTAAGATTCATTCAGAAAAAAAGAAATTGCACTGTAAATCCATGGGTTTAACATAAAGTTAATTAAACCATCTCTGACTGATACTGCCCAATACTGTATTCCTTTACAGAACTACACAGCTTCTACTATACAACAATACCTACAGTACAACTCTAAACTCTCACAAGCTCTTGTACATTTAATGGTCATAAATATTAGCAATCTTTTTCACACCCAACTCCCTCATTCATATATTCTGAAACATTTTAGGACATAAATTAGATTTCAAATTTGACCTACATCAAAGTACAGTACAGTACTCACTTTTTAGAATAGAGAAGAGCCATATCTGAAGATGTATTGAGAACTGCCTCCACCACGGTGATACAGTGGTCAGCCTGTGAGCCAAGGTGGAGTAGCACCTCATTCTTCTTATCCAGTTGTTCCTGTTTACTGTTACACACTTCACGTAATAAGTCAAACAGAGTGTTCCCACGCTGTCTAATAATTTCAATGAACCTGAAAATTGACAATACCATCAAGGAGAAATATTTACTTCATAAACTAAAAACAGAAAATTGATGAAAAGAGAGGAAAGGTGAAATAAGAGGCTCTTAAGATGACCTCCAAATTGGGTAATCTTTAGGTTACTTAAGTTTACAAATAACTCGGATTAATATTCCAAAACAAGAAGGAAAAGCCCAGGTCAGAAGGGGAAGCAAAAATGTTAAGGGAAGTAAGCTTCAGTCTCCAGGGAGGTCTTATTCTCACTTTAAGGACCCACAGTTGAAAATCTTTCTTAGAGGAAGTCCAGAAATGGATTTCCTCCACCAACAACAAACCTGTATGTCGCTTTCCTGCTACACTAAGTAGGGCACACAGAATTTGTTCTTTTGTGTCACTATTACAATACAGTAGCATCTTTTAAAACATCTGATAATTTTCATAGTTCTACTTTATTATGTACTGTAAGAATAAATAGTCCTGTTAAGTATACTACAGCAATATAATATTGTCATAAAATATCTGTTAGAAAAGTACTGATAATGGCCAGCCATCTTTAACCCTTGGCCGGCGGCCGAACTATATACGTATAGAGGGTCCGGAATGTGCTGAAAAATTGCAGTGAGACTATACTGTACATAGACACTTCTCCAAAATTCATCTCCTGTATTTCCCAGCTGAGACTATATATAGTCAGATATGTATGAGTGTCCTTGAACCTCAGAAATCCCTAACTAGCAACTCAAGGGTGGCGATGGCTTGCCTGATCGCTGGCGCCAGCCGCCTAAAGCTCCAATCACTCTAACAGTCTGTTGCCAGCTTTCATTAGGTACAGAGCACTCTCTTTGGTCACTCTCTTTGGTCTCATCTGTGGAGTTAATTTCCATTCTTTGTTTTGATATTTTGAAGAGAGCTAAGTTTTGTCAGATATAATTTGCAATTACAGTGAAACCTCGCTTTACGCAGTCAATTGAACCCACAGAGGCTCGCGTAAAGCGGGAAACTTTTAAAGTGAACAACAGAACATATGGGATTAATTGAAATAGAGACTGGGCCGACCCCCAAACTCCACTTTTTCAGACACAATACCTACGATGTAGTAAAAATAACTTCTTAATTTTATGATGGTATGCACACACAATTAATAATTAAGAGAAATATAAATAATATTAGGTTTTTTAACACTTACATTAGTAGAAAAGATGGCTGGGCACACGGGGATGGGCGATTGGTTCCGAGGCAGAGGGCAGATTATTGGCCCTCATCTGTATCACTTGTATCAATTGTATCACTATCCACCACAGAGGCTTGCAGGGCCTCTTTGTCAAACCCCTCAAAGTCCATATCCTCAGTATCACTATCACTGACTTGGGCCGGCTGTGGTGGGTGGCGGGTGAAAAACTCGGTAATGTTTTGATGACTGGGCGACCTTGTGCGCACACTGCCTGCACCGCTCTCCGCGTAAAAGAGTACATGCACCGCATAAAGTGAGCATTCCGGGTCTGGCAGGGTACCGCGTAAACGTGGAAACGCGTAAAAAGAAAAAAACGCGTAAAGCGGGGTAATACTGTACAGTGGGGTATGCTATAACGAACGGATCCTACTACGAATATTCCTATAACGAACGGTTTTACCTATAAAATTGAGAATGCTACAACGAACATTTAATTTTTTTTTTTTTTTTTTTTTTTTTTTTAACTAAATTATTGTATTTTTATTACAAGTATTAATGATATTCTTTATTTCAGGGGTTTAGATGCACATTTATGCACTTATTTACAATTTTTACAATTTTATATTATATTTTTCAGTGCTAAGTGGTTGTATTTGGGGGCCTGGAACGGATTAATCCTATAACGAACGAATGCTATAACGAACAAGGTTCTAGAACCAATTAGATTCGTTATAGCATACCCCACTGTATTTTTTTTTGTCTGTTTGGCATTTCACCATTCATTTATGTTTTATTTTCTTTGCCTGTACTGTATATAGAAATTATAGCCACAATTATGTTCCATAGGAGGAACATTCCTGATGAGGAAATACAGTATATTCTAGTCTAGACCACGATTTTGATGATGAATTCATGGATGATATTAGTGATGATGTAAAATCAGATAGTGGTGATGATGACACTGATGGTGGTGATGAATCACAACTTGAGATTATTACAGAGGAACCAGAAGACATTCTGTCAGGTGCAGAAGTTGATGGTCAAGATGACAGCGCTCCAGTTGGATGGTTGAGCAATTCTCCAGTTAGTAGAGAACGATTTCCATTTACTGGAAACGCGGGAATCAAAGTAGTTTTGCAAGATCCTCAGAACCCAATAGAAATTTTTCTGTCTTTTGTAGACAGAGATATAATAGAACATATAATGAGAGAGACAAACAAATATACTGACAAGGTCTGTGAAGAAAAGAGAAGGGACCCAAGGGTGTTACAAAGTGCCTGTACAACAAGAAGCTATTTTTCAGGCTGATGGAAATGAGTTTGCATAACTGCCATGTAATCTATGAGAGAAAGAGAGGCCAGAAAAACCTCCTTGACTTCAAGTTGCTCTTGATTGAACAGATTGTGTCTGCATATAGCAAAGATGTTAATGGATAAAGAAACCCACAAGCTCAGTGACTCTTGGGCCATGCCCTACAAGACTGAGTGGAAGACATTTCCCAATAGAGACAGAGTCAGCTGAAGGTGGTAGTACAAAGAAGGTTCAAAGGAGATGTACTTACTGTGCAATGCAAAAAAGAAAGTGAGGAGAAGTATCTACAGCTGTGATGCTTGTCAAGTTGCACTGTGTATTACTCCATGTTTTACCACACATCAGAGAGCCTTCCAACGTAGGAGAGTGACAGCAGTGAATGAATAAATGCCATAAGAAGCAACAGTAAGGCAACAATATAGTAAGGGAGGATGGAAGGGACACCACATCCAGGTCACAAATCCTGGACACAGCTTTGGCTGTGGGTGTGAGTGACTCCACGTACCTTACTTATACGAATATAAATACCGTAATAGCTACTTACAAAATTCACATTTTAATATTAAAAGCATCTTTGCTATGTTCATGAAATGTAGCAACTGTTCCATATTGCGGTAGAGTCTATATATAGATGGTGTTAAAATTTCACAAAATGCGGTGTAACTTTATTTATGTTCCACTCCAGTGGTCGGTGGCATTTATATATAATGACGATTTTTAAATTTGGCGCTTCTTCAGTCACTGCTGCTGCTGGCTAAGGGTTAATACACTATAGAGTTAGAAGTAACTTTCCAAAGACTACTAATTTTATTTACAGCAGAACGCTGATATAAAGCGATTCAATTTAAGATTACAGTGGTTCCTCGGTTAACGAATACAATTCGTTCCAGAAGATCGTTCGTTAACTGAAAATTTCGTTAACCGAATCCATTGTTTCAATGGAATATTGGGTAATTGGTTCCAGCTCACCGAATAGTACATACAAAGTAAAAAAAAAAAAATGCAGTAAAGTACACTTACTTTGAGGTGTGTATGTAGAAGGTTCCTGGTTGATGATGATGATGGAAATTAGAAGTGGAGGTAGAGGAGGAGGGAGAAGAGAAGGAAGTAGGGATGGAGGAGAAATTGCCTTTCTTTGGACCCATGCTTGATGCAGTAATTTCACCAATAAAATTTTAAGTTCACTAGGTGTAATTCAAGATTATTTTATTTAAATCAACACTGCACTGCGCTATATATTATCAATAAGTTAACGAAAGTTCAGAATGACCAATAATTTCAATGAAAAATGCAAAAATATTCAAGACACCAACAAAATAGTTGCTCTCTCGATTGTAAACAAAGCCAGACTGAGCTTTGTAACCGACTCACGCATCTGATGTGTGCACAACTAACTAGTTCCCTGTACTGCATATACAGTATTATCAATATATTAAATAAATGTTAAAATTACTAATAATTTTAATAGAAAACATGCATAAATATTATAATGCACAACTTTATTGATATTTACTCCACTGGAAACGAATATAAACATAGAACAGATTACTGAATTGGCTGAGTACCCCCTCAGCTGACCAGCTGATGTTCAAAACAAAATGTGATTTTCGTAAGGATTTTGTTAATCAAATTTTTGTTCGTTAATCGAATTTAAGATTCTTATGGAAGGTAATTCGTTAACCGAAATTTCGTTAACCGAGGGACCACTGTATTGATTTAAAGCGACACCCATAATTAAGGACAATGTTTTATTTAAAGTGAATCTTTCCTATTTTGTGCGAGTCAATCTGGTGCATCATATTTTAAAATTCGCGCGTAATGTTTCTCTGGGCATGCTACACTGTCCTAAGGGCAGAGCTGTACTGTACATGTACTCAAAATAATGTACTAAATAATTACTAAAATTTTTGTCTTGTGCAAACTACTGTATAGCATGATTATATTCAAATTAATCACTATCTAATAATAATTCCAGCAATGTAAATTATATTCTCCCAGGTCACTTCTGTGACATTTTATAAACAAAAAACATAAACTCAATCTAAAGGACATAAATAAACAAATAAATACTTCACTAGACCTTCTGCGCCAATTGTCAAACATGTCACTGTCACCTCCCCTTCCTCCCTCTCCCCCTCCCAGCCAGGGTTTGGGGGGTTATACAGTAAGCTTACAGTTTTTATCTTATATAATATCACAGACTAAAGTTAGGAGAATATAATTTGCATTGCTAGAATCCTTGCAAGACAGCAAATAATTTGAATATAAACGTCATATATTTTGCACAAGATAAATTTTTTTAGCCCTTTAATATAATTACAGTAAAACCTTGATTAACCAGCCCTCGATTAACAAACTTTCAGATTAACCGCCGATCCCGTACCACTAATTTATTTATTTATTTATTTTTTTTATGGGGATTAGCCCACCCGGGCACAGGTCACTTACCCACATCAGGGCCTGGGGGGGGGGGGGGGGGGGGAATATAATAATAATAATAATAATAATAATAATAATAATAATAATAATAATAATAATAATAATAATAATAATAATAATAATAATAAAGAACCGTAAAGAAATGCAAAATGAAAAAAAATCAAGAGTGAGAAACAATATACCTGTATGTATGTTGTGTTGTCAATAGTAAGATAAATAATTGAGACCCTGCAATTGTGTGTAAATGAGGCAAAGTCAGATCAGCAACCTGGGACTTGGTCACAATTTTCGTGATGACATATGTTCCTTGAATTTTCCGTTTTTTATTCACGGTTTCTGTGCTGGTTCATATTTATTTACTGAAGTGGTTAATGTTTTAAGGCAAATTCTATTGAAATGTGAATGGCAAATGAACAAAAATGAATAGTTGGACTTAAATGAGGTAGGTTAGGGAAAGGTACTTTGAAAATGTGTGTGTTATTTCCGTAGACTTTATTCGTTATTAACCGACCTTTTGGATTATCCGTCGGCCCCTTCCTCCCATAAATGGGCGGTTAATCAAAGTTTTACTGTAGCTAGAACTAAAATTTGTATGTCTAATGCGAACTATAGCATGTTTATATTCAAACTAATCACTATCTTATAAGAATTCCAACAATGTTAATTATATTCTCCCAGGTCAGTTTAGTGACATTTTATAAGAGAAAAACTGAAAGTCACTCCTAAGGACAGATAAATAAATTAGCACTAGACCTTGGCATCAACTGTCAAAGATATCACCTCACCTCCCTCCCTCTCTTAATTTTAGCTGTGTTGATTTATGAGTGTTTGCTTTAACATAATACTACAAAAAACAATGTTTTGTTTATTCTAGATGGGCTAAAGTGCATCTGGGTAGACTCTCAGTCTTTTTAGTATTTTGTGTTTCTCTCAAGTACCAAACTAAATTATTCCATTGAAACAACACTTCGATTTAGTGCGAATTCGGTTTAAAGCGACCTCTCTCGTTATATCGACGTTCTACTGTACTTGCCAATTTAACAAACATTTCAGGTGTCTATGAAAACTATTCCTGTGATCAGTTCACAAGTGAAGAATAATAATGCAAAGCACCAAGTGAAAGACCACTGATTAGCCTCGTTTCAAAACAGAAAAATTCAAACATAAAATAACGTAAATTTTGACATAATTAAGAATATCTTGACTTACTGTAAGATACTATCCAGAACTGACTGAACTATGAACATAAAGTGAACAAACTGAAATACCAAAAATAAGTGATTGCGGCAACACTACTTACGTTTCGACTAGTCTATTAATATCAGCTTGCACTGACTCTTGTTTGTTCAGAATCTGTTGTCTTCGCTCCGCTACCAACTCCTTAGCATTTTCTATATAGCCTCTCTTTTTCCGGATATCCATGAGGAATTGTCTCAAACGATCTCTGGTGAGACCCGCCATCTCCTCCGAAAACTTGTACTTGTGCTCCCGGTGCTCAATGAGCTGACAATCTCTACACGTCAGTTGATCACACGTCTGACAGTAGAGGTTTAACTTTTCCTGTAAAACATGAAAGTACTGCATTATAAATTGAGCTTATTAATGTTTTTGTTATTTTTCCACACACACACACTACTGAAGTAATCAGTAGGAAACAAATTTATAAAGATCCGTGTGCTTTTATAACTACTACAGCATTCACACCTTCATGGAGTACAGCATGAGACAGGTTAATCATCCGGTCAAGTCAATACCATGATCAGCCAATTACCTTAGTGTGTATATTACAGAGGAGCGACTTCTTGACCTGATTCTTCGCTGACGGTGAATCTGAGTCCACCTCCCCCTTAGCCTTAATGATGTGATCTTTGGTAACCTTCACTCTCTTATGGGCCTGCAAATATGAAAAAAAATGCCAATTAAAAGACAGATGCCAAATTACATTCAAATATTTCCTCTGACAAATTCTGAAGCACTGGTAAGCAGATGCCATTTCACTACCGTACAGGATTTTATACAGTATTAACCTTTTCAATCAGTCACAGTCAGTTTGGTCAATTTAAAAACTACTAGCCAGCAACCAACTTTCACAAGCCTTAGCATTTCAAATAAAATATTATGTAGATTACTAATTAATCAATTCAATGTTTGGTTCTTGAAGACAAATTTAATCAGAAGATGACATTCCACAGAAACAGACCCAAGCTGCACCACCTCAACTGCAACAATAAACTCACTATTTCCTCACACACCTGTGAGAAATAAACCTCCTAGATTTCAGAATATGGATCTCCATAAAATGAGACTTGACTTTATCTACCAAATACCCACCTGCACCACTCCTTGTATTTCACTGGAGACTTAGCCACTGGAAAATCTGACCAAGAGTGAAGTGAGACAGCCCTACAAAGTTAGAAGAAAGCACCCTGCATCTTGTCTAACTGTTATTCTAAATTTACAATATAATCCAGTCATCCAGACACCCAAGACAAAAAATCTTCTTTACTTTTAACATCTCTCAGTCCAACCTACCACCCATCAACACAACCCTAGCTCTTCTGGTCACACTCAGACCCACTCCCCCAATGAGCTGTTGGTACAGTACTGTATATGTCTCAAAGTAACAAAAAATTGATCAGCCTCCAGAATTGGTAAGATAGTGTGTTACAGTCCAACTACATCACTCATCACTAGAAATTCTATGGTACTATATATGAGGTCAAACAGAAACAGACAAAATTTCTATCTGTTCAACAACAAATGTACAGTACAGTACATAGAACCTAAGTGGCCTAGGTATTTGGGAAACAGCAGAATATTGTACACCATAATATCTGCAAACTGTCAAGCAAACAGAACTGTAGTTTGAACCACCCATTGTCTATCCTGGTTGCATGTGGTGGACACTGACTAATTGTATATAATAGTATCCAGAATTGTGTTTACAAGAAACTGTATATGGTAATAACCAATACATACAGGTTATATATACGTAACTAACTTTCTGTAATATAATCAAACAGTATTATTCACTACCTGAACATCTGATAACTGGGTGGCTCTAAAGGAACCTAACCCATTCAGATAAGGAGGATGCCTGCATTATTATCATGTACAGGTACAGTGTTTGTTGTAGTCATTGTTTTTAACCATTTACTATTTCCCTCCATGTTCAGTCATGCCAGGAACCTGACTCTCTTTTCCCCACAAACTAAGGTTTCCAATCTCAGGATTTCAGCATTTGTTGGGTTCTTCAAGAACCTAACCTGTGAATAACAAGGGCCTGCTGTTTATATTGGGTTAATGGTACAAATGATTTTCACTAAATAAAATTAAAAGTGATACTGTAAATTAATTTAGTCACTGCTTGAGACTACTGTATTACAAGTACCTCTGTATGTCAATGTTTTCTTTAATAATACTCACAACAACCCTGTGTGTTATCACTGCACAAACCCTTATTATGGCAAAACTTGGTCAGTTATGGGTGATTTGCACCAAAAGTTTGTCATAGTGATTAAACCTGCCAAGTTTAGTAAAAATCCACTTGACTTAATTTGGTGACAGAAAGAAATGAAGACAATACCCTATTGCCCCACATTGAAGGGAATGGTAAAAAAATAAAAATAATAATACCGGTAATAATAATTAAGAAATGTATTACTAAAAATCATGAATGCAAGTAACAGTACTGTATCATTAATAAAAATACTGTCTATACCATAAAAGCAAATAAAAAAGCATTACAATAGGAACCTATCAAGAATCAAAGCAGTCTTATAATACTGTACAGGAGAATTCAAAATAATGTAAACACATTTTGAAATTTTGTATCTTTAATAATTATTGCATTGAATAAACAAAAGTACAGAGTTGGTGAATTAACTTTAAGAAAGATGGCACAACACCATGTTCAAAGCTTTCTTCATATGGAGTTTCCTGGGCTGAGGATTGGTCGAAGGGGACCACTCATTAATTTTGTCCAAGGTCACCTGGCAATACACCTCCAAACATTTTATAGGACACATGCATCACTGTGTGCTAATCTGTTGCACAATGTTAAAGTGAATGTTTGTGTGCTAGAGGTGAACATTTCCAACATTTCAGGATTGTACAGTACAATATGTTGCTATTGTGTTCATTTGTGTATACAGTAAGGCAAATTTTTATCTATTTATTGCAATAACTACAGTACAGTATTAGATATGGTACATTACATTATTTCAAAATACACTATGTATATCGTACTACGTATAAGCTATTACAATATTTTAAATCACCTTGTATTTCATTACATAATACAGAGGGGATGATGGCGACTTTGAGTAGAATGCAAATGATAATCTTTCTAGGTACAAACACAGTAAATAGTGTACAGTATATGTTATTTTCAGCCCACTGAGAAGTTAAACTGAGAATTTATCTGATAATTTGATAGTACAGTACGCCCAGATAATTTGCAATTTTAATTTCGCGGTCCTCTATTATTCGTGGATGACACCCTGGATGTACCCAAGAATGTCTGCGGGTAGTTTTAAAGTTGCCGGCATTTTGCAATCAGGACAGGGAGTCATTCATTCTAGAGACAATAATTTCCTTTACGTGTGTGTGTGTGTGGTTGTGTGTGTGTGTGTGTGTAATAATAATAATAAAATAACGTTATGAAGAGCTGCAGCCAAAGGCTGAAAATACAGCATATTGGGATGGGTGCGATACAAATACAGTAATAGTGTGTGTGTGTGTGTGTGTGTGTGTGGTGTGAGTGTGAGTGTCTTTAGGGTGTGTCTGTGTGGTTGGTGAGTGTGTGTGTGTGTGTGGTTGAGTGGTGTGTGTGGTGTGTGTGTGTGGTTGGTGGGTGGTGGGTGGTGGTGTGTGTGTGTGTGTGTGTGTGCAGACACACATACAATACAAATAAATAATAATAGGAAAATCCTCTCACAAATAATCAGAAACAAATGTAGTATTAAAAATGAGACAGTCTACCCTCAAGTTTACTCAGTGCTTTATTAATAACAAAGTGCGGAGTAGACTTGAGGGTAGACTTAACATTTTTAATATACATTTGTTTCTGATTATTTGTGAGAGGATTTTCCCATTATTATTTATTTGTACAGGAATGTGTTTTGTGTGTGTGTGTAATGGATTTCTCCCCTCCTCCTCTGAGCATCCTCACCAACCAACTCTCTTCTTCTAGCTACAGCTGCAGCAACCTACACCACCTCCTCCGCCGCTGCCTGGCGGCCCTCGCTCCCGCCGGCGAGCATGGCGACCCACAAGCTGGTCCTCCTCTGAGCATCCTCACCAACCAGCTCTCTCTACATCACGCTTGTAACCACGCTGCCTTCCCAGCACCAAGCTGCATTGTACATCCAATACAACATGTATACAGAGAGCACATTGTGAGTTTCCTTTCTCCATCCCATCCTGAGTGTGAACCAAAGAACCTGTTCCCCACATGTGTTTCTACACACACACACACACACATATATATATACTGTACAATACAAGTAAAAGAAATAATTGTTCTAAGGGCAAACACATATAGGGAATATACATTTCTTTGTACACAAGTAAAAATGTACCCCCCCCCCCCCCCCCCCAACAACAAATGTTATTCATGGCCATTTTGAGAACCTAACCCCCGTGAATTTGAAGGGCCTACTGTACTGTAATACTGTATGTAGTAATGGTTAAAGAGTGGGAACATCCAAGTCCCTGACCATCTTCAATACACCACCAACTTATTATCAGAGAAATTTTCACAGAAACTTCTCAATGTCCCTGTCCTGTTCATTACCTATCATGTTCTTACCCGAAAAAAAAATAATAATAATTACAAAAAAATGTAATACAAATATAATATAAATAAAAAAAATAACTCGTACAAACTCCATTGCCTTCTGTTCATAAAATATTTTAGTCACACTCTAATCTATGAACCACAAATATTCAGATATCTAAGGTTCTTAATATACAGTCTCACCTGAATACACTGATCACAAAGCCACTCGGAACAGTCTGTACACAAGCCTGTCGCCACTGCCTCATCTGTACAAGAAGTACAAGTAAAGCTTTCTTCTGTCGCACTACTTGATCCTCGGTCCCCACTGCTCTGAGCCTCACACACAAACATGTTGTCTAATACACTCTCCTGGGGGAAACCTTTTTTGCACATTGGGCAATGGATGAGAGGGTCCACTGAAACAAAAGAAAAAAATTACATGAGCATAATGTACAGTACTTGTATCAAGTGGCCTGTGTTTACAGGGTTCTTATGCAAATAAAAATGAAAGAATTTATATTTCTGACTTTTTCATGATCCCAAACTTGCTGAGATAAATTTTTTGGTTAATATTCCTTATATGTACAGTATACAGTACTATTAAAAAATCCCACCCAAACACACACACAATCTATCTCCAAGATACCAGTAAACATTTTAGGGAATTCAAGTGGAGTCCGGTACACTGAACCTTCCTACTTCCATATTGTTGGGGCTATGGATCAATTGGATTGGCCTAAATTATGGAATTACCCCAACATTTCGATATCACCACACACATAACCTCAAAATTTGCTCAATCTTTATAAGTCATGATTGTGTTTTGTGAAATAGAGAAGGGTCCTTAAAATATCTGGTATATACCGGTAAATGTTTTTTCACATTCTAAAATACTGTACACAAGAAAATAATTCAAATGCCATCATGTAATTAACCCTTAGGCCCCGGGTGACATTCCAGAACATCCGCTTATTTTCCCGCCATTTTTATTATTATTATTATTATTATTATTATTATTATCATTATTTTTTTTTTAATTAATTTTGGAAATGTTGATTTTTGTTCTCGATTTAACCCCGCGTGGGGGGTACTACCAGCAGCACTCTAACCCGGGGCTTAAGGGTTAACTAGAACTTTCTACTGTAGATGTGTAGACACTTGTAGCAAAAGTTGGTTACATATGAACACAATTATTGTTTTAGATATCACCCGAAATCATACTGTACATAGAGAAGAAAAAAAAATCCTTCACCAAACACACTTTGCACTGTACACTGTAACTAAGAAACAACAAATGTGTCAATCCTTATATGAAATTTTACATTTTTAGATAACATGAGCATGATGAAGGAACAACAGTTTATGATCAGTAATGAAAGAGAAAACACACCCACACATGCCTCTCCATAAATAACTCACTACTACAACTTATTTAATTCCTTTTGTATTTATACAGTGATTAAATGTTCATTGTTTTAATTTCCATTTATATTTTTTTTTCTTAATTTACCATTTTTACTCATTGTTGGCTTACTAGCTGGTTGGGTGGTCAGTCTGCACTGCTATGACCTTCATTTTCCAGTGTTAGTAACGAAGGAAACCAGAGTACTGTACCCAAAGAAAATCTGTGATGTTTGGTAGTCACACTGGATAACACCCTGCTCACATCCAACTCAGGGATCAAACTCGGGATGCAGTACTGGTATATATTGTACAGTATTTTCTTGATTTAATGAACTAATTCGAGTCACCCCTTTCCATTAAATAAAAATTTCCGCTAAATCGAATTTCCGTTATTTTCGCTCGATTTAGCAAACTATGTAATTCACTAAATCAAGCATGATTCCGTTAAATTTTGTGGCAACTGCTCCACTTGGCGTGTGGGGTTTGTTTACATCCGCTCAGTCTGTGTCCTGACACCACCGTGTGTACAGGTAGTCGTCGACTTACGACCTAGATTGGTTACGGCCGACCGGTCGTAAGTTGATCTGGTCGTAAGTCGGCCTATGTTATAATTACCTTACGTATATTATACTGTAATGTGTAATGATAATATAATCATCTTTAAGTCATATTTTATCAACATTTTCTTTGTTCATTATTGTTACGGTCGTCAGGTTTAAGTAAATCACTGCATACTACAGTACAATTGGTTTATTATTTACACTGGGGCTGGGGCCAAAACTGTCGTACCGCCGGTCGTAAAGTCGAACAGACGTAAGTCGCATAGGTCGTAAGTCGACGACTACCTGTATTGTTCACTGCTACCTCTCGGTCAATTAACTACTGTGCTTAGACATCACGCTGAAAGTCTCTCAGAAGTCTCAGAAAAGAAGTGGTGTGGGGAAGAGTCAAAAGAGTGCAGCTTTCAATTGGAAAAAAGTTTGGAAATAGAATATTTTTTTAAAACAAACACCGAACCCCCTAGTTTAAGGTAAACCATGAATAATGTTTCTAATAGTTATACGTACATATCATGTGTCTGAGGTGTCTTCATAGGTGTGAGCATATTAATGGAATTATTCTCGATTTAGCGAACTAGTTCACTAAGTCGAGCAAAAAATAACGGAAAAAATCCTTCCGCTAAATCGAGTTTATTATATCGGATTCCGTTAAATAAAGAGTATACATGTACTGTATTTCATATATGGTATATTTGTAGGTATTTCATGTCATTTGTATCAACTGAATCAATAAAAAATATCAAATTATATCAATATATCGAACTGTGAATACACCTGTACTGAATTAGTGAGGGTTGAGTGAAGTAGCTATGTGTAGCTATGCATTTTGCACCAACAACACCTTTCAGGGTCATTAAATGCTAATAAAATATAACAACAGATGTCTATCAAACCTGAGTTAAACTACAGGTGCACTATGGTAATTTTAAATACGTACAGGGAACTAATAGCATCTGCTTTTGTGTTTTTAGTGTACGGTATTACCAGTAAATGGGACAGTACATGGAACATTATTCTGGCAAGGTAAATGTTGTTCCTCAGCAAAAAATCATACTGTACCATGTGTGATTTTTATAACTACCGGTAGATTGTCTTGTCATACAGTAAAACCTCGATTAACCGCCCATATATGGGAGGAGGGGGCCGACGGATAATCCAAAAGGTCGGTTAATAGTAAATAAAGTCTACGGAAGTAACACACATTTTCAAAGTACCTTTCCCTAACCTACCTAACTTAAGTCCCTCTATTCATTTTTGTTTATTTGCCATTCACATTTCAATAGAATTTGCTTTAAAACATTAACCACTTTAGTAAATAAATATGAACCAGCACAGAAACCGTGAATAAAAAACGGAAAAGTCAAGGAACATATGTCATCACGAAAATTGTGACCAAGTCCCAGGTTGCCTCATTTACACACAATTGCAGGGTCTCAATTATTTATCTTACTATTGACAACACAACATACATACAAGTATATTGTTTCTCACACCTTGATTTTTTTCATTTTTGCATTTCTTTATGGTTCTTTATTATTATTATTATTTATTATTATTATTATTATTATTATTATTATTATTATTATTGCCCCCCAGGCCCCGATGTGGGTCAGTGAACTGTGCCCGGGTGGGCTAATCCCAGTATAAAAAAAAATAAATAAATAAAAAAATTAGGGGTATGGGATCGGAGGTTAATCCGAAAGTCGGTTAATCGAGGTTTTACTGTATTACTATAAACATAAGTTTTTCTATGATAAAATTCCTGTCCTGGGAGTGTTTGGATTCACACCGATTCATATGGGACAGAACCATGACTTCACCACAGTGAAAACTGATTCAGCAGTTCTGGTTCTCATGCTCTCTTGACGCATTTTGTCACAATAAGCGCTCCCGTGCTGGTATAACCCCTCTTGCTCAGCCATATCTCACATTGAGAGCACCCCTCCTGTAAGCAGAAACGTGGCAACAGTGGGCCAGCCCTATCAACCACCTCACAAGTCTCGTAGGCTGGCAGATGCATCTCTAAGGGTGTAATTTATGCCTGGATCGCTCTACCCAATGTTTACTAAACTGGAAAACCCTTTCCTGTGACCCATGCAACCTGTGTTGAAAGACTGGGAGGTGAGATTGTACATGACGGTATTCGCATTGAAAGACCACGAGGGGTTGAGATTTCTGACCATGGCAAGGATTACCAGAGGGTTAATAGGCACCCCCCACCTACATCAGAGCCCTCACATTAGGCCAACAGTGCAAGGTGGGAGGATGAGCCCGTCATGCCATATGAAAACTAAGGACATAGCATATCTACTTTCTAAAGTTAAGAAATCAGAGTTGTGAGAATCTTTGCTGGAGTACATTATCTGGAAGCTCACAATTTAGTCATGATTGAAGGATAATAAGTGCCCTTGATATTAAAAGACATTTACATAGCACCATGTCCTTTCTTTGGCACTGTACCAACAACTGTGTTGTTGTACACCCTTATCTTCACCTATGAGAAGTGTAGCATCCAGGTTAACTTTGACCCATTTATCTCTGACCTGGACACTGAATAAAGGAACACATTTGAGAATAGGAAAGAGGCTGAAGTGAGGCAGCATTAAGTTGTAGGTTACAAGACAATTATGGATTACTGTCTGGGGGTCGGGGGGACTATTTGTACATGTACTTTGATACTACTGCATTGTAAATGAAAGAAGCAACAAATTAATATACACGTACTGACCACAGAAGCTGTACACAGAACTCAGGACAAGCACCTTGATTAAGTTTAATTAAGTCACCTGTGTCACTGATAAGGTAGCTACACCACATGACTATCTTCTTGCATCATTAAATATACCAAAGGTGAAGAAAAATTATTCAAAGGAAGGTAAGCAAAATAGGTGTGCTAAGTGTGCAACCACCTTACAGGCTCGTTGAATACAAACAAAATAAACATGGTAGATGTATAATAAATGTGAGTGTAGTGAAGAGAAATACAGTAATTGAGTTTTGAATGTTTATGAATACCGGTACACAGAATAAGAATAACCTATTTGAAGATATGTTACCACTCTCAGGAGGTAGACATGTTACTATGGTCCTCTAGGCCACCTTATCATTACATACCTCCTTTGCCCTTTCTATTCCCTTTTATCCCCTCCACTGTTCTCTCCTTAATGTACTGCTCAACCTTTCCCTCCCTTGATGTAGCTCAGTGGCCTCCCTCTAACCATCACACCGAGTTACTACGTCACCTCTGTACATCCTCTTTACTATCCTCCTCTGCTGCATCCTTCTCACATTTCTCAACATCTCAGTGAGTTTCTCTACAACCATTCCTCCACTCCTCTGTATACACCCTTTACCTACTCTGCCACTCTAAAAGCCCCTTTACTTCACTATTACTTATACCCCTTCTATTGTGATACCATACAAAAAAAAAATCACTACAGTACTTTATTTTCACGTACAGGTGGAGATACAGCTGACTATTCATCTTTCACCAATACTGAAGAAATAAATCTTGGTATCATGATTGAAGCAGAATTTTTCCAGTTCCTGGGAAGATTTTGGAATTTGCTACCTAACCTAACCTCAGAACTGGTTTCCAGACTCGGAACAGAAAAATTTGGAGACTTTCCGTAAAATCCCCAAATTACACATAGACCAGAAAAAATACAGCTTCTGGAATTTTCAGAAAACATGCCTTGGAGAAATCATAAGCTATGCCTTAACTTTTATTATTTTTTAATTTTACACTCTGCATACATACATGGATATTACGTATTAATATATTTGTGAAATTTGTGGATGAGTTTTCCTTTAAAATACTGTACTCTTGATCATTCATTTATTATAACATATCCTGCTTCTAATAAAGGGTATATTCTGACATAAGCATGATCATTGTATGCTTATCCTTATTATTATTACAGTTTATATTAAACATTTAAAAATGCAGGAATAATTTGCAATTAACATTGCAGACTGTATTGAGGATATTGTTAAACCATTTAATTATTATCTTGTTCAATGTTTAACATTATTAGTCTCTGATTAGTCGGTAGAATTTCATGAATATACCTACTGTCTATGGATTCCATGACATTTGCTCACAAGATGAACCTAATCTAACAACCTAACATGTCTTCCTTTCCATTATAGTTGTGAGTATATGCCTTGTAAACTAATGTCTGCACACTAACTATATGAAGACTCTCTGGTGAAGATCCATATATACAGTATTTACATAGAATAATTTTCCAAATAAAAGACCATTTAAACAGCAGATACTTTTCTCCAACTGCTGGTTTAGTCCATGTCATTAACATATTATATACACTTTTACTCCTGACATTGGGAAAGTGTTCATGTCTTGCTTTCTTTCATAGGTATTTATTGCAGTACTATAATTAATCAGATGGAGACAAGTTGGAAACATTATCTCAAGTTTTCATATCATGTAGATAACAGGCCTTTATACTTGTATAATATGCAAGTAAAAAATTTTGGTACAAAGATAATTTCCTGTTTGATAGAAAACTCACAGTTATGGTGATAATTGTTCAAGATTTTATCATAATTCATCTGTACAGCGAATTCATCACTGTCATAGCAAAATTATAATACCTAATACTGTACTTTCCTATATTCTACTGACTTCAACCACAGAACAGGGACTAGTTCCCTTTATTTAAACTTACCCAACCCCAACTTTGTGACAAAATTATTACTTTATTATTAGATTTAATAAGGATAAAGAATAAAGGAACAGATATTACACACTATTCCTAAGTTGCTATGGTTGTCACAGGCTTCACTTATCTATATTCACTGTAAGTGATCGTATTCCATTCCCAGAATTGGCTTATAATCCAAGAAAATGGGAAAATGAGGTGCACCTTAGCTTGGGATTCAAGTTTTTCATTCTCGTAAATCGTGTAGCAAGAGTAAACATTTCGTACCACTGACAACGTTTTGAGGGTGCAAGCATACCAACCTCCCGTCTTCCGCCAGTTGGTACACCTGACTACACTATGACGACGTAGTAACAACAAACGACGGTCGGGTACCACCATGGCCCATCATGAAAAAATTACAAAATTTTTACCCCATTGTATTAAGACCGCCAGGATACCACTGCGTGGTATACACCACGGAGCTTCTTGCAATTGGCCCTTACTCCTAAAACTCCCTAAAGACAAGTAGACTTATCTCCACACAGTCACTCAGCCAGTTGCCTTATTGTCCAATTACTCCTCACTGTATTTATTCTTATCAAATACTGTAAATGGAAAATTAAATGCAGGTATTGTACTGTAATGTACATGAAAATTTTAGTATTCTTAGATTTAATATGCTAATATGTATAATAAAGGTGAAGAGTTGTGAAGCAGTGTGTTTATTATTGGCTTAAAATCATTGAGTATACTTCATATTTTTTTTAATTAAAAACAAGTTTTGTACCTGGTTGTGGCATTAGAGGAAGTTTTATCTTTCCCATCTCCCCATTACATCCATTGACTGAAACTGGAAATATGAGGTGCAAAAGTATTACAAAAGCCATACAAGAACAATTAGCACAGGAAGAAGACTGCAGCAAAAGGTAAACCTCAGCCTTCTTGTTTACAACCAACTCCACTGTTTGTGTTTCTTTTCCTAGAGCACCTGTACCCTGGACTATTGGCAAGTTGGTTACTGGACTAATGTCCCCTTGCACTGAGACCATTTATATTCCAGTACACAGATCAACTATCTTTAATCAAATAATTATATACCAAATGAGGGTTCTAAATGTTTCAGACACTTCATGAGATTTTCTCAAGAACTCTAAAGACTTTCCTATCCTTCTGTTCAGTTACTCTAAGCTTTTATGCCAATCTCGCTAAGAAAGGATTCATGGTAAATTAGAGGAAATTAATGTTCTCATTTAAACACATCATAGCACAAATTTCTAGTGCTCAAGAAATAGGTGGTATGGGTTCCAGATTGATACCCATTCTCATTCTTGACACATTTGCTCTGTCCTATTTCGAAAAAAAAATAAATAAATAAATAAATAAATCCTTGCAGGAGCTGACTAACAAAAGGAAGTTTGTCTGGAAAACATTTGTCTTTGTTCTGTAAACGATGACAAAGTAATGAAAGGATCAGAGCATTTCTCTGTTATGCTCCACAGCCAGCAAAGCTCACAAGCCTTTGAGTGGCGGCTATCCAGTGTGCTACATGATCAAACACTGTCTATAACTAAACTGGCATCCACACAGTTCAAACCATGAAAAATGATGCCTTTGAATATCCAAACTTAAAGAATTAATGAAATAACTTGTACACACCCAGATTCCAACTCAGGGTCATAGTGAGAAAAGCAAATACTTGTGCAAGGCTGAATCAGCTTGTAACCCAACTTGAAGGTACAGGTTGACAACCCTTTATCCGAAATTCCAAAAACCGAAAAGCTCTGAAAACCGAAAAAGGTTTTTTTATGTGGGGCCAATTTTTTTTTTTTCCAAACAGGGATTATCCCATTCGGGCATAGATCACCGACCCACATCAGGGCCTGGGGGACGAAATTGTAATACAGGTTGTACCTCTCTAGTCCGGCATTCTGTGGTCCGGAACTCCCGTGGTCCGGAACGATTTTAGTTTGTCCAACAGGTAGATAGGCAGTTTTTTTTTTTTTTTTTTTTTTTTTTTTTTTTACTTATTTGATTATTATTATTATTACAGGAGTATTAAATTTTTGCCCCTCAGGCCCCAACGTGGGTCAGTGACTTATACCCGGGTGGGCTAATCCCCTTAAAAAAAAAAAAGCCGCGGGAAATTAAGGTTTGTTTACATCCGGCAGTTCGGCTGCTCTCTCTCTCTCTGCTTGTCTATACAGAGTACAACATTTAACCATTCAATATATATGAGCAGTAAATAAGTGTTGCTTTCATATTCTTATGTAGAGTAATGACGATACGTCTTCACATGTGCGCACTTACATATGCGCACTCACTTTTTTTTTTTTTTACCATTAATGGTTAGCTACTTATATTGTTCCATTTATTAACATTAAATAACATTACAGGTACTTCAAACAACCATATTAATTTTTTTACATTAATTTTACTGCAGCTAAAATCAGGGTATTATTTTCTTCAGTTTTATATGTAGAACCAATCAGTCACTGGTTTTGTAAGCTTTAACATAAACAATGCCGGCAGCCGTCTCGTTTCCTCTAATATTCCACGTATTATTAATAAATTGTATTGTTAATTTTGCACACACAAACATTAATTCAATAAAAAGAAATTCAGAAACATAAATTAAAATATATATGAACAGTAAATAAGTGTTGCTTTCATATTCTTATGTAAAGTAATGACGATATGTTTTCACGCGTTCGCATGCCCACTTACATACGCGATCTCTTTTTTCTTTACCATTATCATTAGCTACTTCTATTGTTCCATTTATTAACATTAAATAACATTACTTAAAACAACCATATTAATTTTACTACAGCTACAGCCAAGGTCTTATTTTCTTCAGTTTTATATGTAGACAGTAGAACCAGTCAGTCACTGGTTTTGTAATCAACGAAAACAATGCTGTGTCATTTCCTTGTGTGTTTTAATATTCTACGTATTATTAATGAATTGTATTGCTCATTTGGCACACATAAACATTAATTCAATAAAAAAGACATTCAGTAATAAACAATAATGAATCTTTTGTACATAAGAGAAATGACGCTGTTTACACGATTATGCCCGTCGTCTGCACGCTGGCGGGCCGTTCAAACCCGTCGAAATTCAAGTTTCTGCCGTCAAAATTTTTAGTTATTTATTTTTTTGTGTGTTCCAAAAACTCGCGAAATTTGAGAAGCTACTATACGACATTTAACCCTTCAATATGTCTTCAAAGAGACCATGATGCAGAGAAAGTGGTGCTAGTGCTTCCAAGCATAAGCACAAGTCACTATCTATCCAGGAAAAGGGTGAATTTCCATGGTCCGGCACCGGTCAGGTCCCGAGGTTGCCGGACTAGAGAGGTACAACCTGTAGTAATAACAATTATAATAATAATAATTATTCATAGTAAATAAAATCTTTAATAAAAATACACCAAAATAAAATAATAATGATAGCAATAATAATAATGATGATGATGATGATGATGATGATGATGATAATAATAATAATAACAATAATAATAATAATAATAATAATAATAATAATAATAATAATAATAAAATATAATAATAAAATTAATAATAATAACAATACCCGTAATACTGTAATAATAAAATAATAATAGTAATAAAGAAATACAAGAATGAAAAAAAGATCAAAAGTAAGAAACACAACCTAGACCTAAGAATTATTATTATTATTATTATTATTATTATTATTATTATTATTATTATTATAATTTTTATTATATTTTTGCCCCCCAGGCCCTGATGCGGGTCAGTGATCCACGCCCGGGTAGGCCAATACACATTTAAAAAAATAAATAAATAAATAAATAACCATTCTGAAAACCGAAAAATTCCGAAAACCGAAATGCCCCTGGCCCCAAGGATTTCGGATAAGGGATTGTCAACCTGTAACAGGAAAGGAAATAAATTGAACATAACTCTGACATTAATTCCTGAAATACAAGTTAACACTTTTGAAATTATTAATATTAAATATATGAAGTGAATGTTGGGACATGGCGATCTAGCCATGCCATCCACCATTCAAGTGAGTGGGTTGCTACTGTGATACATGAGAGCCTTAACTCTAAACATTCAAACAATTGCCCCTATGAGAAGATACCTAGATGACCCATAATACCCATAACAACAACTTGTTCAACTTGGTACCCATAAAACTAAGGCTCCTCTCTTTAAGCTTATCTCCCAGTAATGAACTAACTTAACTAGGGACATCTATTAATGGAGTAACTTAAGCAGGGTCAACTATTTGACACAAGCTGACAAACAAACTCAACTCTCATAGGGGGGGGGGGGGGGGGAAGAGAACAATCCCAACACCCCCCTAACCAAGAAATTAAGCATCATCGTGTAGTGGGCGCTAGCCTCCAACACACTGCCCAGGACCAACATAAGAGCAGCAAGTTTCTCCTTCACACTTGGTAGAGAGGATGCCCCTGAGCTGTTGAGAAAATGTTCCTAAAGAGGAAGGAGCAAATCTCCCTTGGATGATGAAGGTTATCAGCAAGAAGCCCAACCGTCTTGTTTCTATAACACTGGTGAGCTACTCTTGGAAACTGTTTAAATGAAAACCTTCACATTCCAATGGTCATGAAGCCAGCCATAAGCTAGACTACAATCAACTTACAACGAGAGCTTGGGGATGCTTCTCAAATTCAATTTTGGCAACATGTTTAGAAAATCCTACAATATTATATACAGTATATCAATTAATATACAGTACCTGTACCAGAAAGTACTGTATCCCACAGACCAAAAGACCCTTTTTAAATTGTAACTCATTTACTTAATGTCGGTAACCTTAAAATAATATTATCATTCCCACACTACACTTGGCGCACAATGATTTTTGGACTTCCAATAAAACTCAAGTGGAAAGAAACTCCAAAATCACGTGGTCCCAAAAGCTTAAAACTAATAAACTTGGACCAAAAGTATAAAACTACTACTGTACTATACTTTACCCCAAAAGCTTGAAACTAATAAATTTGGACCAAAAGCGTAGGCTAATAAACTTGGATCAAAGGTTTAAAACCACTGTACTATACTGTAATAACTTGGTCCCCAAAAGCTCAATCAATCAGAGCACCATCCTCATATCTGAGGGTTGGCAACCACAGTCCTCCACTCCAAACATTTTCAGGTTATCTTTACCAACCCTCCAAGGATTTGTATCTCTCTGGAGACTCAGTTTTTTAATTTCATTCATCCATCCCAATCTCTGCCTTCCCCTGGCCCTCCTACCCTTAACTTTGCCCATTAATATTTCTGTTATTATTCCCTCATCCCTAATTATATGACCAAAGTATCTCACTTTTCCTTTTCTGTACATTTCAAGTTGAGTACAGGTTGAACTTCCCTAATCCGGTACTCTATTATCCGGCACCTCCCGTCGTCCGGCAAAATTTTAGTTTGCTAGTATCCATGGTCAGGCATACCCTTTGTTTACATCTTGTCCTCGTGGAGTTTGGTGCGTTCCTAGGTATTTCAAGTGTTTCTTTAATATTTTTCACTTGTTATTTACCCTTAATTGCCTCCGAAGAGACCAGCAGGTGATACTGGTGCAGGAAATGCTTCCAAATGCAGCAAACACATATCTATATCAATACAACAGAAGGTGGAACTGTTGAAGAAACTGGACAGTGGCATATCGGTCCGTGCGTTATGTGAAATGTAAAATGTTGGATCATCTACTGTGTATGATGTCAAGAAGCAAAAACTTCAGTGGCGTATCGGTCCGTGCATTATGTGAAATGTAAAATGTTGGATCATCTACTGTGTATAATGTCAAGAAGCAAAAACTTCAAATCCTTAAGTTTTATAGTGAATCTGACACTAAGAAGTATATGGATATGCATAAAACACTGAAGGAAGGGAAAAACAGTGATTTAGACAGTGCTCTTATACAGTGGTTCAAACTTAGGGGTAGTGAACGTTTTCCTTTGTCGGGCAATATGTTAATTGCACAGGCAAAAATATTTCACAAAGAACTTAACCTGCAGCATGAGTGTGAGTATTCCCAGGGATAGCGGCAAAAATTTTTAAAAAGGCGTGCTATTAGTTTACACCGTATATGTGGGGAAAAAGGAAATGTAGACACTGAAGCAGCTGTTAAGTTCGTTGATGGATTTGCACAGCATGTTGCACATGACAATTTATCCCCCGAGCAGACATATAATGCTGACGAAATGGCGCTTTTTTGGCGTCGTATCCCCAGCAAAACTTTGGCGTAAGAAATAGAAGTGGCATGTGTCGGAACGAAGGATGTTAAGGACAGGGTTTCTGTGCTTGGTCTTGTGTGTGCCTGCTGCATTACTGCAACCAAGCACAGAAACCCTTTAAAATGGCTGGCAAGTTTAAAAGTGAGAGTTTTGTGGTGCCGAGAAGCAAAAGAGACACCCATTTTAGATTTTCTATGTATTATCTTCGCATTTTCGACTTACGACCTGGATTTGGGTCCCTAACCCCGTCATAAGTCGAGGAGCAGCTATATTGTATTATGTTAATGTAGTTGAAATACATTACCTGTACAGGTATTTAATTTTCATATTTCTTTCTTTATCCTTTGCATGCATATTTACTTATATCATTTACATTAAAACTGTGTGACAACAATAATACTACCCTGTATGTATTTCACAAAGACCACTTGTGGTTCGGAAAATTCTATAGTCAGGCACCAGTCAGGTCCAAAAGGTGCCGGATTAGGGAGGTTCAACCTGTACAACATTTCTCTTGAAGTTTTTGCTAATATTAGTACTTCTTCATTTGTTTTCCTGTCAGTGCAGCATATTCTTTGCATTCACCCATAACTCCACATTTCAAAGGCTTCCAACCTCTTTATGGTGTCGGCTTCTAACTCATACACCAGTCCTTGCCATATACGTACAGTATAGTGTATTTATTTTCAGCTGAGAAAAAATGCCCCACCCCCTCCTCAAGAGTTACAGCTGATTGGCTGTTGGAAACCTGTCCGATTTCGTCCTGAGTAATGATGTATTTCTAAATGAGTTTATTCATAATTGCTGGGATGACCGTTTATGACGAGAATGACATTGAGCTAAATTATATAAAGATACACACATTCATTATTTCAAACATAAGCACGCAGGAAGTTTACCGGTATCAGAAGTATTGTACGTGAATTAACTGATAAACTCGGGCAGCAAATTCAAGCTTTCGGATGATGCATTCCATACCTGTATACTATTGTACTTATTTTTACCTACTGGACAATAAGACATTCTAAGATAAATTACATATCAGTAATATTGATTATACTACATTATGCAAAAACAACATTTTAAAATATCAGAAGCACATTGAAATATTACACGACCGTTAGCAGAGGCGGGAAAAATATGAAGTACAGTTGGTCCTCCTATTACGCGGTCCCGCATTCCGCGTTTCACCGTTAACGCGGTGCCTTGCCAGAACCTAACATTTTCACATTCCGCGGTCGTGAACCCCATTACGCGGAGAGCGGCTGGCAAGCCGCGCCATTTTTGGATACAAACCTCCCGCCATCCGCCATGTTGTGTAAGAGGCGCGAAAATGGTGCACACAAGGTCGCCCAGTCATCAAAACATTACCGAGTTCTTCACCCGCCACCCACTACAGCCGGCCCAAGTCAGTGATAGTGATAATTATAGTGAGGATATGGACTTATATGAACTTTGGGGGGTTTGACAAAGAGGCCCTGCAAGCCTCTGTGGTGGACAGTGATACAATTGATACAAGTGATACAGGTGAGGGCCAATAATCTGCCCTCTGCCTCGGAACTAACCGCCCATCCCCGTGTGCCCAACCATCTTTTCTACTAATGTAAGTGTTAAAAAACCTAATATTATTGATATTTCTCTTAATTATTAATTGTGTGTGCATGCCATCATAAAGTTAAGATAATATTTTTACTACAACATAGTTGTGTGTCGTCAAAAAGTGGAGTTTGGGGATCGGCCCGGACTCCATTTCAATTAATCCCATATGTTATGTTATTCACTTTACGCGTTTCTCACTTTCCGTGGGACCCTCCGGGTTACATTAACCGCGTAATACGAGGACCAACTGTAGTTCGCAGTTCATATTTCCCGCCTCTGCTTACGGTCATGTAATACAGCAAAACCTCGATTAAACGACGATCCCGAACCCCTAAAATAAATAAATAAATGGGCAATAAAAAAAAATAAGAAAATAAGAAAATTGATTGTATTTGATTTTTCCGTATCCCAGTGCATATAGTGCTTTGATTTAAAAATGCTTGTTTACTCAGTGCATATAGTGCTTGAAATAAACAAATCTTATATATTATTTATACAATAATATGCATTTTATGGAAAAAAAATATATTGCACGTAGATGCTAAATACAAAAATGAATAGAGGGACTTAAATGAGGTGGGTTAGGGATAGGTACCTTAAAAAGGTGTGTGTTATTTCCGTAGACTTTATTTACAATTAACCAACCTTTTGGATTATCCGTCGGCCCCTTCCCCCCATATATGGGCGGTTAATCGAGGTTTTTACTGTATTTCAATGTGCTTCTGATATTCTAAAATGTTGTTTTTGCATAATGTAGTATTATTGATATGTAATTTGTCTTGGTATGTCTTATTGTCAATAAAAATAAGTACGTATATATTAAATGCATCCTCAGAAAGTGTGAATTTGCTACCAGAGTTTAACAATTAATACATGTATAATACTGTACTAATGATAAACTTCCTACGTGCTTATGTTTGAAATAATGAATGTGTGTATCTTTATATAATTTAGCTAAATATCTTTCTCGTCAAACGGTCATCCCAGCGATTATGAATAAACTCATTTAGAAATACATCATTACTCAGGACAAAATCGGACACGTTTCCAACAGCCAATCAGCTGTAACTCTTGAGGAGGGGGCGGGGCATTTTTTCTCAGCTGGGAAAAAACGCGCTATAGCAAAGCTTTTCTGCAGCCTTTTTATTAAATTGAAGTTATTGTCCCTTTTCATTCGGTCTTTTAAGATTATTAAATGAAGCTTTTGCTTGCCCTATTCTTGTTTTGATTTCTTCCATACATTTACCATTACAGCTAATGTTAGGTACTTCCCAAATACAGTACAGGTGTTGACCGTTATACGATGGGCCTATATATGATCGATCAGTTTTATGATGTTAAAAATTAACAGCATTTACCGCTATGCGATGGCCAAGATCAGTTTTACGATGGTCGCGGCCTCTAGTGTTTGCTTACAAGACCCATAGCCTCATACACACCAAGATACATTGTCTAGAAACAGTCATGCAACAGTGTCTAAAGCAAGACAGTCCAGAAACAGTCGCAAGACAGTCAAGAAACACTTGGGAGACACGGCAACATTGTTTCTGGACTGTCTAGTGACTGTTGCGAAACAGTCCAGAAACAATAGGTAAACTTTGTTGCTGGACTGTCTCACGATTGTTTCGCAACAGTTGCGAGACAGTCCAGAAACAATGTAGAACGTCCAGACCAAGCTGGCGGGAAAAGCAGTCGACGTCGTCATGTTGGTGGATGCAGAAGTGGCCGCTGTAGCGGGTGCCTAAATTGTGTCTTTAAGGAATGATTTTTTTTTTCATTTGAATAAAGTTTACATTATGCACACTTGCAAGTTTCTGTATGGCGTCTTTCTGCTTTCCTCGGTTTTTAGTCTGGGCATGTGACATCCCACAAAGAAGGAATAGCATGTAGCATCTCAATTACAGAAAGTGTTGTTTCAGGTGTCTACATGATGCTGAAAATAAAAGTTCTCAACTACCTGTAGTACTGTTTACAAAGCAAACAATAATGCATGTAGTTCTTAAGTGTCAGCAACCCACCTCACAGATCACAAGCTGAACGTCAACTGATCCTCCGTGTTGCCAAATGCATCCCGATTGAGCAATTTTATATAGTGTTTCCCACATGGGATAGGAAACAAGAAACATCCGAAATCGTGTTTCTGGACTGTTGTGCGACAGTAGCGCAACAAATTTGGATTTTTCTGAGACAGCCGCGAAACAGTCCAGAGACATTGTTGCACAACAATGTACCTCAGTGTGTAGTCTGAGTATGCGGCTTAATAAATATATATATATATTTATTTTTAGATACACCCTGTATTTTATTAATTTCCTTATATAAACTATTATGTACAGTATTATGAATTTATCTGTGATAATGACATGCACTGTACATAAAGACAGCCCACCTACGCATCAGAGCATGATGCTTTCTCTCAGAGCACCCAGAAAATTTGTTCTTATGCTCAAAACGGAGAGATTTTCTCACAAGAGGCCCTTATTTTCATCCTCGGAAACTCGTTCTCATGCCCGGAATGGGGAGTTTTCCCGGCTCTTCGAGAGTTCTGGGTATTGGGAATTCCAGGTATATGCACAGCATTAAAAAATTCTGTAATAGTGTAGCCTAAAGGGCCCTCAGCTACACAGAAGTGAATAGCAAATCAATAACATTGACATAAGAAAAAACAGTGGAATTCCTCACCCTCTGGGATGTAGCCAATCCTTATGCCATAGCATGGAACAATTCCTCCCTCCCTCCCCCCCCCCTGGTCTATAACCAATCTTTACCATGCTTGACCAGTAACTATTCCTTTCCTCCTGACCTGTAACCATTCCTTACCCCTCTGGCCTGTAACCATTCCTTACTCCTCTGGCCTGTAACCATTCCTTACTCCTCTGGCCTGTAACCATTCCTTAATCCTCTGGCCTGTAACCATTCCTTACTCCTCTGGCCTGTAGCCATTCCTTACTCCTGACCTGTAACCATTCCTTAATCCTCTGCCCTGTAACCATTCCTTAATCCTCTGGCCTGTAACCATTCCTTACTCCTCTGGCCTGTAACCATTCCTTACTCCTCCTGACCTGTAACCATTCCTTAATCCTCTGGCCTGTAACCATTCCTTAATCCTCTGCCCTGTAACCATTCCTTAAACTTCTGGCCTGTAACCATTCCTTACTCCTCTGGCCTGTAACCATTCCTTAATCCTCTGGCCTGTAACCATTCCTTACTCTTCTGGCCTGTAACCATTCCTTACTCCTCTGGCCTGTAACCATTCCTTAATCCTCTGGCCTGTAACCATTCCTTACTCCTCTGGCCTGTAACCATTCCTTACTCCTCTGGCCTGTAACCATTCCTTACTCCTCTGGCCTGTAACTATTCCTTTCCTCCTGACCTGTAACTATTCCTTGCACCTCTGGCCTGTAACCATTCCTTACTCCTCTGGCCTGTAACCATTCCTTACTCCTCTGGCCTGTAACCATTCCTTAATCCTCTGGCCTGTAACCATTCCTTACTCTTCTGGCCTGTAACCATTCCTTACTCCTCTGGCCTGTAACCATTCCTTAATCCTCTGGCCTGTAACCATTCCTTACTCTTCTGGCCTGTAACCATTCCTTACTCTTCTGGCCTGTAACCATTCCTTACTCTTCTGGCCTGTAACCATTCCTTATTCCTCTGGCCTGTAACCATTCCTTACTCCTCTGGCCTGTAACCATTCCTTACTCTTCTGGCCTGTAACCATTCCTTACTCTTCTGGCCTGTAACCATTCCTTATTCCTCTGGCCTGTAACCATTCCTTACTCCTCTGGCCTGTAACCATTCCTTACTCCTGACCTGTAACCATTCCTTACTCTTCTCGCCTGTAACCATTCCTTACTCCTCTGGCCTGTAACCATTCCTTACTCCTCTGGCCTGTAACCATTCCTTAATCCTCTGGCCTGTAACCATTCCTTACTCTTCTGGCCTGTAACCATTCCTTACTCCTCTGGCCTGCAACCATTCCTTACTCCTGACCTGTAACCATTCCTTACTCTTCTCGCCTGTAACCATTCCTTACTCCTCTGGCCTGTAACCATTCCTTACTCCTCTGGCCTGTAACCATTCCTTAATCCTCTGGCCTGTAACCATTCCTTACTCCTCTGGCCTGTAACCATTCCTTACTCCTCTGGCCTGTAACCATTCCTTACTCTTCTGGCCTGTAACCATTCCTTACTCCTCTGACCTGTAACCATTCCTTACTCCTCTGGCCTGTAACAAATACTTACTCCTCTGGCCTGTAACCATTTTCTCACTCCTCTGGCCTGTAACAATTCCTTACTCCTCTGGCCTGTAACCATTTCTTATTCCCTGGCCTGTAACCAATCCTTACTCCTCTGGCCTGTAACCATTCCTTACCCCCTGGCCTGTAACCATTTCTTATCCCCTGGCCTGTAACCAATCCTTACTCCTCTGGCCTGTAACCCTTCTCTACTCCTCTGGCATACAGTATAAAATTTCTTACTTCTCTGGCATGTAACAATTTTTTACTACTCTGGCCTGTAAACCAATCTTTACCCTCTGACCTGTAACCAATCCTTACCCCCAGACCTGTAACCAAACCTTATCCCCTAGCCTATAAGCAATCCTTATCCCCTGACCTGTAACCAATCCTTATCCCCTGACCTGTAACCAATCCTTAACCTCTGGCCTGTAACCAAACCTTACCCCCTGACCTGTAGCCAATCCTTAACCTCTGGCCTGTAACCAAACCTTACTCCCTGACCTGTAACCTTGATCTAACATCCGTTAGGAGGGCTTCAAGGGGAAAAAATCGGTGAAATTCTTGTGGCGGCAGCACCAATAAACCCTTTTTACGTGTATTTTAATGTCACACAAATAATGTTATTGCTAATAACGGTGCTTTTCAGGCACCTATTAAACGTTATTGGTGAGAGCCTACTGTAAGCACCTGTGAGTCCCCAGCAATTATGCTGAACACCTGTGAAACACTTGGAGCCATTTTGAACACCTGTGAATCACTTGGCAACATCACAAACACTTATGACACTGGGATAAGTAAGACTAATTAAGAGTCACCTGGGGATATTACAAGTGCCAGTGGCCTGTCTAGCATTATTTTAAATACTTTTGAAACATGTGGAGTCAATCCGACACCTTTTTTTTACCCAGATTAGCCCAACCTGGCACAGGTCACTGACCCATATCGGAGCCTGGGGGGCAAAAATGTAGTAATAATAATATCACTAAAAACACATGACACCTGGCATAATTACAGTATAATCACACATGATACCATAATGTGCACCTGTTGGATACCTTCAGTCATACTGTGCACCCGTGAATTAAAAGTTATCACCAGGAGTACTTGTGTGACCTTAGGTGTTATTTATAAACTTCCCTGGCACATGAGTCTCTGTTAACACCTGTGGGACTCCTGGTGTCATTAAGAGCACTTGTGAGATATCTGAGGTCATTCGCAACAGTGGTAATGTAACTACACTAGTCAATATGAGCTACAAAATGCAACAAATGAATTAGTATCCAAAATTATACTAAATGTAGACATGTGCAGCTAACCATTCAGAATACCAGTGACATACTTGACATTATTATCAGAAAGTTTTTAATATAACCTGCACCCATACAGTACTGTGAAAAGTGGTTGAACTAACTAAGATGAATATGGAAGGTTCTGATGTCTTCAGGAACAGGACAGGTTATTAACACATTGCTACCAGTGTAATGACTTATCCCCCTACCTGTGACCCTGACCTGATGACTATCAAAATCTATGGACTGTTTCCTCTACTTCTACAGGTTCTAAGTATTAAGTTTCATTGAAATGCCCAGTGTGAAACTTCAGTTATTATTTAAACAAGGTTATGTCTATGAACTAACAGATAGCAAACACCTAGTGTATTTGGTCAGTGGGATGGTAACAGGAGATAACTAAGGAAAACAATACTGGTTGATGCCCAAGTCAAAGGCTGTCCCTTTTTATTACATGGACGTCAGAGCATTACCCCTATCAACAATCTCCTCCTCCAACACAGAAGAAAATGTTTGGCATGTTTGTCAGACATAAAAACTCTACCAACAGCCCTATAGCACTAATTTCTCTGTAATGTACACCATTAAACTACTGGCAACACTCCAGGTATACAGTATATTTGAATAAGATACAGTACAGCAGTTGCCTGTAGCTGTGTAGTATTGCCATATATATATTTACATGTTTAGCTTTGTTTTAACCCAGCACTGTTCAGATAACAATAAGTTACAAGTGGGGAGAGAAGACTAGACTACATGACTGGTGCTGGAAATCCATTGTGGGTAATAATAGTTAGGGAAGTCTGTGTGTGGTAGCTGCTGCTACACCACGACTCAATTGGCTCTCAGTCCCAAGTGGTACACAGTCACCTTGCACAAGCAATTAAAGTATTTCCTAATGGTGTTGGCCTGTGGATGTGTCTTCACATCCAAACCTTGAATCATTACCTCCTTCCAATCCACCAGATAAAGAAAACGAAACACTTCAACTTGCAAGGACCAGCAGTTTGAACCACAGTACAGTAAGTAGTCTTGTCTGACTTATCTACAAATGCAAACCTGTCATGAACACCACACAGGGCCAGTTGGGACCAGGAAAATCTACTGTATCCTGGTTACCCAGACTCTACACGGGAATGGGGGTCAGGTCAAGGAGACCCAAACCAAAAAGGGAAAGGAGTGGGAGACTGGACATTTATGCATCAGTAGACAGTTCTGTTGGATGAATGAAATCCAACTTAGTTTCAAGGCCCAGTCCTTTTACTGAAAGATCCCTGCATCCTGTGTTTTTTTTTTTATTGTGGCCTCCAGCCTCCCCCAATAGCCACACCTTCGCCACCATTTTATTACAGTAATATTAAATATCCTAATACATAAGTAGCTATCCTATCTGTGTTGAATTAGTTGAGCCGCAGATCTATGCGGCATTCAGTGACTGTAGCCTCATAGTCAATATCTGCAGCTGTTGTCGGCATTGGGGCAGAAGCTCTCGTTCCCCTGAGGCAGAGCAAAGCCGACTGAAGGAGAGAGAAAGACAGTCGACATCTCATCCAGGCAGTAACATAACTTCTGGGCTGCTGCTTCTGTTCGGAGATCACCTCCGCAAGTCAGGCGTAGAAACATCTTGCACTTGGTCCCATCCCACCAGAGGTTGTGAACACTAGAGGAGTGAAGCTGCCTTGATCAACGTTTTGAATTCTCTACCCATATACCCTTATCTTGTCATTCTCGTTCCTCCTGTGTGCAGCATCGAGAGCTAGGTTACGGTGACATGAGGCCATGGGATAAAAAATCTTGATGTCGAAGAAAGCTCGCTGTCCTCGCGTCCAGAATCCTCGAGCACTGTCGTCAACACGGGCTTCGTTAGATGTGTTTGAAGTCCTATGTTGGAAGAACTCACCGACCAAAGGAAGGAGGGTCGGTTCTACCATGACATCCTGGCAGATTTCCTTCAACATATTTGCTGTGAGGTCTCTTACTTCGTCATGCCTCATGCATATGAAGCCCCCTTTCTTGCACAGTGCACACCATGGCGTGATTGACGTCATAGAAAGAGCCACACACACATTGGGAGGGCAAACCTTCTACCGGCCAACCGTACCTTAGAGCAATATCATGTTACTACTTTTTAATGGTATACTGCACCAGAGTTAGAATTTCAGCTACTGAAAAAAGAAAATGGCATCTCCATACAGCAAAAAGGTACTTCTTAGCAATTTATCCTGTTCCAACACAAATTCTCTTGAAAATGGAAGCACTTTTCAGAATAAAACCTGCCGACGGTATATACCAGCAGTTCCCAACCTCATGTCGCGGGGTGTCCTCAGTAGGGTCGCAAGGTCCCCCTCAGACAATTATAAAAATATAGTACTGTACATATCATTCAAGCTATATAATATATTATATGCCTGAGGGTCATGACACTGTATTGTTGGGAAATTTAGGGTTACAGCCAAAAAAGGTTGGGAACCACTGGTATATTCAGTACAGTGATCCCTCGGTTAACGAGCGCCTAGGTTAACGAGATTTCGGTTAACGAGTTACCTCCCATAAGATTCTTAACTTTGGTTAACGAGTTTCTTACGAGCCGACCTCAACATGTTTTTGCTTGCACTTGGAGGTCAACCAGCTATAGTATTAGTCCGCCAATACAGTAATCAGTTCTAGGGCTTAAATTCCTTACTATTTTAGTAAATATCAAGAAGTTTATCCTATTCAATAATTTTAAAAGTTTAATATTAAATTTTTCAGTCATTTTAACAATTATTGAACATAATTGAAGGTAAAGTCACTAGTTTTATGAACGCCATCCAGCCTCTTAACACACCAAACAAGCGTTAGTCTCTCTCTGTTTTCAGTGGAGGTAACATCTTGCTTGAGACTCTCTTCAACTAAAAGCTTTTTTTCTGTGTTTCCAAGCAAATTATTGGTCATTTTGAAATTTATTTTAAATATTGACAATATATCGCGCAGTGCAGTGTTATTTTAAAGAAAATATTCTTTATTTACAGCAAGTGTAAACTTACAAAATCACGTGTTGACATTGTTTGAATCCAGCATGGGGCCTAAGAGATCAAGAAAAGCGATTTCAATCCAAACCAAGCAGGAAATTATAAAAATACATGAACAAAGCATTAGAACAAATGCGCTATGCAAAGAATATGGCATGTCGACAATTCTTGCACAGAAAGACAATTTAAAGAAGTGAAAGTGAGAGACAAATCTACAAGAGTGTTTAAAAGTAGATCCCTAATTGCAGAAACTGAGAGGTTACTTCTCATCTGGATTAGGGAAAAACAGATGAAAGGTGATTCAGTTTCTACTGAATTCATTTGTGAAAGAGCCAGGGAGATTTACGAACATTTAAAGACAGATCAACCTGGTTCTTCGGGCACAGATTTGAAGATTTTCCGGCCAGCAAAGGCTGGTTCGAAAAATTTAAGAAAAGAAGTGAAATTTTCAGTGTTGTTAGGCATGGTGAAGCTGCTAGTGCTGATAAGGAAGGGGCAGCAAAGTTTTTAGTGGAATTTAAAGAACTGATGGAAGAAGAAAATTATCTTCCACAACAAGTGTTCAATGTGGACGAAACTAGGCTGTTCTGGAAAAAGATGCCCAAAAGAACATTCATCACCAGAGATGAAGCCTCTTTACCTGGGCATAAACCCATGAAAGACCGTCTCACTCTATTGCTTGGTGCCAATGCTTCAGGGGATTTCCGACTAAGGCCTATGCTTGTCTACCACTCTGAAAACCCCAGGGTGTTCAAGCAACAGAAAGTGTTAAGAACAAAGCTTGGAGTTTATTGGAAGTCCAACAGTAAGGCATGGGTGACAAGACAGCTCTTTAATGAATGGGCTGTTGATGTGTTTTGCCCTTCTGTGAAGAGCTACCTAACCACCAATAAACTCCCTTTAAAGGCTCTACATCTCTCGAGGGGATGCAAATTAAGGCTCTTCTCCTCATGGATAATGCTCCTGGTCATGACCCTGAACTTGCCAGAACTTTGGAGTATCAATTTGACTTTGTGAAAGTGTTATTTTTGCCTCCCAACACTACATCAATCATACAGCCAATGGACCAGAATGTGATCAGCAACTTCAAGAAGTTGTACATGAAGAAAATGTTTAAGAGGTATCATTAGGCAACTTCCAATGATCCTGAACTAACACTGAAACAGTTCTGGAAGACACAATTCAACATCCTGGAGACTGTAAAATTGATTGTGTCATCATGGCAAGAAGTCTCCACTAGATCTCCCAATTCTTCATGGAAAGCACTGTGGCCATCAGTAGTCCATGATTTTGAGGGATTTCAGGATGACAGAGTTGGACCAGGAGATTGTGTCCATTGGTCAGTCATTGGGCCTTGAAGTGAAAGAGGATGATGTCGAAGAGCTTGTGATGTTTCATGAGGAGGAACTTACTCCTGATGACTTGAAGCAACTGGATGAGATGTTAGAGGCTGACAGTGGTGAGGAGGAAATTGAAAGTGATGACCATATGTCAGCTAAACAGTTGAAAGATGTGATTTACCACTGGGAGAAGTTCAGGGAACTGGCTTCAAAGTACCCAGATGTGAAAAAAAATGAACTAACTTTGTGTCATGTTGAGGACTCAATGGTCTCCTTCTTTAAACATAAGTTGATGGTGAGGAGGAGAGATGCCCCACAGACCACAATTGACACTTTCTTCAATAAAAGGCAGAGGGAACAAGATGCTATCCCTCAGCCTTCCACTTCAAGAAGGCGAGAGGATGATGCTAGCCCTCAGCCTTCCACTTCAAGAAGAGAGGATGTTCATGGTGGAGAATCTGTCAGTCCAGAGGTTCCTGACATTTTCATGGAAGGTGACTCACCTTCCAAGAAGCAGTAAAATGCTTCTCCTCCACCTCCACTGCTTTCTCTTCTCCCTTCTCCTCCTCCACCTCCCACTTCAAATTCACATCAGCATCATCATCCAGGAGCCTTCTACATACACACCTCAAGGTAAGTGTCAATTTCTAAGATTTTTGTTGAATTTAGGCAATTTTCGGTGAGCTGGAACCAATTACCCAAAAACTCATTGAAACAATGGTTTCGGTTAACGAGATTTTCGGTTAACAAGCAACCTGCTGCAATGGATTGTGCTTGTTAACCGAGAGACCACTGTACACTGTCTTTAAACATAACATACAGAAAACTCCAAAATTCTGTTGTAAGCTGCAAATTCTTTGAAATCAAGTGCTCAAAGACTGCAGAGATCATGCACCAGACACACTTACTTTGGCTGTCCCAATTGTGGAGTAACCTAACAAGCACCACAGTTGCACTGGTCTGTCATCAATATATACTTCCATGATACCCATGTACACACTTTATTTATCTCCTTACTCTTTATTTTTAAGTAAAGATTATTCATGTTTTAAGCAAACTACTGTACTTGCTTTTAAATTAATTTGAGCAATATAAAGGATTATTTGAACTCAACAATCCCCTCCTGGGTTGCAAGATCTGGGATTGAGGTGTTGGACCCATATTTCATGACATAATTTGACTAAGTAACATCACAAGCATGAAGGGTAATAATTCAAAATGAGGATAGGACATAATGACCTAATTATATAGACTGAATAATTCAATGATATCAACTGACAAACAGATGCCTTTAATGGTTCACCTAAGTTCTTATCAGAGCAGAGAAGAGTACTAAATATGATTTCAAAGGGAAAGGCTAAGTGCAGACCCATCAAGTTACGAAGCACAAATTTTAGCGAGTCTTACAAACATCTTAAAACAGAAGTTCCTGTAACTCTACAAGGAAATTGCCTCTTAACTGCCAACTTGGGCCCAGTAGGTCCGGAAAACAAAGTCAAGAGAAAGACTGTACAGTGTTAATCACACTAATGTCAGGGAATACCTTGACACAGCAATTACTGCCAGTTTCATCAACTCATAAGTTTATAATAGTTGAACCAGTATATCAACCTGTGAAACATGAATTAAATATTCTCCAGTCAAATATTAATACAGTGGACAATATGACACAGGAAATCTTTAAACCCTGTATGAAAAATAATAGCCAAGTGTGAATCAAAGTGAACAGAGGGGCAGCTTATTCACTGTGATGAGTAACTGGAAATGAATGAACATTGAAGCTTGAAAGTTTAGGATGGACAACCTAGAAGAAAGTTAAGTTAAGGAGTAGCTCAGGTGATGTCTTATGCTTGTCCACTGTCTGACATATACTTCGTGCGAGGGATAAGCCTTTGCTTGTAAATACTGTACCCCCTTTTAGGGATGCATACCTACTGCATTAGTACAGTACTGTAGTTGTAACAAAGGAGGCTTACTTATCATTTAACAATAGATTAGTCCCAGCCACTTATACCAAGATCTTATGGGTCCTTGACCAACAACTTTAAGTTTATATACTCAAACCACCTAGCTGTAGGGGTAGTGGCCATAAAATTTAATTTTATTATTTGACACTGTATTACTGAACTATGAATGATCTTAACAGGAATGAACCACCTAGTGTTGCCAGAAGTGATAATATGTGGTACTGGTACCCAATTTTTTTTTATTAGAAATTCTCACCTTATGTGGTGCAGTAATACAGGTGCTGTACATGAATTCCAGCGTTACGTAATCACACATCAGAGGCAATTTTAGAGGAGGAAATTAAAATTTCTGATTACTATCCATTTTTGTCCCTTGCAGTACATACTTTCCTGAAAGAATTTATTCTAGTCTTAGCAAAGCCTGTTTTGGCTTGATAATATCTCAAAAAGTCCACTGAAATTATCAAGGTAAATGATCTGTTACGTAATCACACAACTTTTAACACTTGTTTTAGGGGAAAATGTACACCTTAAAAACCTGTGATTCTTGATAGTCAGCAATTTTCAGCAGGAATTGCATTTCAAAGTATAATATATATGCAGATATGACAGAACAGGGTTTGGTAATTAAAAAAGCATTTAAAACAAAAAGTTTTGAGGACTTTCAAAATTTCACTATTGGGGTTACTTTTACGTGGAATTCATGTGCAATACAGTATGTACCGGTACTGGTTGAAACATATGACCAAATTACCGATTTACAATCATTCATGCTTTATTTCAGTCAATAATGTTAGTCAATCATTTCTTTGGCAACCTATAGTTACCAGATAGTAATACATTACAGCATATGTATAGTAATATGGTCAATGAGGCTTTTGAGGCTGTACATAAAATAAGTGTCATCTGGCTTATGGGGATGGGGTCGGTGGCCCCAATGTCTTACTGATCCATACATCAGCACTTTCTTTTATCTATTGAATGAGACAGAATGAAAAGGAATTGATTTCAGAAAAATTTTACTTGGAAAACAGTACCAAAAGTGAGCTCAGTGAAGAAGAAACAAGACAAAAAGAGAACATCACAAAAAAATGGTATTCCCACTGCCGACTTGCACCAGCAAAAAATAATGTAAGTATGTCATATCATGTAACTTTCAATGCTCTACATCATGGTAAGTGAAAATCCAATGCATTTTTTCTTCACAATTTTGTTAATCCCCATGTCACCGTAATATAATATACAATACCGCACAATTAAATGACATGCCAGCATTGGCTAAATAGTTTATTCTGCAGAAATTGACTCGTGACGGTCAAAAACCTCTGTAAAACATACAAATTATACTTGTTAAGACTGGCAATCCAATACATGTACAATACATGGGTTTCTTGGGTGTGGCCTTGGTCTGCCACCACGGGAACAACTTCCGGATTAAAGCCACTCATGTGTAGTACTAGTCGAGCTGTAGCCACACCATACACCTTCTTTGTATTGTACAGTGATCCCTCGGTTAACGAACGCCTCGGTTAACGAATTACCTTCCATAAGAATCTTCAATTCGGTAAACGAACAAAAATTCAGTTCACAAAATTTTTATGAAATCATGTCAATATGTTTTCGCTTGCTAACCAGCTGGAATATTAGTCCGCCAATACAGTAATCGATTCTAGGGCTTAAATTCGTTCCCATTTGAGTAAATATCAAGAAGGTTGTACTATTCAATAATTTTCCAAATTTTATATTAAAATTTTTAGTCATTTCAACACTTATTTAACATAATTGCAGTACAGGAAACTAGTTTTTGGTGCGCCAATCAGCCACTTGACTCACCCAGCAAGGCGTCAGTTTGTATCTCTGGTCAGTGGAGGTAACATCTTGCTTGTGGCTCTCTTGAACATAAACTATTTTTTACGTTTTTACAGTACAATTATTGGTCAGTCTGAAATTTATTTTACATATTGACAATATATAGTGCAGTGTTGATTTAAAGAAACTAATCTTGAATTACACCTAGTGAACTTAACATTTTATGGGTGAAATGACTTCTAATTCCCATCATCATCATCAACCAGAAGCCTTCTACATACACACCTCAAAGTAAGTGTACTTTACTGCATTTATTTTTACTTTGTATGTAATTTTCGGTGAGCTGGAACCAATTACCCAAAATCCCATTGAAACAACGGTTTCGGTCAACAAAATTTTCGGTTAACGAACGACCTTCTGGAACGAATTGTGTTCATTAACCGAGGGACCACTGTACAGTATAACATTTTACACATCCATAAGTACTCGAGCACACCCCAATACCCGTCAGTGTACCCTGATAACCGATGCATATAAGTACCAGGAAAAGTCATTGGTTAGTGAATCATCGGTTATCAAAGCAATTAATAATGGTTGCCCCTCGAAATCGAGGATGGCCGGCCCTAAGGCCACCTTGGCATAAATTTGTTTAAGGTGTTGAAGCTGTCGCCAACACAACAACCACACCCTGAGTTAACGAGCTGCATGACCCAGTGTCGAATAGTCCGAGAAGACCGGACAACTCGCCAACTGCACTGGCTAACCATTACCCCAGAATACGATACGCAAATCGATTAATAGCCAGGTTCCCAATTACTACTGGGTAGACAGAGACAAATGGCATAAAGAAACTTGCCCATAGTTTCACCCTGTCTGGGGATCAAACCTGGGTCCACTAGCTTGTGAGGCAAGCATGCTGACCATTACACCACAGGTCACCAAATTGAAGCAATTAATCCCATAAGAACATAACAAATTCAGGGGGTTAGGGACCTGCCACCCCCCAAAAACTCCAATCTACCCTTGATATATCTTTGTTGTATACATTCTCCTCCACTTAAGACGGGGTTCCGTTCCGATGACCATGTCGTAATTGTAATAATAATAAAGAACCATATATAAATACAAAAATTAAAGAAAAGATCAAAAGCGAGAAACAATATATGTATGTTGTGTTGTCAATAGTAAGAGAAACAATTGAGACCCTGCAATTGTGTGTAAATGAGGCAGAAAGTCAGATCAGCAACCTGGGACTTGGTCACAATTTTCGCAATGCCATATGGCAGCAGAGTCTACCATTAGACAATACATTATTCCAGTATTACAGTACTGTAATACCTACGTTAGCTGGAACCCCTCTTAAGGGGAGCGTCCAGCTTAGATCGGTGAAAAATGAAGAAAAAATCATAAAATATGAAAAAATTCCCAAGCAAAGGTGTTGCCTATGGCTGTATGTGGACAGAGTTTTATGGCATTATTGGGTACAGTTATGTATGGTTTTCCTCCCCCCTCTGCCCCCAACCTTCCCACATATGAATGATCATGGTAAAACATTTGTCCCCAAAAATAGGGAATTGATAGCACAAAAAAAGACTTTCGAAATTGATTTCAGGCAATCCTCTTCCTCTCTGACAAGTATCGATGTGCAAACACACCCTGTGACAATCAGTGAGACTTGTGTTAACACTCAGATTCACAGTTCTCTGCCAGTTTTTTACCTAATTCAATGAAACAAACATTCAGCAGAGGAAGAACCTTTCTCCAATATAACTACAGACTCCAATTTTTTCTATCTCGTAAGATTTATTTTTGGTTGAATATTTAATCTCGATGTTTTGAAAAAAAATTCGACCAAACTTGAAATTTTTTTATCCTTAAAACCAAAGACAAAAACAAACACATCGCTGTGTAATATTCAATGACAATAGTACTAGATCTCTTAGCACTATCAATTTCAAGGCAAAATAGAAAGAAGCAATGGAGGGGTATTATACAATACAGTGCCTTGAAAATTTAGAAAAATGTGAGAAAAGGTGTAAAGGGTAGAAAAACTTGAAAGGGTAGAAGGGGGTTATGGGGATAGAATTGATGTACAGTATATATGATCCTTGATTGATGACAAGAATATCATAACAATCGACCAAAATTAAAAGCGCCTCCACCAAACACCAGACTCTCCCCTTAACTGGAACTCTCCGATAGCCTGAAGTGAAAATTGCTCGGAATTTTTCGGAAAATTCTGGGGTTGGGAACAATTTTCCTAGTTTTGTACCAGGAAAATTACAGGGATGAGGCATTTTTTCTGGGTTTGAGAGATGAAATAATGCATCACTCTGGAAAAATTCCAGGGATGGGGGTGTGTTTTTCAGGGCTTGAGAGTTGAAGGTATGCGCAATTTCCCAAATTTCCGAGAAAATTTTCCGGGTACCCGGAAAATTATAGGGATGGGGGACTTTCGTCTGGGTTTGAGAGAGTTGTCTCGTTACCCGGAAATCTCTCATTCCCGAAGTGCTCAGCACTAATCGTCCTAGCTAACTGAGATATCACTACAAGGTATCTATTTTATTCATCATTCGTTATTTACTTTTCTGCTCTTTCAAGTAAAACTTTTTACAGTACTCAAAGTGCAGTTATGTTCCCCCATTAATTCCACAAAAAAGAGGGTCCAGGTCACTCAAATTACCGAAAAATCCAAATTAACCGAGTTCAGAATACAGTACAGTATTTTGACATTATTCAACAATTTCTTAATTTTTTATTATTCGTTCGTTTTCTGTTCAGTTCTTGCACCTTGCCTTGGATGCCACATAAAATAATCTTTTTATAATTATTGTGCAGGCTAATACTTTTTAAAATGTATGTACGGTACATTACAGTAATAAATAAATGTAATACTGCGAGGTGAGCTTTTGTGATGTATGCAACTTGCCCTTAGACTTGAGTTACCTGACTTACTGCATCATGTGTTTTTAACCCCCCAAGCACAAGTCTTGTAGTGTGATCAATTACTGGAGAAGTAATACAGTCGAAGTCCAAAATCCGGACTGCTTGGGGATTGGATCAGTCCGGATTTTCAGATTTTCTGGATTCTCAGGCAGTACTTTTAAAATTCAAATTTAAGGAGGAACAAAGAAGAGATGAACAGGTACATTTTGATAGTTTATTCATTAGCAAATATAGCATGCTTCATTTATCAAAACGAGCTGTTTTAATGAAAAAGCTGTGAATTCTAGAATTTTATTCTTTGCCTTTTTTATATCATAAATTGTAGACTTTCCAATGTCGTACGTTTCCATTAGAACAGTATTGCTCACACCACGTTCTAGTTTCTTAATTATTTCAAGTTTGTCACTCAATTTCAACGTGCTCTTCTTTCTCTTCACACAACGAAGTTTATCTACTTTAGGAGCCATTATTATGGGCTTGTACAGTACTTTGTAAATGGAAAGGGTAGGACTCAAAATTACATATGTTGTCACAGTTTCATTGCTCGTTTTAAAGTGGTGACCACGCGGTCGCTTGTTGTCGCTGTGCAGCTGTGGCGCTCACATATGCACACATACACACAAAAGCCCGCTAAAAAAAAAAAAGTTTGAATTTTCGAAAAGTCTGGTTTCTCAGGTGGTCCGGATTTCTGGCATCCGGATTTTTGGACTTTTACTGATATGATTGTTAATAGTGTAAATAGTAATAACATAGTAAAATAAATGTCCTGTAACTCATACTGCCTACAAGTTAGTGTTGTTTACGTCATTACTACCGCATCACACACACACACACCACTTCACGAACATTCTCGACTCTTCCTTTTAGTTTCGGTCATCCCTATGTTTTTTCAACGGTTTTTGAGATGTTTTGAATGATTTTGATCTTACCTAACCTATCCTAGCGAACCTAACCTAGCCACAAAACTCAGAAATTACATCTAACCTAACCTAAATTCTTAAGATTCCCCAGATGACCAAAACTAAAATACCAGATTTTTTTTTTCCCACGCCCTTAACTCATGAGACATAAAAGCAAGCATGAACTTAGCATGCTTCCCTGTTGGGCGCTGTAAACGCTTCTGCGCTTCACCTTACACAAGGATGTAGGGGGGTGCCCAATAAATAAATAAAAAAAAAAAAAAAAAAATTCTGAGTACTATTTGCACTGCCTGCTAGATGACATATCCATTATGTTCCATCCAAGATGCTCCAAATACTTACGAGCTACTGCTACATCTTGGGATTTATTGGCGATACTTAATACCAATCTAACCTAAGTTAAATAGATTTGATTATTCTATGTCCAATAAATCATATACTCTAGCAGTAGCTGATAAATCGTAGCGTGCAGCCGTGCATATGTTCGGGACAGAAAAAGTTGTCGAAATACAGCATGTATGCGAAAAACTTATGCCATTCCAATTTTTTTTCGAGGTAAGAATGCATTTACCTTCCATAGAAAAATTTTTTCAAGCTGCTGGTTAAGGTGCAGCAAAGTATTACCAACAATTACCCTTTCGTTAAGACTTGGTGATTTGTTTATTCTCCAGTGTGGATCCGCTCCATACAGTATACAAAACAGACATTCTTATGACAATCTCATTGAGCAAAAATTACAACTAAACAGATTATGGTATTAAGTATCCATATGAGCCTCATCATCTTGTAAACAAATAATCCTTCCGGGAGTGCTGAACTAACCACACAAAGCCTACCCCACCTAACTCAACACTATGTTTAGATCATTTCCAGAAATGATTAGGCATTTGGTTAGGGCAGCTCTTCATCTACTCTACATCCAGAATTTCATGGATCTTAATAGTCAACTAGATTCACTGCCCTTACCAACAGCCAAAAATTACATCTAATAAAAATTTAATTCAAAATCTTCATATCGTGTTTATACTCACTGGCAACTACGTCTTCATCTTTGTTCATATCTGGTTCAGCTGCTTCATGAGTTAGACACTTGTTACACGCTGAGTGGAGGCACGGCAACAGTTTTGGCTCCTGGTCCATTGCACTTGAGTCACAAAACACACAATGCACATTATCCCAACTAAACTGGTCTTCTGCCTCAGGTGCCCCTGTACCTGACACACTGCCCTCACCTCCCCCACTACTGGCACTCGAGTCCCCCCCTCCCTCCATAGCTTCCTCAGTTTCTGGTTCTTGTGTCGCCGTTTCATCATTCATATCATTCGGCGTTGGGTCCTTTTCTGACACAGACCAGGTTCTAGTCGTTTCAATTTGTTCACTTTCTGAAACTTGTTCTGTATCATTTTGTACACTTAAATGTTCTAGATCGGAGGCAATAGGCGTCTCGCCCACTAAATGGGAGTTTGGAGGCTCTGTACAGGAGGTAAAGTCAGTTCTGTCCTGGTGAGGGACGGTCTCCTCTCCCCCAGCCTGATTGTCCAGTTCGGGCAGGTCCCCGTCCCCCTCCACTGTGTCACCATCGGGCACAGAGCTCCCCGACGCCTCCGGAGGTTCCTCCGTGACAGAAGGTGGCGTAGCAGGAGTGACCCTCTCGTCGTCGACCAGTTTTAGGGGCTGGTCGTCGTCCGCGTCCATTCCCCTGTCCCTCTCTGTGGCTGCCGACTCCTCGTCCGCAGCCTCGCCACCAACCATTTGTAAAGTTTCTATCTGCACTCCCACTAGATTTTCCAGGGCCGTTAAAGGCCGTAAATCTAGGCTGGACTCTGCCATAGTTTTGAGCTGGCATCAGGCTTCAACCTCACTTAAATCGGGTATATTCATGACCAAAAAAATAGCACTTCCTATAGGAGTATCGCCGACATGTTTGTTGTGTACGACTGCACCGAGGTATTGTGGGTAGCAGGCCTGCCATCTCTTCATTATATTTACACACTATATCTTAAATTTTCCCTCTGACAAAGTGACTAAATTAATTCTAATAGCAATTTAGTTATTAAAATTTACGTAACTTTTTATTTCTAAAAGAAACATAGATTAAACACGGGTAAAGGTTATTTACGGTTGGTAAAAGTGTAAGCGGGATTTTTAACTGCCACATCAAAGGCTTCCCTGCCTGTGAGCACATCGTCCTTCTCTCTGATATAATGAAAACTATTAATTAAATACAATACATAATGGTTGGTACTATAATAATATGGTTGCTTTTATAGCAATAGCTATTCTGTTTTACCAGGAAACCTTAAAGGAAACCGTGTTGATAGAACATGCATACATTTCCTATTAATATACTGGTAAATACAGTATACTCATACTTTATCCTTTCGTCATTGATCGGCTCGATAGTCACTTGGGCGTTCGGTCACGTCTCTCTTACGCACTGTTGGCAATTACTGTGCATGTACAGAATGTATCTGTACCTGCGCCAGTATTGGTCAAGGCTTGTCTTGAATGGGCTCACACTCGGTGCCATTCAAAGCCCTCTGGCAGTCCTGTAACCTTAAATGCTTTCGGTTCTGAATTTTATTAGTGACCGTGTATTGTGTGTGTCTGAAGAAGACTGAGGTCTGGATAGGCATGCCAGATTTCTCCGTCCAATATATTTTATTAAACAATATTAGAAACATACAGTACATAAATAACACTGACTTTCTCGTTAATCTATTAAAAAATTTAGTGCCAGTGACTTTTCTAAAGAAAACACATTTACCCTTTTTTCGTTTCATTCACTCTCACTGTTGTCATAAATGTATTATGCTTCAATAAGACACCAATAATCCATCTGCTTTATCCCTGTCACTTAACAGGGCAGCGACAGCCTAAACCTTCTCGATCTTACCCACAGGAGCCTTGACCAACACTGGAACATTCATGAACATTTGCATATTTTTACTTTTATCCTCTTCACCACTGATCAGCTCGTTAGCCGCTTGGGCGATCGATTACGTATCTGTTACTTTTCATTTTCTTTTATCCTCTTCACCAAATGATCGGCTCGTTAGCCACATGGGCGATCGGTCACGTCTCTGTTACACACTGTTGGCAAATACTGGACATGCACCGGCTCCTTAATGTACCTGAAAATGCTCCATTGTTGGTCAAGTCTTGTCTTGAAAGAGCTCGCACTCGGTAGATTGTTCCAAGAGTTCACAACCCTCACTCCGAAAAAGTTTGCCCTCACAGTTTTCTGGACTTGCGGCTTCTTCAATCTTGACCTGTGACCCCTTGTGGGGCGAGCGTCCGCCAGCTCCAAGTAAGGACACTCGACTGAGTAGTGCCCCCTGAGATGCTTATACACCTCAACTCGGTCACCCCTTGTCCGTCTGTAATATAAGCTAGGCAAGTTCAGGCGCACCAATCTCTCAGGGTAGCTGAGGTGCCGAAGATGCAGGCACCAGTCTGGTGGCTCTCCTTTGAACATTTTCAACCAATTGACAGTCCCTAGCATATCTCGGGGACCAGACGGGGTGACAGTACTCTAGATGGGGAACCACTTCACTCTTGAAGATCGTTACGAGGGACGGACCGTCTAGATATCTGAACGACCTTCTTATAAGATCCAATAATTTATTTGCCTGGTTTACCTTCTTCTCGCAATGGCCCAAGAACTTCAGCTCATTGTCAACATACACACCTAAGTCCTTCTCACATTCAGTCTCAACTAGTGCTATTTCTTCATCCCGTTGGGACATATGATACGCCTCCTTACCGTTGGTACGCCCCAGGTGCATCCTCTTACACTTCGTGACATTGAATCTCAGCAGCCATTTATTCGACCATTCCTGGAGCCCACACAGATCCTTCTGCAGTTCTTCACAGTCAGCTTGGTTCTTAATTTCCCGAAATAACTTGGCGTAATCGGCAAACATTTGTATGGAGGAGTGTACAACGTCAGGCATGTCATTTATGAAACAAACAAACAACAGCGGGCCCAATACACTGCCCTGTGGTACCCCACTTGTGACAGGTACAGATGACGATTTCGTGCCATTAATCTCCACACACTGCTTGCGGTCATGTTGAAAGTCTTCTATCCATGTTAGGACATTTCCCCGAATTCCGTACCCTTCTAGTTTGATTTTCAGCCTTTCGTGGGGTACACTGTCGAAAGCCTTGACAAAATCTAGGTAAATATTGTCAATATTACCTCCCCGTTCCAGAATATGGGTCCAATATCCAATACCTTGAGCAATTGTGTTAACCAGGGGCGCCCCGACATAAATCCGTGTTGACAATCCTTTACAAGATTGTTTCGTAGTAGATGTGCCATCGCGGCATCTCTGATAATACTCTCAAGTACTTTACATATTATGCTGGTCAGGCTTACCGGTCTATAATTGTTCGTGGAGTGCCGATCGCCCCCACTGGGAACCATTTGTTCATCTAGGCATTTACAAAACAGGATCTTCAGGGGCTCTGTAAGTTCGTTGCACAACTCTCTTAGCACTCTAGGATGCACCATGTCAGGGCCGGGACTCTTATGGACCCTTAGCCTGGACAGTCTATTTCTAATACCCTCTTTTGTGAACATATGTGGGTCAGTGCTGTGTCGAACCATCTGTCCTCAAACGCAGGAAGGTTAGTTGCATCTTCTCTTGTTAACACTGAGGAAAAGAAGCTGTTCAATGCCTCAGCTTTATCCTGGTCAGAATCTACGTAACTACCATCCACAAGCCTCAGGTCTGATACTCCTACTCGCGCTTTCAATTTCGACTTTGCATAGCGGTAAAACGCCTCCTCACATCCTGTGGGGTTGATTGCATCTTCAGAACCTCTGTACAAATATTCTTAAACTGCATCCTATCGTGTGTTACCTTACTCTCAGTTCCTTCCGCCTGGCTCTCAGGGACTCCAAAAACTATTACATTGTTCCTGAGCTGGAAACGTTCCCGTTTTTCCTCCTCTCCCCTAACAGTAGGTCCGTTAATTTTCATTTCTTCGACACACGTCTGTTATATATATGTATGTTTATATGCTGCATTTATTGAATGTATATATTATATATTATGTTACTTCTTACGAAATGTGTTAGGCACGTTGTAACCAAGAACAGAGAATAAACAGCCAGCCAGACAGACCATGTGACTTCATTCTCCCATTAAATAACCCAAGATACTACACTGGCGACGAGGATGGGATTCTCAAAGTGTTGGTGAAGTCCTTGAAGAGAGGATAGTGACCACTGAAGGGAAGGCTACTCTGAACCTGGAGAATTTAAGTGAAGAGAGCAACCATGGCTGGCGTTAGTGGATACATCAGACGAGTGGGGGAGTATGATGCAGACAAGGAAGATTTCACATCATATTGTGAGAGAATGGACTTCTTCTTTCTGGCAAATGAATTAATGGACGACGGTGGGGATGCGGAGAAGAGAAAAGTCCTTGAAAAGAAAAGGAAAGCAATCTTTTTGACAGAGGTAGGAACTAATGTTTATTCTACTCTGGTCAATCTGCTTACTTTTACTTTTTACTTTTACTTTTATCCTCTTCGCCACTGATCGGCTTGTTAGCCGCTTGGGCGATCGGTCACGTCTCTTTTCCTTTATATTCTTCACCAAAAGATCGGCTCGCTAGCCGCCCGGGCGATCGGTCACGTCTCTGTCACGCACTGTTGGCAAATACTGGGCATGCACCGGCCCCTGAATGTACCTGAACCCGCTCCAGTGTTGGTCAAGTCTTCTCTTGAAAGAGCTCACACTCGGTGCCGTCACAACACTCTCTGGTAGATTGTTCCAAGAGTTCACAACCCTCACTCCGAAAAAGTTTGCCCTCACGGTTTTCTGGACTTGCGGCTTCTTCAATCTTGAGCTGTGACCCCTTGTGGGGCGAGCGTCCGCCAGCTCCAAGTAAGGACACTCAACTGAGTAGTGCCCCCTGAGATGCTTATAAACCTCAACTAGGTCCCCCCTTGCCCGTCTGTAGTATAAGCTAGGCAAGTTCAGGCGCTCCAATCTCTCAGGGTAGCTGAGGTGCCGAAGTGCAGGCATCAGTTTGGTGGCCCTCCTTTGAACATTTTCAACCAACTGACAGTCCCTAGCATATCTCGGGGACCAGATGGGGTGACAGTACTCCAGATGGGGAAGCACTTCACTCCTGAAGATCGTCACGAGGGACGGACCGTCTAGATATCTGAACGACCTTCTTATTACCAAGATTCTGAAGCAACATTTTGATCCTGCTCCACTTGAGATCGCTGAAAGTTACAGATTTGGCACCAGAGATAGAGGTAAAGATGAATCAGTAAGTAATTATATAGTAGCTTTGAAGAAGTTATCCATTCACTGTAACTTTGGACAGTTTTTGAACCGAGCTCTAAGAGACAGGTTTGTAATAAGCCTGAATTATGAAAAAATACTGAATAAGTTAATGAACACCACTAAGTTAACTTTTGAAAGTGCATGTCAGATAGCTAAAAGCATGGAATTGGCCGAGAAAAACACCAGAGAATTTGTTCCCAATGCTGGTAGTGAAACAGTTGGCAGTAGTGGCTCAGTGTGTAAAGTAACTGTAGCTAAAAGGAATAAGTATGCCACAAAACAAGGAACACATGCTGATTTAAAATGTAAGAGATGCCTAGGGAAACATGAAAGCTTTCAGTGTAAGTTCAAGAATTCAAAATGTTACAATTGTCAACGTATTGGACATATTGCTCCTGCCTGTAGAAGTGATAGAGGTAGAGTATATGCAGTTGAAGGTGGAGAGAAGGAAATGAAAAACAGTATTCATAAGAGTGTTAGTAATTTTGGATCTGATAATGATGAGAGTGCCCATGTGTTTACTATTTACACCAGTCGTGAAGAGAAAGTCAAACATAGGTATAATGTGGACTTGTGTATTAATGACACACCTGTAACCATGGAAATGGATACTGCAGCTGATTTCTCCATAATGAGTAAAGATATGTATGAGAAACTATTTGCGCATGTGCCTTTAGAAGACTCAGGTGTCAAGTTGAGAACTTATACTGGAGAGATTTTGAACACAGAAGGTAAATTAGAGTGTGAGGTAAAGTACAAAAATCAGAATTTAAAGTTGCCATTAATTATAGCTAGTTATGTGAATAGACCAACTTTGTTAGGTAAGAACTGGTTGTGTGAACTTGAGATGGACTGGAAGGAGATATTTAGTGTTAGAATGTGTAACAGTATTCCAGGTCTTGAGAAATTGCTTGAAAAATACAAGATTTTATTTGTAAAGGGACAGGATGGTACAAAGGGTTATGAAGCTCATATCACCATTGACAAAGATGTTACACCCATATATGCTAAGTCCAGACCTGTTCCTTATGCATTGAAAGGTGAGGTTGAGAAGGAATTAGACAGACTTGTGAGTGAGGGAATTATTGTGAAAACCGCCAAGAGCAATTGGGCTGCTCCAATAGTAATTGTACCTAAAGCTGATAAATCTGTTAGACTATGTGGTGATTATAAAGTTACCATTAACCAAGCTGTTGAGGATGAGCAATATCCCTTACCCACATCTCAAGATTTGTTTGCTGCACTAACAGGTGGAACCATTTTCACTAAGTTAGACTTGTCCCAAGCATATGCTCAGGTCTCTGTTGATGCTGAAAGTCAACAGTACCTTACCATCAACACTCATAAAGGATTGTATAAGTTCAAAAGGTTGCCTTATGGTGTTAAGAGTGCACCAAAGTTATTTCAGTGCATCATGGACAAAATTCTTGTGGGTCTTCCCAATGTGTTATGTTTTCAGGATGATGTCCTTATTGTTGACAGTGACAACCAAAATCATGTCAAAACCCTAGCCACAGTATTCGAAAGATTGTTGGCACACAATGTCAGGCTCAACAAGAGCAAATGTTCATTCCTAGCTAAAGAAGTAACTTATCTTGGCTACAAAGTGAATGTAGAAGGGCTGAGACCTGTAGAAGATAAAGTAGGAGCCATAGTAAATTTACCTGCTCCAAAAAATGTCAGTGAATTGAAAGCTTTCCTAGGTATGATACAGTATTATTCAAGGTTCTTGAGTAGACTTTCATCAGTTTTAGCCCCTCTGCATGAACTATTAAGGAAAGGGATACCATGGAAATGGAACAGTGCAACTCAGAAGTCATTTGAAGATTGTAAAGCTGCTCTGTCTAGTACTGATGTTTTGGTCCACTATGATACCAGTAGAACACTAAAGCTTGCTTGTGATGCATCGGGCTATGGATTAGGTGCTGTCATAAGTCACATAATGGATAACGGTGAAGAAAGACCCATTGCATATGCCTCGAGAACTCTTACCCAAAGCGAGAAAAATTATGCACAAATAGAGAAAGAGGCTTTGTCTATCATATTTGGAGTAAAGAAATTTCACCATTATCTATATGGGAGGAATTTTGTTTTAGTAACTGATCACAAGCCTCTCTTGGCAATTTTGGGTCCTAAATCACCTGTTCCTACACTTGCTGCAGCAAGAATGCAGAGATGGGCTTTGATATTGTCGGCAAATGACTATGAGATACAGTACAGACGTTCAGATGATCATTCCAATGCAGATGCTTTGTCAAGGTTGCCATGTAGTGGATCAAATGATGGAGTAGAGCCTATGGTTTATGCTGTAACCATGATAGCAGAAGATTTTCCAGTCACCTCCGGAATGATTGCTCATGAAACTAGGAAAGATATTGTATTAGGAAGAGTCCTGGAGTATACACTAAATGGATGGCCAGAGATTTGTCCATGCTTAGACTTTCAACCGTATCATTTAAGGAGATGTCAATTATCAGTAGAACAGGGATGTGTGTTGTGGGGTATGAGGGTGTTAATTCCACAGTGTTTTAGAGGGCAAATTTTGAATGAACTGCATTTTGAACATCCAGGTATATGTGCTATGAAAGCACTGGCCAGAAGTTTTGTGTGGTGGCCTAAACTGGATGGTGAAATAGAAATGATGGTACGTGAGTGCTCTGTTTGTCAGAATGTTAGGAGTATGCCACCCAGCACACCTTTGAAAACCTGGAAATGACCTACCCGTCCCTTCCAAAGAGTACACATTGACTTCTGTGATAAGGGAACAGACAAATTTCTTGTATTAATTGATAGTCATTCAAAGTGGATTGATGTTAAGCACATGTACAGTACTAATGCTGGTAGCACCATTGATGAATTAAGATTAATGTTTGCCGAACATGGAATACCAGAAGAGGTAGTTTCTGACAATGGTCCTCCATTCCAATCATCAGAGTTTAAAAACTTCATGAGATTCAACGGTGTAAAGCATGTACTGACCCCACCCTATCATCCTGCCTCTAATGGTGCAGCTGAGAGATCAGTTAGAATTGTAAAGGAAGCACTTTCCAAGCAGGTAATTCAAGGAACTGTAGGAAAATCAATGAAACACAGACTAGCAAATTTCTTACTCAGATACAGAACCACGCCACATAGTGTGACAGGATGTACTCCTGCAGAGTTAATGGTGAAGAGACAGTTGAGAACAAGATTAAGTTTAGTTAAGCCAAGTCTGTTTGAAGTTGTAGAGAGGAAACAAGCTCAACAAAAAATGTATCATGATAAGAGTTCCAGTGAAAGAGTGTTCAAGGTAAATGATAGGGTGAGAGTTAGGAACATGGCTAAAGGTTATGGTACTGTACATGCAAAGTGGATAACTGGTGTCATTGACAAGGTATGTGGATCTAGGACATATTTAGTGAAATGTGGTAACTCTTTGAGGTATGTTCATGTGGATCACATCATTCAGGCACATGACGAGATGAATGTAGCACCAGGACATGATGATAAACTTGACACATTTTCAGATGATCATCATCATGATGATGTCAAAGATGATGTTTCCCAGCATCCACTCACTGTGTCAACTGATTGTAGTGATGATATGTCTGTCACTGATAATGCACAGAGTGCAAGTGAAACCCCTGTAAAACTTGATGGAGGGAATAGTCCTAGAAGATCAAACAGAGTTAGGAGACCTGTAATTAAATTAGACCTCTAATTATCTGAATTGTGAACAGGCCTTTCAAAACTGTTTAGTTAGGAAGTTATATTTGTTGTGTTCTATTCTCTTCTTCCCTGCCATATGTAATTCTGTAAGTTTTGTTTATTTAGGATTTGTAGCAGCCATGCTCTCTTTTGAAAGGGAGAAATAGTGTTATATATATGTATGTTTATATGCTGCATTTATTGAATGTATATATTATATATTATGTTACTTCTTACGAAATGTGTTAGGCACGATGTAACCAAGAACAGAGAATAAACAGCCAGCCAGACAGACCATGTGACTCTTCATTCTCCCATTAAATAACCCAAGATACTACAACTTCTTCAGAGTCCCTAGCTGCTGTAGAACCTGTTCTGATCCTGCATTACTCTCCACCACCTCCCGTGGCCCTGCTAATGCCTCAGCATAACTTCTCTTAGCAACCACCTCCATTCTATCGGCTACTTCCTCAGTCTTAGCAAGGATCTCTTTCTCAACTTTTTCTAGTTTGGTAACCAGCAAGGCTCCAGCTTCATCTATTTTCGTCCTTTGGGAACTCGTTCCCCTATGGCTTGCAATCGCCTCTTTCACCTTGACTATGCAGTCAGAGCAACACCAGCAACAGCCTTCATGCTTTACGGCAGCTTGCATCTTCCTAAACGTTGCCAGGGTCAGGCCTGTATCACCCATAACCGTCATCTCCCAACAGTAGTCACCCTATCATCATAACCCTCATGGTTGTTGTTGTTGTGTGTGTGTGTGTGTGGGGGGGGGGGGGGGGTGTGCAGACTGTGCATAGATCAACACCTATTTAAAAAAAAAGACAAAAAACAAACAAACAGTATTTAGCTGCCCTCTGCTGGTTTTAACCTCCCCTGTTGCCTTTAGGGTTGTCTTCTGTTTTTCTTCTCTTCTTTTTATTTTTTATTTTTTCAGTTCACTTCGGCGGTGTGTCAGTATTTATGTGCTATCTCTATATGCACTGCATTTTGCTATGAATAACGTATTTTATACACACACTCAGTCCTTTAGAAACACACAAAAATAAAATAAAACCAGTGTCCGCAGCCGGTTGGTAAGTCGACAAGTAGTGAGGATAAAGTAAGCTTATCGAACTGTTCTATAAGATTTGGAGTGGAGATTTTGCCAATGCTTTTGACAGTGTACCCCACGAAAGGCTGAAAATCAAACTGGAAGGGTACGAAATTCGGGGAAATGTCCTAGCGTGGATAGAAGCCTTTCTACATGACCTCAAGCACTGTGTGGCGATTAATGGCACGAAATCATCTGTACCTGTCACAAGCGGGGTACCACAGGGCAGTGTATTGGGCCCGCTGTTGTTTGTTTGTTTCATAAATGACATGGCTGACGTTGTACACTCCTCCATACAAATGTTTGCCGATGACCCCAAGTTATTTCGGGAAATCAAGAACCAAGCGGACTGTGAAGAGCTGCAGAAGGATCTCTGTGAGCTCCAAGAATGGTCGAAGAAATGGCTGCTGAGATTCAATGTCACAAAGTGTAAGAGGATGCACCTGGGGCGTACCAACGGTAAGGAGGCGTATCATATGTCTCTACGGGATGAAGAAACTGAACTATATGAGACTGAATGTGAGAAGGACCTAGGTGTGTATGTTAACAATGAGCTAAAGTTCTCGGGCCATTGCGAGAAGAAGGTAAATCGGGAAAATAAATTATTAGGTCTTGTAAGAGTGAAGTGCTTCCCACATCTGGAGTACTTCTCACCCCGTCTGGTCCCCGAGATATACAAGGGACTCTTAGTTGGTTGAAAATGTTCAAAGGAGGGCCACCAGACTGGTGCCTGCGCTTCGGCACCTTAACTACCCTGATAGATTGGAGCGCCTGAACCTGCCTAGCTTATACTACAAACGGGCAAGGGGCGACCTAACTGAGGTGTATAAGCATCTTAAGGGGCACTACTCAGTCGAGTGTTCGTACTTGGAGCTGGCGGACAATCGCCCCACAAGGGGTCACAGCTCAAGATTGAAGAAGCCGCAGGTCCAGAAAACTGTGAGGGTAAACTTATTCGGAGTGAGAAAAGTGAACTTTTGGAACAATCTGTCAGAGAGTGTTGTGACAGCACCGAGTGTAAGCTCTTTCAAGACCAGACTTGACCAACACTGGAGCAGGTTCGGGTACATTCAGGAGCCGGTGCATGCCCAGTACTTGCCAACAATGCGTAACAGAGACGTGACCCATCGCCCAAGCGGCTAACGAGCCGATCAGTGACTGAAGAGGATTTAAAAAAAAATAAATCAGTTTTGATAATTAGAGGAGCCATAACGGTTCACGAACAAACTGATGGTAAGTGACAATCCTGTTGTTAGAAGTAAATACAGATCACCTAGTTGTAGTTATAATAATTAAATATAATTATGTTTTACTTTCCCTTGCGGAGTTGGGGAGTAAATAATTAAGGAAAGACGGAAAAAAGTATATAAGCAATTTAAGCAAGCAAGCAAACAAGCAAGAATGAACTAAGTAAGGGAGGAACTCAGAACGTACCGGATAACTAAAAAATTGGTTGAATTAAGTACAGTAATAAGGACATAAGGAATGTTTTAAACAAAGAAGGATGCAAACAAGTAAACAGCGTGTAATATTAGAAGCAACATTACAACTCTTGGTTAGTAGTAACCAAGTGTAGGTAAACGTTTATGGGTTCTATTTACGCTCGTTGGTGTAGTTGACAGTTGGTGACTGTCAGGATAAGTGATGTTATATACATCCCTTCGGGCTAAGTTTTGAGTTGTCTACAGTTTCTTTATGATTGTTTGTTTCATTGCATGTAGGGGAATTAGTGGATATACTGTGGGGTTATGAGATATTGGTTCACACTCAGGATGGGTTGGAGAAAGGAAACGCACAATGTGCTCTCTGTATACATATTGTATTGGATGTACAATGTAGCTTGGTGCTGGGGAGTGGCAGCGTGGGTCCAAGCGTGGAGTAGAGAGAACTGGTTGGTGAGGGTGCTCAGAGGAAGACACGCAGCTTGAGGGGCGCCATAGTCGCCGGCGGGAGCGAGGGCCACCAGGCAGGCGCGGAGGAGGTGTTGCTTGCTGGGCCTGAGCTAGAAGAAACAGGTAGGTCACGGCCACGTGAGGTCTTATATAGCGGAGGTAGGCGTGGCTTGATAGTTGACTTCAGCTTTGTTAGGCGGCGTTGGTTACCGACCTAGACCACGAGGAGTAGGCTGGGAAATTCGAAGAGGGTCGGCTACTCAGCGACAAACAGCGGTTGTAGGGGAGGAATCCACTACAATACTAGTCGTGATTGTACAAAGGCTCTATATAACTTTAACTTGTTTTTTACTGACAGGTTTCTAAAGCTTTTTAATTTTATTACATGTTTCTAGTTTTTGCTAGTTTTCGGTTATGAATGTTTTGTCGCCTCTTGTCGTTATCTTCAGCCCTAGGACAGTGCCTTCCATGGCATATGGAATTACTTTATTGTCTACTAGAATGGGGTCTTTTTTCCCTTTGGCGATTGGTATTATTTTGAGCTTGTTGGTGTTGATTTGTATCTTCCACTTTTTTTCGTACTGGTTGATTTTATCTATTGCGTTGGCAGTATGTTGTGCCATTAATTCAATTTTCAATTTCAATTGTTTATTCCTTGATAGAGGAAACGGGATCTGACAAGTGTGACAAGTATATACAGTATAAATATTATAAAGGGACTTACTAAAGCCTAAGGAAGGAAGGACATTCCTTTAGCACATAATCAATATTATTTACAAAATATCTGGCCAGTATGGGGAGGATCATCGTGTCTCCATCAGGGGGTCGTGGAGTGGTGGTCCAGCAGGCGTCACGGAAGCGTTGTGTGTGGGGACATCTTAGGAGGAAGTGGATAAGGGTGCTGCTGTCGGGTCTTCTGCATAATGCACAAGAGCGTTGCTCAGGGGATGTGGGGATACCAATCTCCAAAGCAAAGTCATACCCAATGATGATACGGGCAGCAATCACGTCCCCTTTCCGCGACCCTTTCCCATAGACGTACTTTACGAGACGTCAGGAAGTTTACGGAGGACATCGTACCAGGTGGGCGGGGAGTCCAGGGGGATGGCTGCTTCCCGAGCTTCTCTCTGTTTGCGGCGAATTTGGGTCCTAAACTGTAAAAGTGTTCGAGGAACAACGTAGTCAGGTGTGGCCTTGTTGCAGCCAGTCTTGGCAAGGTGCCATTAATGCTGTTGATTTGCCAGGGTACGTGATGATTTTGTGATATCGTCTGCAAAACTTATATATTCACTGTAGGGAGCTGGTTCTGATAGGTCTGTTGTATAGATGTTGTACAGCGTGGGTGCAGAGCCGTCCCTAGGGGGGTGCGGGGGCCTTTTGCATATATATATATATATATATATATATATATATATATATATATATATATATATATATATATATATATATATATATATATATATATTTCCCTTTTCCCGTGCGATTTTATCGATGTATATACTGTATATATATATATATATATATATTTTATGAAAATCCACAATGAAAACGTGATCTAGATGTATGATAGTTATTTTGTGGGCCCCCTTTTTTCTGACCTGACTTGACTAGTCACGTCACCACCCTTCTCTTAAGCTCCTCTACGTGTGTGTTGGTGTGGGGATTAGTGGATGTCATCATTTTGACCTGACCTCATGTTTTTTAGGTCACCCTGTATATTTAAGCCTCTCTCTGTCCATGTAATCCAGTTGCCTCTGAAGATGTCTTGAATAAAGACGAAAGCTAAGGTACTCCGTTGTTTCCATTTTCCCGTGTGATTTTATCAAGATATATATATATATATATATATATATATATATATATATATATATATATATATATATGCTGATAACCACCAACCGTTGTGTGCCATTTAAAGATTAGTAGGGTCATTACCTGACCATTGTGGACCTGGTCTCACCCTCCTCTGTATATATTCATCTTGTTCTGCATTACTCTATCTAGTCTGTACTCACCCCTGAAGATGTGAATTACACGAAAGCGCTTGGGAACTTCGTGTTTTCTTCTTTCCTGGTGGTTATCAGCATATACCTAGATCACGCGCACCTACAGTGATTTACTTGCATATATATATATATATATATATATATATATATATATATATATATATATATATATATATATATAAATAAATATATTAAGATTGCAAAGGGGCTGTAGGGTACGTGATATTATCAGAGATATCACAGTAGGGGAAGAACTAGGCAACAGTGATCACAGAGAAATCAGGTTCACCCTAAATTGGGAAACGAAAAACAATGACAATATGGTCAGAGTCCCAAACTTTCGGTTGGCGGATTATCAGGGGTTAAGAAGGTACCTACTGTAGGTGAGGTCACCTGGGAACAGTCACGTCAGTCCCCAGTAGGAAGGGGGTGAGGTCATAGATGACACAACAATTGATCATGACTATAATATATTCACTAGTATACTACATAAAGCACAAGAACAAAATATACCATACAGAAAAATTAGGTCAAATAAGAATGAGCCAAGGTGGATGACCAGAAAACTTAAACATGACATAGGAATAAAGAAAGGAATATATAAGAAACTAAAGGGAGGGGAGGAGCAGCTCAGAAATAGGTATAATGAACTATCTAGGAATGTTAAGAAAAATGTAAGGAAAGCAAAGAGAGAATATGAAATCAAAATAGCAAGAGAATCCAAGGCGAATCCCAAGGGATTTTTCCAGGTATATAGAACAAAGGTAAAGGACAAAGTTGGGCCCTTAAAGTCAGGGAGGGGAGAAGTGATAAATGGCAGTGAAGAAATAAGCAAAGCATTGAACAGCTATTTCTTATCAGTTTTCACAGAAGAAATTCGCTATGAAATTCCAGAGGTGGAACTGATATTTAAGGGAAAGGAAGAAGAGAAATTAAAGAATATCACTATCAGAAAAGAGGATGTTCTTAAGAAGATAAATAAACTAAAGAAGACAAAATCCCCAGGGCCGGATGAAATTTTCCCTCGAGTCTTGAAAGAGTGCAGGGAACAGATGAGCGGACCCCTTGTAAACTTATTTACAAAATCATTAGACACCGGAGTTGTGCCAGACTTGTGGAAACAGGCAAATGTAGTACCCATATTCAAAAAGGGAGACAGAGCATCAGCGTCAAATTACCGGCCGATCAGTTTGACGTCAGTAGTGGGGAAATTTCCTGAATCAATTGTAGCAGATAACATCCGATCGCATTTAGAGAAAAGCAAATTAATCTACGACTCTCAACATGGGTTTGCAAAGGGAAAATCTTGTCTAACAAATCTACTGACATTTTTTAGGAAAGTCTTCGAGGTAGTAGATAATGACGAAAATTACGATGTTATTTACTTAGACTTTAGCAAAGCATTTGACAGAGTACCGCATCAGAGGCTTCTGAGAAAAATTAAGGCTCACGGTATCGAGGGGAAAGTTTTAAATTGGATAAAATCATGGCTCACCGAGAGAACGCAGAGGGTCAGCGTAGATGGTGTTAAATCTGAGTGGGGTCGTGTAACCAGTGGGGTTCCCCAGGGGTCAGTACTTGGCTCACTCTTGTTCATAATCTACATAAACGATCTAGATACTGGGATCAGCAGTGACATAAGCAAGTTTGTGGATGACACCAAAATAGGGCGGCAGATTAATTCAGGGCAGGATGCAAATGCATTACAGGAGGATCTAAATAAACTGCAGGGGTGGTCTGAAAAATGGCAAATGAAATTCAACACCAGCAAGTGCAGCGTACTTAATATTGGAAGAACAAATACTTATAATGTATACAGCCTTAACAATATCAACCTAGAGAAGTCGACTTGTGAAAAAGATCTAGGGGTACTTGTAAGCCCGGACCTACGGCCTAGAAAACAGTGCGTTAATGTTCGAAATAAGGCAAACAGAGTATAGGGTTTTATATCTAGAAGTGTAAGTAATAAGAGTGCAGAGGTCTTATTGCAACTATATCTTGCGCTAGTCAGGCCGCACCTCGATTTTGCGGTTCAGTTCTGGTGCCCTTATTATAGAATGGATATCAATCCACTAGAGTCGGTGCAGCGAAGAATGACGAAAATGATTCCGGGACTTAGAAACCTTCCATATCAGGATAGGTTAAAGAAACTAAACTTGCATTCCCTAGAAAGACGAAGAGTGCGGGGAGATATGATAGAAGTATTCAAGTGGGTGAAAGAAATCAATAAAGGTGATATAGATAAAGTTCTTATAATATCCGAGCAGGATAGGACTCGGAACAACGGATTCAAGTTTGATAAGTGCAATCCAGTGAAACTTCGAGCTACCACATTGCATCACTGAACGAAGGGTGGGGAGGTGAGTAGGGTGGGGGGGGGGGGGCGTTCGGTATGAAGCCAAGGTTACTACTTCCATTGAGTCAGGAGTAGGGGTAGTGTGTGCAGCGAAACTATGGCGCGTGAGTGTACAATGCAGTGCTAGGGAGTTGTGCGGTGAGGAGCTCGTTGAGAGGAGGTCCTGTCCGTTTGAGAGCGTTGAGTAGAATGACCTTCGAATAGAATCGATGAGTGAAGTAAAGTGTGAAGAAATCTTGATCCGCTGGTGCATAGATTGGTGCAAGGGAACCGGACTTGAAGAATGATGGTGGAATTTGGAGGGACTTGGGGTTGGTGGATAGTGCAAAAAGAAAGGTGAGGAAATTGGAAAATAGCAGTAGAATGATAGGTCTTAGGGCTCAACCCAAGTGCTTCTGTTTTCTCATGTTTGTGTTTTAGCTAATTTTCGTAGTAGGTATTATATTTATGTTAGGTGTTTGTATGTTTAACAAGTGTTGCAATTTTATGCCTTACATTTTCGTGTCTTGTGGTCTAGCCAATGGTGGGGAGTCTAGGGCAGGTACTTGTGTTTCTGCTAAGAACATCCCGTCCTTTTATGATCTAATGTTGTAAGTGGAAGGGCTGTAGGGTACTTGATATTATGTTGTCTTGCACTCAGGATGGATAGATGGAAACTCTAGGTGGTGGTTTTCTTATATAAAATATATTGTATACAAGACAGTCTGGTGCTGGAGATGCCGTGTGGTGAGGAGCTGCTCAGCAGACACATTCGTTGAGTAGCGTGCTGGAGGAGGTAGATGTGCAGGAGCTTCGTTAGAGGAGATGTTGCATGTTGCTGGCCTCCAGATTGAATGAGAGCTGGGCAGCGAGGAGCTTGCTTGGAGGAGGTGTTGCGTGTTCAGGAACTTAGAGAAGAATCAATCTCAATGGAGAGACAGAGCTTATATACACAGCAGCCGGAAGTAAACCAGTGGGAACTCGCCGGTTTCTTGACTCCGTTGCTAGGGAAGACGTAGCAGGTGGCGATTCCCCCCCCCCCCCACGTGTTGCTAGGATACTGTAGCAGCTGGTGACCCCCCCCCCACCCTGAACACCTCGCTTGGTTGCTAGGATACTGTCCCATTGGAATGCGGATGTAGTTTGTAGGGGAGAGATCCACTACAATACTTCCCCTCCCTTGGGGCGCTGCAGGAGACTTGTTGTCGGCAGGGTTGTATCTCACATGTGAGACATAACGGGCAGGGGTGTGGACGACTCGGCCGCTACGGGTGACGACTCCATCCAGTAAAACAGAACCTGTGGGAGAATCAGGGGGAGAAGGAGGGTTGTGGATAGGAGAAGGTTGTACTGGCGAGGAATGTGGTGCTTCTCTCGCTGCAGGTGCAGGGGTGCCGGGTGGGGTATCTGGGTCATTAGGGCCGGCTGCGGGGTCGTCAGGAGCAGTAGGTACCTGAGGATGAAAAGAGGGTATGCAGAAATGTTGTGGGCGAGGTGGTGCTCTAAGTGGCAATGGAGGGTAGACTGGCGGAGGAGGTGCGGGATGAATGTGTTCAGGGCGGTGGGAAGGCTGGCGTGGGGCAGTAACCTTGAATGCAGAAACCGCCTGATGTAGTGTTTGTAGTAGGTCGTGACGGGCAGCAGGAGTGAAGTGGTCAAGGTCAGAAGTAAAGCGTGTGATGTGCTGATTGATAGTGGCGGAGGTTATGGCGCCTATCAGTCTCCGTCGATGTTGCTTCGCCGTGTAGTTGCAGGGAGCCTCACAACGTCTAGCTTTAGCGCCAAAACGTTGATGGTACCAACAGAAGGTAGGTACACTGTGCTGGGGGCTGGCGGCGGTGTCTGGGGCAGGACGGGGGTGTTGGGGTTGGTAGGACACAGTGCGTGGGACAGGAACAGGAGAAGAAGCAGGCATGGAGGAGCAGAGCTGTTCAATGGTGACCCCCGGAAAAACGCACTCACACAGGATGGCGGAGAAACGGATCTCTCTACCGACTTTCAACCACAACGTCGAGAACTGGTTAGATCATGTGGAAGCAACCCTCATCGGCTCACAAGCTACTGACGGGCAAAAGTACGGTGCCCTGCTCTCCTCCTTGCCCACAGAAGTCGCCTCGCATGTGTCACGGACTACTTCCAACCCTCCAGATCCACTACAGGGCTGCCAAGGTTGTCACTGGGGTAACGTTGCATCTTTCAATAGAGTGGAGTTGGTGTGGGTTCTAGGGCTCTTCCTTTACTGCGAGGGCACCACGTGTGTTCTCTTCTTCCTTTTTCTGTCTCTTCCATCCATTCTGTGATTGGTCCTATCTCCATATCTTCTAACTTGTCCATATTCTTTTTGTTTATGGGTTCTATTTACGCTCGTTGGTGTAGTTGACAGTTGGTGACTATGTCAGGATAACTGATGTTATATACATCCCTTAGGGCTAAGTTTTGAATTGACTGCAGTTTATTTATGTTTGTTTGTTTTATTGCCTGTAAGGGAATTAGTGGATATACTAGTAGGGATTGGACATAGGCTCTATATAACTTTAACTTGTTTTTTACTGACAGGTTTCTGAAGCTTTTTAATTTTATTACATATTTCTAGTTTTTGCTAGTTTTCGGTTATGAATGTTTTGTCGCCTCTTGTCGTTATCTTCAGCCCTAGGACAGTGCCTTCCATGGCATATGGAATTACTTTATTGTCTATTAGAATGGGGTCTTTTTTCCCTTTGGCGATTGGTATTATTTTGAACTTGTTGGTGTTGATTTGTATCTTACACTTTTTTCGTACTGGTTGATTTTCTCTATTGCGTTGGCAGTATGTTGTGACATTAATGCTGTTGATTTGCCAGGGTATGTGATGGTTTTGTGATATCGTCTGCAAAACTTATATATTCACTGTAGGGAGCTGGTTCTGGAAGGTCTGCTGTATAGATGTTGTACAGCGTGGGTGAAAGGACACTGCTTTGGGGTACTCCACTTTTCAGTTCTATGGATGGTCCTATATAGCAGCCGATTTGTATTTGTGCCGTGCGATTGTCTAAGAAGTGACAGTCGATTTTTTCTAGTGGGTCTGGAAGATTTAATTGAAGCAGTTTAAATTTTAGTCCAAGTTGCCATACTTTATCAAAAGCTTTCTTAACGTCTCTTAATACAATGTTGACTTGGTTTCTTTCTGCTTTCTTGTTAGATAACGTTTCCATGATTATAGCTAGTGCAGTATGTGTTCCCTTTCTTTCAATGAATCCGTGTTGTCTAGGGTTTAGTAGTCCGTTTTCGCTCCTGTGTTTTCTGATTCTCATGTTAATTGCCTTTTCATATGGTTTTCCTATAACTTCGAGTAGAGAAATCGGTCTGTAGTTAATTACTTGAGTGAGGTCTTTGGCTGGTTTCGATTTGAATATGATTTTTTGCGTTTTTGAATGCGTCCATGAAGTATCCATCTGCCTTGTGTGCAGTTGTTGGGTAGGTATAGGATCATATTTCTTGTGATTTTTGTGAATCCTGGTGCCTTTTTCTTAGTGTGTCTGCTGTAGTGTAGCAGTTCTTCTGTAATTGGGTCTATTGTGTTGAGCCTGGTTTTATCCACCACATGGTATGGGGTTATCCTATTTATCATTTGAGCCATCTCTCTGCGGATATGATTCACGTGTTCCTCATCAAATTGCTCATTTCTTCTTTTGATAATTAAAAAAAATTTTTCCCTTCTCTCCTGTATGCGGATTCTATCTCTTTTTCTTGAAAGATCTTTTTCCCGTTTTGGTCCTTTATGTACTTTTATTGGGGTTTGTCGTTTCCTAGAATTTTGTTTACGTTCTGCCAGAAGTTCTTATAATTTCTTGTGGTATTCAGGTTGTTTATTAGTTCGTTCCATATCTGTTGGTGTGCTGTTAGACTTTCATCCCTTAGCTTTTGTTGTATTTGCCTCAAGTTTCTAATAAGCTCTGCTGTTGGTGGATAGTTTTGTATGTACTGTACATCATTATGTTATTATATTGTACTTGGAGCATTCGCAATTCATGAGATGTCCTGATGTGTGGTAGCGTTTGATATATTTTGATTGGTATATTGTTCTCTATTGCCTTTTTGATGTTAAGTATAAGGGTATCTGTTTCGTTGTCTATATCTTCTCGTATTTTGCCTTGGAGATCTGGGATATTGACTTGTTCTAGTTGCTTCCTGTAACCTTCCCGGTCTGCTTTTTGCATTTGGAATCGTGGGGTTGTTGGAACCTGGATTGGGCTTGTAGATAGTTTTATTATCATTGGGATGTGGTCACTGGTAGTTAGTGGTCCTTGTTTTATATGGTAATTCAGGAAAGCCTTGTTATTGGTGAAGACTTTGAGGTTGTTGTTTTGTTAATGCCAATGAATGTGGTGAAGTGTGGTCCTAGGTGGATCAACTTCCCTGTGTTCATTATGGCATGCAGTGCAGTGCCTACCCTGTTTGTTTCCGTGGCCGAATATTGGATGTCTTGGGTTTAAATATCCTATTATGTATGTTGGGCAGTTGTAGTTTAATAGTTTTATTAAGTATGGGGCCGGTAGGTAGTTCCTTCTTGGCGGTAAATATGCTGTGGCTATTGTTATCTCTCCAAGTGAGGTAGTGATTTTGATTGCAAGCAATTCGTCCTCGAAATCGTCGATGATTTGATGTTTGAGTCTGTGTTTTACAGCAATGGCCACGCCATCATTTAATTCTTCTGTTTTGTTCATTTGGTAAGTTGTATATCCAAATATTTTTATTTTCTTGGAATTTGAATTGCCGTGACTATTTATTAAAATTATGTACGGATCAACGCTGAGGTATGTGTTTGCAAGATTGTTTTATTTGTTTCCCAGTTGCGGACGTTGTGTTGCACAATGGTAAGTGTTCCGTGTACTTTTCGTTATTCAGTGTCTTATTTTTATTTATTTTTTTTTTGTTTCTTCTTTGTTGCGCGGGTGGGGATCTCTTTGGAATTTCCATTGTTCTTCTTTTTTGAAGTTGTGTCTCCTAATTTTAATTCTTTGGTTTATGAGGTAGGCTTCTACTAGTGCTTCAGAGTATTTATCGTAGAGTAGGTCCATTTTAGTTCGTGTTTCGTTATGGCTTGTATTATGTCCGGCATTGTTTTGCATTTACTAGCGGCTAATATTTCATCACACCAATGAATGTTTAGTTTACAGTCGTCTGCATACTCTAATGTCTGAAGCGTTTTCTCGTCCGCGGTATCCATGGTTGCTGTTGAGACCTTTTTCCTTACAGCACCTGTTTCTCTTTGGATGGTATTTTGAAGGTTCTGTTTCCTGTACTTTGGGTGGATGTTTTGATGATTTGTGGCTTTATCTTATCAGCTTCGCTCGTTTCGTGTACTGTTGCTGTTGCGACTGGTGTTTGCTCTGCTGCTCCCTTTTCTTCTGATTTGTCTGTCTCCTGTGGTGTTATTAGGTTGGCTAGGCGGGACGCTTGTAGCACCGATCCAGAGGCTGAGTTGTCTGGGAAACTCATTGTTGGGAGATTGTTTACTTGAAGCATTTTGTCGGACGTGTCAGCCTTGTTCTCTGCGACAACACTGATGATTTTCACTGGCTGCCTAAGCTTTGCACCATGCCTCGGGCAAGTGGTGAGCAGAAACTTGTGAAAGATTTGGCTAGAGAAGAAAATATTGCACTACTGAACAGCTTAGAAGACGACCTGCGGCTTTCAAGAAGCAAATCAGAAGCAGATGATCCGCGGCCAACAACAATGGAGGTGAAAGACAGTTTTCAAGAGGCGATTAGTAAGAAAGAAAAGAAGAGGAGACGAGAGTTGGCGAAGAAAAGTGAAGGAAGTGATAATGATGAGATCATGAATGATAGGAAGAAAAGGACGACACACACAGAAGAAAGCAGAAAGAATTCAACTGGGAATAAAACGCAGCAGGTTAGTCGAATGGATCATCGTGAAATTACCAATGAGCCGAGCAACCCGGGTGGTGGAAACCGTTCACGTAGGAGGAGGTTGAACTTTCCAATTGATTTACGGATGTCCTTTGAGCGGTTGCTGTGGGCTGTTACACTGGGAAGAGGGCATGAAAGGCTTGAACCCATGCTTAAGGAAGGTTATAATAATTCCTATCTGACTGTAGCTGGGGATGAGGCGGTAAAGTTTTTGACGACGACAGGGTTTAAGGAGGTGATTATGACGATGCCTCAGGACACAGAGCAACACACCAAGGTGATCGTCTTCATGTACCCGGTTATACTGGATCCTGATTTTCTACTTGATACAATATTCGTATGGGCAAAGCGACACTAAATCCGAGGTGAGAAGAAGAACCAAGTGGAAGCCTTGATGAAGGGAGACGTTCCGGAGAAGATATTAATTTCTGGAATAGGATACAGGAGAATTGCAAAGTCATTGAACAACCTGTTCTGTGTTATAAGTGCAGCAGGTGGGGCCATATGGCCTGGAAATGTCAAAGTGAATGTCGGTGTTGTTACTGTGGAAAAAATCATAATTCAATAAAATGTGGAAATAAAATAAAGTCGCGGTAACATGTTGTGCCGTGCTGTTGTAATTGTGGCGGCGCGCATAATGCAGGTTTCTCAATTTGCAATAAGAAGCCACAGATGCGTGGTGTGTGGTGGCAGGGCATGGGGGAGGTGCAGCAACGAGAAAATGAGGAAGGACGAGGAGATGCAAGTGAGACAACTCTACCTTCAACTGAGAACGTGTGGAAGAGGAGGATGGAACAGAGTGACACGTTGAAGGTAACAGGAAATGATGCAGAGGCTGAACCAAAAGTTGTTCCAGAAGATAAGGTAATTGACAAGTTTGGTGATGTGTATGGTGTAGTAGTTCAATTCAAGCAAGAAATTCAGATGCTTAGAAAAAAGGTAGAAGACAACCAGAAGGTAATTGCCCATTTTTGTGAATATAGAAATGTGGATGTTGAACTGCGGGGAAAGAAGGTTGAAAATAATACAGTGATAAAATCTGACAAACCTTCTTTGCTTTGGGGGACCGGAAATGTGGACATAAGGGAAGAGATCTCTCAGTTACAAGCCACAACTCTGGTGCGTCTCCAGTCTAGCTCCAGCCAGTGGCCAATAGTGCATGAAGGAGACAAGACGACAGAAGAGCACAGACAGCGTTTAGAGTAGATATACACAGAAGTGATTCATACATTGTAAAGTTATGGTGATATATTGGAGGAGCATAAGAGATTCAGATATTTACAAATGATCATATGTGAAAACATTATGATGGAGAGGAAATTCAGTGAGAGAGCAATATACTGTGTTGGTGGTGAATGAAAAGAGTTGAGATGTATCAGGGAAGGAAGGGACTGACGAGAGGCAATAAATCGTACAGGCTGTTTGGAGAGACTCAGAAGTGGCTTGGGCATGCGAGAAGGATGAAAGAGGACAGGGTGTAGCTTATTATCTGGCTTGGCACAGATCTGCAAGGCTAGAATACGTACCGGTGGGGGGGGGGGGGGGGGGCTGGCCCATTAGAGGTAAGGAGGAAAATGAGGAGGTATCAGAGATGCAAGAGAAGGAAAAATAATTAATGCTATTCAACTTAGAGGAAAAAATGTGGTGACACAAACAATAGGCCCGAAGCTGTAAAGACATTATCAAGTAAGATTTTTGTAGTTTCCCGGAGACATGGTGTAAAAAATTGAAGAGACGACCAGACTAAGGCTGCATTTACACCAAGCCAGTCAAGTCAAGTCAAGTCAATCAAGTCATTTGACTTGACTTGACTCATTGCCGTTCACACCGACTGAGTCAACCTGAGTCAATCAGGACTCAGTACCCAGACTGATTTCGAGGAGGATGGGCGCATATTCTCTCGCTGAATTAGCTGTTTTGTTGTGGATTTGGCGTCGTAAATGCAAGAGGAGGACCCGAATCTGGATGCATGAACTCAACACCAAAAGACCCAATTTTGGAAGCTTCAGTCATTTATTCCCAGACTTGGTGAACCATCAAGACAAATTCTACAATTTCTTTAGGATGACAGTTGAAAACTTCATAAAGCTGGTGGACTTGACTGGATCTTCCAGGACGCACTCGAACTAAATTTATCAGGATGTCAACCTGCATGATGTACACACCACTGAGGACTCGGCGTGACTGATGAAGAAAATGGGCCCAACCCCATCTGTGACTTGACGTGACACGATGCGACGTAACTTGACTTGACTTGACTCATCTAGTGGGAATGGTTTCTGAGAATATACATTGGAGTAAATATGCATTAGAGTGGCGATTCACGATGAGTCATGACTTGACGTGACTTGACTTGACTTGACTGGCTTGGTGTAAATGCAGCCTAAGTGAAACAAAATGCTGTAATGGAAATAGCCAGGCTTGTGTGCACACACACACACATATGTTGGATGAAGTCCAGACCAACCTTAGCTATGTCACTGCTCTCCCTAGCACAATAATTGTTTACCAGAGCATTAGAAGCCCAGAGCAACATTCTTTCTACCTTTTCCCTACTGTGACCACCATCACAAAAGTCGCTGGGAAAACATCATTATCTGCCAGAACATTCGACTAAGTGTCCATTGCTAAGGGTTGACAGAATAAGGAAAAATTATGCTTTGTCAATTTTCTAGCAATAACATAATTATATTGAACAATGTTTGTTGCAGTTTCATTTAGGTACAACAGAGCACCTCTGCTAATATGTTGAATGTAGTTGTGGCTGTCTGGCAGTTTATCTTCACTCTCTGTACACGTTATTAATTCCTTTCAAAAGTTACATTTAATTTTCATGAAAACTGCATAGCAGCAGTAATCAGCTAAGTAGGCTACAGCAGGAAGAACGTCCTTACATTCTTTAATATCATTATCTGTCACATCTACGTTGAGTTTGTGAAGATCTAGTTTGTGCTTCTTTTCCATGTCATCCCGGTTAATTTCCTCAAAATTCCTTAGGTCATCATTTTGGTTATGAAGTGGTAGGATCAAATGCAATACAGATATCATTCTGATTTTTTTTTCACACTCTAACACTTGACGCACTGATGTGTTGTACTGACGACCACCTGCAAGCTGGCGATACTGACCAAATGCAAACCTTGCTTCAAGATGATTTGTCTGAGTTACCTGTTAGTATATATTTCATTTTTAGTTCATTTGTCCAATAATCTGTCAGTTCTACCATTAAATGTGTGATATGTTTCAAGGCCGCAAATTACTTATTTGTTTTGCCTTTTTATGTAGGTGGTAGCCCGAGTTTGCCAGAAAAATCATTACTGGTAAATATTTTTTCCTCAGCATCCTTACTAAATTTCATTCATCATTAGATAATATTCTCAATGAAATGGCAAAAGAAAGCACAAAAGAGACAGGACTAATTTTGGAGTTTGTTTTCATTCATTTTCTGCTCAAGCTACGCACCAAACGCAAAACATATATCATCAGTAAAATTTCGTTAGACTAAGATATTTACAAAAAGGTTACATCTAATTTCTTAAATATATTGCTAATATAATAGCAGCTAAAGAGAGTATATTTAATTAAGTGAATAAATTTTAGTATTTTATATTTGTACGTACAAGTATATCGATATCGCGCTGCCTTAATACACCCGTGACGTCAGATGCAAGAGACGTCAGATCAATTAGACCTTGTATCTCGGTGGTCTTGGTAGTGCTGCTTGCACGTGAATTATTATTCTTGCCTTAATAATGTGAGAGTTAACAAGATTTGCTTTTTTTACGTGTGGAGTGCAAATGTAATGTTTCATCTCATAAGTTTTACTGTCCTGAAATTTCGTCTCCTACAAACACAAATTACCAGGCATTTATAGGTACCGTACGATACCCGAGAAATCGAAGAAATCAGAAAACAGTTTTACTCAGAAATTGATGGCTACAGCACTTTCACAACAAACCTGGCAGGTGATACAAGGAGAAGCATTGCATAGTATACGAAAACAGGTTTATGTACTAACTACGTAGACCTGCAACTCGAATATTAAGATCATTTGTATATATCTGAGAAACAAGAGAGCAAAGATTGGGACTTCAAGCAGATGTACAGCATTCCGAAGAGCGGAAAAGCAGCCAATGATCACCTGAACAACGTGTCAATAGAAGCTACATAATACGCTTCATGTTATTGGATGATTTTTATTACTCAAATATTAAATGATCATCACAGACAACACTGGGAGAAACTTCAGAGAGTAATGAGTTTTAAAATCGAGGTACTGGGAGTCTTCTTTTTACGTCAACCACACGTAAAATGAGCAAATCTTGTTAACTCTCACACTAATAAGGCAAGAGCAATACTAGAGGTGCAGGCAGTACTACTCTCCCCTGAGCAACTGTGGTCATTACATTGCCACATCCAATTAAATTTACTTTACAAATCACATAAGGAGATCTACGGCACAGAGATTACGATTCCATAAGTTGGATTCAGTAAGCGGCTAGTAGCTAATGGAGTTAGGAGTCTCACCTGCAAGATTAAGGAACCCATTCTCGTAGGTCGTAGGAAGGACAACCATTCTTAATAAGCAACACGACTTTTATAAGCAGCAAATCTACTAGACTTTGCCTAACAAAACTACTGAATACATGGTCAGCAGTACAGTCTTGGACGCATACTCAAAACACCTCATCAGTGTACTGGACATGGGAGGGTTTCACTCACTCTGGATCACAAGGCTACGTGTTTTTCTCACTCTGGAACACCAGGCAATGCGTTTTTCTCACTGGATCACCAAGGGTTCGTGTATTTCTCACTGGCTCACCTAAGCTTCGTGTCACACTGGAACACCTAGACTGCCATGGGTATCAACAGAATTTTTTCCAGAGGGCAAAATCAAAATCAAGGGATGATGATGCACACGTCTGCAAAGTTATGCCAGTACAGTCTAAAGGAAATATGTATGGTAGATTAATTGATTAAAAAAACTAAGCTTGCACTGTACATTCATTTGCATATGGAGATTGAATGCTAAAGAAATGAGCTCCCCTTTTCCATGTGGCGTACTCTTCTCACTTGGGATCACCGAGGCTACGTGTATGATTCAGTTTACATGTGTTAGGGTACATGGCAAGTTACCGCTTCCGGATGCGTATTAGTGAAATACAGGTGTGGGAAGCAGGTATAAGCTCACCTAGAGAGTTCATTTAAAATATCACTCCTGCACCTGGTGTTATTTTTGTGTGGCGGGAGGGACAGGGAGAGAGATAAAGTTTTCCTGATATCGGCGTACAGTCCAAGCTCGGTTTCTTAGAATTCCGGACGATGACTATTCCGCTTAAACAAAGTTGCAGGAATGCACCTAATTTGTTGGTTTACAGAACAAAAATAATGCACATAATTTGTTGATTTACAGAACAAAAAATATCATCCGAATATATCATCACAATTATACGGAGACTCTTATCTAACCTACAGAATGTTTACGTGGAGACCATTACGACATCAAGTTAAGGTCGGGATTTTTTTTTCTCATAAGATTCGCTAATTTAGCTTTACTTTCATACTCTTCACCACTGATCGGCTCGTTAGCCGCTTGGACGATCGGTCACGTCTCTGTTCCGCACTATTGGCAAGTACTGGGCATGCACCGCTCCTGAATGTACCTGAATCTGCTCCAGTGTTGGTCAAGTCTGGTCTTGAAAAAGCTCACACTCGGTGCCGTCACAACACTCTCTGATAGATTGTTCCAAGAGTACACAATTCTCACTCCGAAAAAGTTTGCCCCCACAGTTTTCTGGACCTGCGGCTTCTTCATTCTTGAGCTGCGACCCCTTGTGGGGTGAGCGTCCGCCAGCTCCAAGTAAGGACAATCGACTGAGTAGTGCCCCTTGAAATGCTTATACACCTCAATTACGTCGCCCCTTGCCCGTCTGTAGTATAAGCTAGGCAAGTTCAGGCGCTCCAATCTCTCAGGGTAGTTGAGATGCCGAAGTGCAGGCACCAGTCTGGTGGCCCCCTTTGAACATTTTCAACCAACTGACAGTCCCTAGCATATCTCGGGGACCAGATGGGGTGAAAGTACTCCAGATGGGGAAGCACTTCACTCCTGAAGATCGTTACGAGGGATATCTGAACGACTTTCTTATAACACCCAATAATTTATTTGCCTGATTTACCTTCTTCTCGCAATGGCCCGAGAACTTCAGCTCATTGTCACCATACACACCTAGGTCCTTCTCACATTCAGTCTCAAATAGTGCAGTTTCTTCATCCCGTTAGGACATATTATACGCCTCCTTACCGTTAGTACGCCTCAGGTGCATCCTCTTACAGTTTGTGACATTGAATCTCAGCAGCCATTTCTTCGACCATTCTTGGAGCTCACAGAGATCCTTCTGCAGCTCTTCACAGTCCGCTTGGTTCTTGATTTCCCGAAATAACTTGGGGTCACCGGCAAACATTTGTATGGAGGAGTGTACAATGTAAGGCATGTCATTTGTGAAACAAACAAACAGTGGGCCCAATACACTGCCCTGTGGTACCCCGCTTGTGACAGGTGCAGAGGATGATTTCGTGCAATTAATCACCACACACTGCTTGCGGTCATGTAGAAAGTCTTCTATCCACGCTAGGACATTTCCCCGAATTCCGTACCCTTCCAGTTTGATTTTCAGCCTTTCGTGGGGTACACTGTCAAAAGCCTTGGCAAAATCTAGGTATATATTGTCGATATTACCACCCCGTTCCAGAATATGGGTCCAAATATCCAATACCTTGAGCAATTGTGTTAAGCAGGAGCGCCCCGGCATAAAACAGTGTTGGCAATCCTTTACAAGGTTGTTTCGTAGTAGATATTCCATCGTGGCATCTCTGATAATACTCTCAAGTACTTTACATATTATGCTGGTCAGGCTCACCGGTCTATAGTTGTTCGTGGAGTGCCGATCGCCCCCACTGGGAACCATTTGTTCATCCAGGCATTTACAAAACAGGATCTTCAGGGGCTCAGCAAGCTCGTTGCTCAACTCTCTTCGCACTCTAGGATGCACCATGTCAGGGCCGGGACTCTTATGGACCTTTAGTAGCTTTGACAGTTTATTTCTAATACCCTCTTCTGTGAACACAATGTGGGTCAGTGCTGTGTCGAACCGTCTGTCCTCAAACGCAGGAAGGTTAATCGCATCCTGTCTTGTGAACACCGAGGAAAAGAAGCTTCAATGCCTCAACTTTAACCTGGTCAGAATCTGCGTAACTACCACCTTCAAGCCTCAGGTCTGATACTCCTACTCGCGTTTTTAATTTCGACTTTGCATAGCTGTAGAACGCCTTTGGGTTTGACTTGACCTCGCTTGCAACCAGCCTGTGGAACTCCTTTTCAGCCCTTCTACACTCTACCTTTGCTTGGTTTCTGGCTCTTGCATACATCCTCCTGTCCTGCTCATCGTTTGACCTAACCCACGTCTTGAATTTCTGGGTTTTCTTCTTAACTTTGTCGACCGCCGCATGGTTCATGTGTAGGGATCCCCTCGTATTCCTAGAGGCACTGGGTTTGGTCTTGGGTATATCTTTATCGATCAAATGGGTCATTTTACTAGTTATGATATTCAGCGTAGTGTCTGCGTTCTTCTGCCCTCATCCCGTTGTAATTTCCCTTGTAATATTTGCACCTTGGCCTGGTCTTATCTTGAACTAGGTAACAGTTAAATCTGAATGACAACACTACAGTATATGGTGACTGATGCCAACTGGGGCAAGGTGTTCCAGTTTGGCCACCATACCCTCCTCGTTTGTTATGATGAGGTCAAGTGGCTTGGGTGTTTGCTCCTCTCTGTAATGTGTCGGGTCTCTCACATGTTGGAACAGAAAATTATCTTTCAGAGTTTCCACAAAAAGAGTAGCAGGGTTATTCAAGTCATTTGGGGTGAACTCGTGTCTCCAGTCGATGTCACCATAGTTAAAGTCCCCCATGATAAGGCGGTGGCTAGGGTTGAGGATCGCCGTTTGATTCAGTGGGCCACAGTGTATCTGTAGATACACCCGACGATAAGTAAGTCCCCTCCCTTTAATTAAATTTTACACCACTTGGACTCTTCAAAAACATCCTCTCCCTCTACCCTCGCATGGCTGGCCCCAAGATCTTGCCTAGCATAGATAACCACACCCCTCTTGCAGGTTTCTTGAGTAAGGTTCATAAATGAGTCATATCCAGCAATACTGAACTCACATTTCTCTGGGTCGATTCTCCTGTTCTTGTACAACAGTTCTACAACTCCTACAATATCTGGTTGGTATACCTTCAGTAGTGTTTCAAACTCCTCTCTCTTATCAAGGATCGTGTCAGTATTAGTGTACATGACATTCAAGCCCCCTCCCATTCTCAGAAGCTGCGGCATTTACTAAGTACACTGTATTTTGCAGGGTGTAGTTAGAAATGTCATTGCTTACACGGCGCTCGCCTCCTCACGGCTGGTAGGCGGAGCTGGTGCCACCTCCCGGGAGGGGGGCAGAGCGGGTGGAGGGTGCGCTGGTTGACTTGTCTTGACGTTTGTAGATAAGGTTGAAGGCTGTTGCCTGTAATGCTGGGTGGGAGGGCCGGGATTAGGATTGGAAGTACTTTGGTGGCAATTTGGGGGAGGGGGGGATTGGATTAGGATCAATGAAAAAGAGGGAGGAAAATTGAAGGAAAGTAAGAGATTGACGGTGTCCGGGCTCAACCAGATATGCTGAGGTTATAATAATTATATTTGAACTTACATCTTGCGTGATTAGGTTCTAGCTCTCAAGCCTTTTTCATTTAGTTAAAAATATGTTTATTTTTGCAGTAGCCATTGTTCCAAGGAAGGGGTGACGACCTCTAGCCAGGTTCTTGTGGAGCTGAGTGAGCAACGTATCTTTTGTTTTAATAAGAGTGGAAGGAAGGGGCAAGAAGACAAGGATTGGAGAGGCCAAGGATAGTGTCCTTTGGTCACTCTCATCTTTTTAATGAAACATTTTTCTTTTTTAGAGAATTGAAGCTTTTTGTTTATAGTAGAGAGGTTTAATTTCTAAGAAGAGGTGTAGGATTCAACTTGCTACCTTTGTTCACAAGGAGGTGGTCCTATCTTTTTGGTTTAATTGAAAGATTGAAGCTTGACTTGAAGGTACAGCATTTATTGGCTATACAATTCTTTTTGTTTTTGTATTAAATTTGATAATTTTTAGATGTATTTTGGTATTGGTGGTGGATTGTTGACTCTTATTCTGCTTAATCTGAACCAAGCGTTTCTTCTCTTGCTCTTCTTACTGGTTCGTTGTCGAGCCAGTTAGCTACAGTTTCTGAGTCTAACTCTCGTACTTGTTCCCATGTTCTTTTGGCTTGGATGTAGATGTCTACGTTTACTGCGTTGATGTTGGCTCTTCTATGGAGTTCTTTGTTTGTCACTCTTTTTTCGTAGCTGGTGTTATATATGAATCTTAGGCTTTTATTTTGTACCGTTTGAAGTTTCTCGATTCTCGCTGCACTAAATGAGTTGGTTGGTACAGGTGGGTAGCACATTACTGTTTTTATTAGTGCCGTGTACAATTTCCTTTTGTTTGGTATGTTCAGGTTTTTTTAATCTTATTATTTTTGAGAGTTTGCTACGTAGTTTGTGGACTTTTCGTTGATGAAGCTCTGGTAACCATTTATTGTGATTTTCAGTCCCAGGATGCTGCCTTCGTTGGTGTATGGGTAAATTTTTCCGTCTACTATTGCTGGTTCGACCTTTTTCTTGGCAATTGGTATGATTTTAAATTTGTTGATGTTTGTCCGTATTTTCCATTTCTTTTCGTAGTCATTTATGTTTTTTATTGCTGAGGCAGTATGGTGTGCCATTATTGCTTCTGATTTTCCAGGACTGCCCCCTGGCTCTGTGTCGGCACACTTGCTTCCACTACCCTCTCCCTGAATATAACCCATGTACATTGTACACCCGTCCCCGTTCCTCTTCGACTCTTCCCTTATCTGCTTCAAGCCCTGCAGGAGCTTCTTGCGCTGTTCCCTCTGCATTACCGTGCGATCTGGGTGAATGAATACACTCCGAGATGCCTCGCTCCTTGCTAAGTTTTTTGCCTGCCTAATAACCTCCCATTTCTCCTCCTCACTCACAAGTGTGATCCTGGGGGGCGAGGCTTATTCCCCTGCTTTTGTCCCAGCCTCCTCACATCCTGTGGGGTTGATGGCATCTTCAGAACCTCTGTACAAATATTCTTAAACTGCATCTTATCGTGTGTTACCTTACTCTCAGTTCCTTCCGCCTGGCTCTCAGGGACTCCAAAAACTATTGCATTGTTCCTGAGCTGGAAACGTTCCCGTTGTTCCTCCTCTCCCCTAACAGTAGGTCCGTTAATTTTCAATTTTTCGACACACTTCTTCAGACTCCCTAGCTGCTGTAGAACCTGTTCTGATCCTGCATTACTCTCCACCACCTCCCGTGGCCCTGCTAATGCCTCAGCATAACTTCTCTTAGCAACCACCTCCATTCTATCGGCTACTTCCTCAGTCTTAGCAAGGATCTCTTTCCCAACTTTTTCCAGTTTGGTAACCAGCAAGGCTCCAGCTTCATCTATTTTCGTCCTTAGGGAACTCGTTCCCCTATGGCTTGCAATCGCCTCTTTCACCTTGACTATGCAGTCAGAGCAACACCAGCAACAGCCTTCATGCTTTACGGCAGCTTGCATCTTCCTAAACGTTGCAAGGGTCAGGCCTGTATCACCCATAACCGTCATCACCCCGCTTTGAGTAAACGAGTTCGGTATATTCTTATACCTTCTAGTACGAGGAATATTTATCAAATGAATCTTTGAGAATATGACCCTGCCCACAGCAAGAGCCACAATAACTGTCCGAGCGACGTGGTAGTTGCACTGTTGGTTTCAGGTCTGAGAGAGATAATTCAGGTGTTTCTAGATGTGATTATGATTATTTTTTTATGATTTAAATCTAAAACAAATCAGTAAGGATAACCAAAAGCGGTTATAATGATAAAATGAACAACAAATATGCAGTACAGTGTATAATAGAAAAATGTATAAATTGCACGTGGAAAAGGTGAAGTTACAGTATGTCCTATTACACTGGCGACCGATTAGTAGCAATATGGATACAGCCAGGGGTGGCGCCAAGGGGGTTTAGGAGGGCTACAGCACCCTAGTCAAGGAAATTCAACACAATTATTGGGGGAAGAATCTTGGGTGTCAATTATAATGAATGTAATTATAATTATTCAAAACAAATAAATTTCTCAATCTCAGAGTGTTTGTTACAGTCTGTTCAGGAATACATTATAAAAAAGGGATATGCAAATATTCATGTAAAAATTTGCATAACTGTAAAAAGTATTACAATGTTATTAGGAGACATTACTGTACAATATATTCGCAAGTTACAGTCAGTTTCGTTCGAATGAGTGATTGGCGGCCGACTGGAGACTCTCAGTCTGCCTGGCGCCCATTTAAACGTTGTTTTGACAACGACAGACAGAGGCAGGAGTTAGTGACGGCATGCTTTCCAGTGGCTATATAGACCTTCTACGCCAATTCTGTTGTTATACACTCATGGCTAAAGCAACAAGTTTTAATGTTCGCTGTATACTTTGTGGAGAAGTGTTTCAAAATGATTTTATTTCTAAGCACACTAAAGTAAAGCACAAAAATCTTAATTTTCCTGGACGACTGCCCCTGTATCATTTGTTCTTAATGAAATGCCTGGCATCAGGGAGAAATCTATGGATTCCTTCATTGTTGGTGCTGCAAGGCCTTCAGTTTCCCAAATAACCTCCAAAAGAACACCCGACGTACCATATGTAGGGATGTATAGCAATGCCAAAGTGTGAAAGTTTTAGTTTTTACAGTTTGTGAAATCATAGAAATGTGAATGAATAAAATTGAGGAGCTTTGTTGCCTTTACTTCGCTGTACATTCTAATATTTCTGCAAATGCGATAAATAGTAGAAAAATCGCAGTAATACGTGCGTTCACTATATTTTAGGGTCATTTATGTGTCCTCTGATGAACCATTCATCGGGGAAGTCAGCCCTCCTGTCGGGGAAATCTGGTGCCATCCCTGTACACAGAAGCAGGTGGCGTGGCTGGAACTAGACTCTACCTCCTATACTTTCCAGCTGGAATATTAGTTACTGTACCTATTCACAACTGGGTAAAGCCAGGAGGCAGTAATGTACCCATATCCCCAACAACTGTTTACAATCATTACAGATTCGATCACTGTAATGGGTACCGGCAACGTTGTCAGAGATCCAATTGCAGAAGAAAAATTGTATAAATAAGATTTATGGTGGTAATATACAGTTCTCGAAGGGAGGAGAGTGAGAGAGCATAAAGGAACCTGTCCTGTAACAAAGAAATGAATGTCTTTCCACCAGTACTATACTCTTAAAAATTTAGAGAATCTAAGTTTTAATATAAATAAGGTAAATATGTTTTTAATTTAATTGATAACGTCCAATTAGTTTAACATCAGTTGCAGGTAAATTACTGGAAGCACTAATTTCAGACTCAATTCGAAATCACCCCCAGAAACACAAATTAAGCAATGATTCCCAGCATGGCTTCGCAAATGGGCATTCGTGTCTGACAAATCTGTTAAAATTATTTTCAACTGTTTTCAAATCGGTGGATGATGGACACGATTAAGATGTGGTTTACCTCGACAGGGTCCCCCATGAAAAACTAATTAAAATGGAGGCACATGGAATTGGAGATGTTCTAAACTGGCTTAGGGCGTGGTTACAGGACAGGAAACAGAGACAGCATTAATGACACTAAATCCGATTGGGGTAACGTCACTAGTAAGAACATAAGAACATAAGAATGGAGGAAACTGCAGCGGGCCTATTGGCCCATACTGGGCAGTCCCGTTTACACCCAACCCCTATTGCTCATATGAGCATCCAACCTATGTTTGAAGCAATTCAGCGTATTCGAGTTAATGATGATATTTGGTAACTTGTTCCATTCATCCACTACTCTGTTTCCAAACCAGTGTTTACCTATTTCACGCCTAAATCTAAATTTGTCCAATTTAAAACCATTGTTACGAGTTCGCTCCTGGTTGGATAATTTGAGTACCTTTGTAATGTCCCCTTTGTTTAGCCCTGCCTTCCACTTATACACCTCTATCAGGTCGCCCCTCGCTCTACGTCTCTCAAGGGAGTGCAAATTAAGATGCTTTAACCTGTCTCTATACTCAAGGTTCCTAATGCCCGGGATTAGTCTTGTCATTCTCCTCTGAATTCTTTCCAAGGATTCTATATCCATTCTGTAATACGGTGACCAGAACTGGACTGCGTAATCCAGGTGTGGTCTCACAAGAGCAAGATACAGTTTTAGGATGACCTCGCTAGTCTTGTAACTAACACTCCTTTGTATGAACCCAAGTACTTTATTAGCCTTGTTACGAGCAAAAACACATTGTTTACTTGGCTTAAGGTTCCTACTTATCATTACTCCTAAATCTCTCTCGCAGTCGGATTTCTCTATGGCATCGTTGTTCATCTGGTATCTGGTTTCCCTGTTTACATTTCCTATACTGAGTACTTTACATTTGTCGATGTTGAATTTCATCTGCCATTTTTCAGACCATTCGAAAAATTTGTTTAGATCCTCCTGTAGTTTTGCCGAGTCCTCGTCAGATTTGATAACACGTCCTATTTTAGTATCATCAGCAAATTTACTTATGTTGCTGTCTATGCCGATATCTATGTCGTTTATGTATATAATAAACAATAATGGTCCAAGTACTGAGCCTTGGGGAACTCCACTTGTGACGTTGCTCCAATGGGACTTAGTGCCGTTAATGCTCACTCGCTGTTTCCTGTCCTGTAACCACGCCCTAATCCATTTAAGGATGTCACCTTTGATGCCATGAGCTTCTACCTTTCTAATTAGTCTTTCGTGGGGTACTCTGTCGAAGGCTTTGCTAAAGTCGAGATATACCACATCATAATTGTGCCCCTCGTCCACTGATTCGAAAACTGATGAAAAGAATGTTAATAGATTAGTTAGGCAAGAACGTCCGCTTGTGAAGCCATGCTGGGAATCATTGATCAATCGGTGCTTCTCCAGGTGATTTCGAATAGAGTTTGAAATGATTGCTTCCAGTAATTTGCCTACTATTGATGTTAGACTGATTGGGCGGTAGTTAGAGGATAGTGATCTATCCCCCTTCTTGAAGATCGGTATTACATTCGCTATCCTCCAGGATTCTGGTACTACACCTGTTTTTAAGGACATGTTAAACAACTTTGCTAAGGGCATACTAAGCTCTTCCTTACATTCCTTTAATACTCTGGCAAATATCTCATCGGGACCAGGTGACTTATTAGGCTTTAGTTTGTCTATTTGCTTACTAACATCGTTACTAGTCACTACTATCTCACTTAATTTGTTTTCTTCACTATCTCTAAATAGAGTCGGTGCCTCGGGTATCATGTTTAAATTTTCGGTGGTGAAAACTGTTGAAAAATATTTATTCAAATTATTGCTCATTTCTCCGTCGTTATCAGTGAGCTCGCCGGAGTCTGACCGTATTGGTCCAATCTTTTCTCGTGTTTTAGTTTGATACATTTGGTAGAATCCTTTGGGGTTTGTCTTTGCCTCCCTTGCTATCCTTACCTCATTATTCCTCTTTGCTTTCCTTATCTCGGTTTTAACCCTACTCGCCAATACCCTATAATAGTCCCGGAGGTGAATTTCGCCACAATTTATCCTTCTACCTATAGCCTTCCTTTGGCCAATGATGTTCTTTAAATAATTATTTATCCATTTAGGGTCATTGTTGTTTGATCTGAGTTTTTTGTATGGTATGTTCTGCCTTTGTGCATTAAGTAACTCACTATTTAAATTGTCGTGGAACTCGGCAATCTCAGATCTCGTTATCAGGTCGGTGTCATCTGTCAGGTTCACGGCCAAGCGCGACACCCCCTCTCTCAGCTGCCTCTTTAAACTGTCAAAGTTTGCCCTTCTGAAATCTGGTACTTTAGTGGAATTTTCCTTACGTCTGCCCTGAAAATCTAACTGGAATCGAATTTCTTTGTGATCGCTGTTTGCAAGTTCGTTCCCTACCTCGACATTGCTAATGAGGTTTTCTCTGTTTGACAAAACTAAATCCAATATATTATTACCCCGTGTGGGTTCGGTTATATGTTGACTTAGGAAACAGTCCTGGATCGTCTCGAGAAAATCCTCTGATTCTGAGTTACCCGTAAGGTCGGTCCAATCTATTTGGCCAAGGTTAAAGTCGCCTACTATACAGACTTTGTTGTGTATGGAAGCCCTGCGCATTTCATCCCAGATAAGTCGCTCATTGACGCTATCAAGATTGGGGGGTCTATATATTACTCCTGTGATTAATTTTTCCCGACCGTCGCTTAATTCTATCCAAATTGTTTCTGTATTCCTCTCAGTTTTTATTTCCTTATTTATTTCACACTTCAGATTATCCCTAACATAGATTGCTACTCCGCCTCCTTTCCTGGTCTGCCTATCGGTATGGAACAGTTTGTAACCCGCAATTTGGTATTTGACTGGTAATTCACGTGTGTCTAGGTTGATCCATGTTTCAGTGAATGCAATTATATCGATTTCTTGGGTACATACCAAGGCCCTAATATCATCCATTTTGTTTCTCATACTTCTACTGTTCGCGTAATATACATTTAAGTTAGTCGTGTTCTGAGTCCTCCCCTTACCGCGTTTAGTTTTAAACTCCCTGTCTAATTTAGTTATGTCATCATTCCTAACACTATTTCCCTGTAATCTTTCGCCTTGTTTACCCGCTCCCACTGCAGTCTCCTCCACCCCCATGCCCCTATGTTCTCTTAGCAGTTTAAAGACTTCGATATCTTTTGAACTGCCCCCTCTAGAGCCCCAGCCAGGGTTGCTACTCCATCCCTAGACAGGTGCACCCCATCCCTAGCATAAAGGTCCCTTCTGCCATAGAAGTTGTCCCAGTTGTCAATGAATGGGACTGATATTGACTTGCAATATCTGTCAAGACGGTCGTTAACACCAACTGCCCTTGACAACCATTCACTGCCAACTCTCCTTCTAGGCAGGACACCGCATATGATAGGGATCCCTCCCTTAGTCCTAATACGATCTATGGCTGCCTTGAACTTATCAAGAAGCTCCTCGCTCCTACACCGGCCAATATCATTGCCTCCTGCACTGAGGCAGATAATGGGTTTGTTCCCATTACCAGACAAGATATTGTCCATCCTGTCAATTATATCCCCCACCCCAGCTCCTGGCAAACACACCCTCATCCTGTTTTTGTTTTTACCACAAAAGGCCCTGTCCATGTACCTTACCTGTGAGTCACCAACAATTAAAGTTTTTATACCTTCCTTGTCATCCCTGTCCCTGACTGTACTAACGTCCAATTCGTCTATCAAGGGACTGAACGGGTTGGTACACTTAGCTGTTGTTGTCGTGGATTACCCCAGGGCTCAGTACTTGGACCATTACTATTTAATATATACAGGCACGACATAGGCGTAGACAGCAACATAAGTAAATTTGCTGACGACACTAAAATAGGGTGTAATTAAATCTGACGAGGACTCCGCAAAACTACAGGAAGATCTAAAAAAAATTTTTGCATGATCTGCAAATGGCAGATGAAATTACAAATGTAAACCAGATACCAGATGAACAGCGATGTTAAAGAGAAATCCGACTGTGAGAGAGATTTAAGAGTAATGATGAGTTGGTATCTTAAACCAGGACAACAATGTGTATTTGTTCGAAACAAGGCTAATAAAGTTCTTGGGTTCATACAAAGGAGTGTTGGGCTGATCATGACAAGACATACAGTAAGTAGCAAATCAGCGAAAACAATATTCTTCCTATGTCATGACAAAGTTTCCTAGACTATACATTAGTTACATTATTTGTGGTATATTAGATATTTGATATTGAAATAGTTTATTGGGCCAGAAAAATACAGATACAGAGTGGACAATAATAACAACACTGGTATGACTGAGCTAATTGAGAGCCTGAGCTCAGTGTTACGTATGGAGTTCTTGTAGATATAGAGCACACAGGCACTCATACGAGAACAGACGAACATTATAGAAAAACAAACTACAGAAACATTATGATCATACTAGGAAACAACTGTACACACTTTACCAGAATACCCGACTGGCAGTCACCGGGACAAGTGTGTGGCGACCTGACTCGTCAATATGGCGAGAATGTACTAATTGACCCTAAAACCGACCCCTCCCGCCTTAAGCTTTATCTAATTACTGTTAAAGCCTTGTGAATGTCTGGTAGGCCCCTTGATTTTATTTAACTGTTTGTTGGCATTGGAAGATCTTAGGTGATTATATGGGTTTTACATTCTGATTCAATGTTGTTTATATGTACCAGATGCTGAGAAACGTTTATTATTATTATTATTATTATTAGTAGTAGTAATCGTAGTATCAGTACTATTATTATTACACACACACACACACACACACAGAGGTAGCCTTCCCCCACATACAAACGCACACAATACGGTCCCCCCCCCTCCCCCTACCCTCACCCCAACCCCAAAATGATGACCTTTCCCGAATGACCTTCCCCAAGGCCCCCAGGGAACAGTTGACCTTGTTGGCTTTCGACCACACCCACATGCAACCAGCCAGTTGACCTTCACTCACAAGACGACGCACTTCCTGGCTTCGAGAGGGATTGGGGCCTAGGGGGAGCGGGGGGGGGGGGGGGGCAGGGGCAGGTAAATGATTGCGACGGAATATTAGCTAAGGATGTTACCTAAAAGACTTTTCTATGTTTCTTGTATTAGAAGATTTATGATAGCTAAAGGATTAAAACCTCATTTCTAAGGTTCAATTGTGTTATTCTCAAAAGTTTTAAATCAAGGTTAGTCTTCAAGGTTCAACTACAGTTTAATATCTAAGGCTCACCTTCAGGTTAGTCTTTAAGGTTCACTTCTAAGGTTCAACTATATAGTACGTGTTATCCAGCTGAGAGAAATCTCTGATCTCTAAAGGGTTAAATACCGGTTTGACTCCAAGGTTCAAGTACAAAGTTCAAATGCAGTTTAGTGTCCAAGGTTCAACTTCAAGGTTCAAATGTAGGTTAGTGTCCAAGGTTCAAATAAAGGTTAGTGTCCAAGGTTCAACTTCAAGGTTCAAATACAGGTTAGTGTCCAAGGTTCAACTACAAGGTTCAAATACAGGTTAGTGTCCAGGGTCCAACTCCAAGGTTCAAATGTAGGTTAGTGTCCAAGGTTCAAATAAAGGTTAGTGTTCAAGGTTAAACTCCAAGGTTCAAATGCAGGTTAGTGTCCAAGGTTCAACTACAAAGTTCAAATGCAGGTTAGTGTCCAAAGTTCAGATGCAGGTTAGTGGCCAAGGTTCAACTCCAAGGTTCAAATACAGGTTAGTGTCCAAGGTTCAAATGTAGGTTAGTGTTCAAGGTTTAACTCCAAGGTTCAAATGCAAGTTAGTGCTTAAGGTTCAACTCCAAGGTTCAAATGTAGGTTGGTGTTCAAGGTTCAACTACTGTACAAAGGAGGAGAGACGCAGAGGACGGCAGACTTTGTTCAATGATTTTGATGTACCGTTACCTACACCCACCTGCCTCCACCTGTACCCTCCTGCACCCACCTGTACCCACTTGCCTCAATCTGCACCCACCTGCCTCCACCTGTACCTACCTGCACCCACTTTCCTCCACCTGTATCCACCTGTCCCCAACTGTCTCCATCTGTACCCACCTGCCTCCACCTGTACCCACCTGCCTCCACCTGTGCCCACTTGCCTTCACCTACAACCACCTGCCTTCACCTGTACCCACCAGCCTCCACCTGTGCCCACCTACCTTCACTTATACTCACCTGCCTCGACCTGTACCCACCTACCCTCACTTGTACTCACCTGCCTCCAACTGTACCCATATGCCTCCAACTGTACCCATCTGCCTCCAACTGTACCCACCTGCGTCGATCTGTACCCACTTACCTCCACCTGTACCCATCCTTGAAGAAACATAAAAATAATTATGTTACCCCGAATTGTACAGAAGCAGCTGTTGTGATGTAACTCTTATTGCTAATATAAAGTTAAAAGCAAAGTAATCAATGAAATGTGTATAAAGTACTCAAAGAATTACGATTTTGTAAGAAATTCTCACCATAAACGAGTAGTATAGAAATCGTAATCAATTTTTTTAATTTAGAAATGCACTTGGGAAATATAGACAAGTTAGTGATAGTGTTGGGTCCTAACGATGGCTCCCACCACTCTCCTCCACCCCTGTTCTTGTCTTCCTTACGTCTCATTAGAATTGAAACAGGAATATTTAGCTTAATGAGAATAATATAATACCGTCTCAAACTGAGCAGCAACAACAATAATACTGAGCCTACTAGTGATGTAGCTCTCTACCTGTACTGTACTGTACATATGATGCCCAAAGTGTAAATACCTTCTCACCTTCATGTTACATTATATCTGACTGTTTTAGACGTGATTACCTGAGGCCTAAGGAAACTGAAGAGGAATATTATCCACAAAAGTCGGAATTAATTATTCATGTGTTTTGAGATATATAAAGTGGTAAATATTTCACCTCTTTTAGGTTAAATTTTATTCAAGAACGTCATGAAAACGATACTGATACAAACATGAGAAAGATTTATTCCATCTGATCGGTAAAGCCTGACAAACCGCCGCCCCCGAGAAAATTTTGAAATCTGATCCATTTCAGGAACCTTTTGAGGTCATATGCAATGGATATTAGGACATGTCCTGAGACCAGTAATAAATACTTCATCTCACAGGTCATGATTCAATCACTCAAACTTGTTAGTCACTTGGGCGGTCGGTCACGCCTCTGTTACTGGGCATGAACTGGCTCCTGAGTATATCGGAACCTGCTCCAGTGTTTGTCTAGTCTAGTCTTGAAAGAGCTCTCACTCGGTGCCGTCACAACACTCTCTGGCAAATTGCCCCAGGAGATCACAATTCTCACTTCGAAAAAGTTTACCCTCACTGTGTTCTGGATTTGTGGCTTCTTCAACCTTGAGCTGTGACCCCTTGTGGGGCGGACGTCCGCCAACTCCAGGTATGTACTTTCGACCGAGGAGTGCCCTCTGAGATGTTTATACACTTCGATTAGGTGGCCCCTTGCTCTTCTTGCCCGCTAGGAGAGAACGGTGCTTTTCTTCCTGGTCCATGGTCGGGTTCCCCGGATCGGTACGGCCCTAAGTTCTTCCGGGATCTCGGGTCTGTCCTCGTCGGTGACTGCTCCTCAGAGTCTTTCCAGGTGTACTGCCCAAGGCCATGATACTGCCGCAGTGCCAGAGACGATTGAAGTGGATTACCTTCGACTGAACCTTCCTTCCACCCCTGATCCGGTAGGTTACATCTGAAAGGCGTTCCATTACCGTGTATGGTCTTTCCCATGGACTCTGCAACTTGGGTGACTGACCCTTCTTCCGCAGAGGGTTATAAAGCTAGACTTTATCATCGTCCTTGCTTTAACATTATGGTTGCGCTTCATCACTCCACCCGAGAATTCCAGAGCTCCTTGGAATTGATGGTGGATCTCCGTCAACTTTTCTTGGAGACTTTTGACGAAACTGGTGGTTTCTTCAGGAAGTTCTTCATCAGGCGGTCTTCCTGTCAGCAGGTCCACTGGCAGCCACAGTTCGTGACCCAGCATCAGTTTTGCCGGTGTGTATCCAGTTGACTCGTGGGCAGCCGACCAATACGCCATCAGCGAAGCAGGGAGCTTCTGGTCCCATTCTGTTTGCCCCTCAGCACAGTACTTGGTCAGTTCTTGTCCCAAGGTCCAATTAAACGTTTCCATCATTCCGTTTGACTGTGGCGGAAGTGGAGTGGTCCTAATCTTCTTTATGCCCAAAAGTTTACAGCACTCGCTGAACACAGCTGACTCAAAGTTTCTTTCCTGGTCCGAGTGCAACTCGTGGGGCACGCCAAACCGACAAAAGAACTAGTCAACCAGTACCCTGGCAACAGTCGTGGCTTCCTGATTTGGGATGGCATATATTTCTGGCCACTTAGTGAAGTAATCCATAGCCACAGAGATGTACCTATTCTCACCTTCAGTGAGTGGCAGAGGTCCCGCAATATCTACTGCTACCCTCTCCATTGGTGCACCTGCACGGTGCAACTGCAGTGGGGCACGCGTGTGTAGCTTTGGTCCCTTCTTGGTGTAGGCACCCTTATGGATGCCAACCCTGTAAAACCTTTGCCGCAGGCGACTCAGATTCTTCTTCACTCTCAGATGTCCACTGACTGGGTTGTTGTGCATCTCTCCCAGGAACTCGGTCCTCATCTTCCGGGGAAGTATCGTCTGCAAGTACCTGTTGAAGCAATCTGCAGCCACTCACTGGCGCTGCAACAGACCATCATTCAGTCGAAGAGCATCTCACTGAACCCAGTAGTTTTCAGTCGAAGGACTTGCTCCAGAGATCGTCTCCCATGCTTGCCGCACTGAGCTCTGGCTCATCCATTCGACCACTGGTCGCAGGTCTTCCAGCTGCAACTTCTCAAGGCCTTCCCCAGCAAATGCTGGATTCTCCTCCACTGTACTGCGACTACACTTCTTAGGAAGTGCCTCACTCCGGCAACACTGCTGACAATCAGGCTCCACTACTCCTAGACGGGTATGCAAGGTACCGTTCACCTCGCACGGCAACCGCACCTCTGATATTGGGGGAATAACTACCGTCCGCCTAGCTGTAACCTTAGCACTTGCATGCTTTGCAGTCCTCAGCGGTACCCACTTTCCTTTAATTTTCAACTTCGTCGAGCCAAGGTCCAGTTGACACTTGCGAGGTAGGATGTAGTCCAGGCCCAGGATGCAACGGTCTGCTATATCCGCTACATAACCCTGTAGGGTTTCTTCTTCACCTCCCAGCTTGATGCTGATATCCCTCTAGCACTGCCCATTGTCTAGTTATCCCGCACAGCTGTTACGACGTCTCAGGTAGTTGTCGATGACTAACCACGTCCGGCCTAACAAAAGTCATCTCCGAGGCTGTGTCGATCACCAATGGATACCTTATGCCATCGATTTCACCTTCAACCTGGACACGGCTTACAGTGGCTCGGCTGCATTTTATCAATAGTGGGGCTCTGGTGAGACAGGCTAGTCGTTGCCCATCAGCACCAGCCATCTCTAGTTTCCCCGTCTTACTGGGCCGCTCATCTTTCCCTCTCTTGGAATTCTGTGGGCAATTAATCTTGAAGTGTGTATCTTCACGCGTCCAACATCTTCACGTCTCCATGTTCTTCTCTTATTGCCATTCTCTCGCCCTCCTTTTCGCTTGTAACTGTTCTTGCAACCCTGTTTGTTGCTCTTTCTGTACTTTTCGTTGCTCTTTTAGTATAGTTGATCAAATATTGTGGAATTGTTGTTTTTGTTGTTCTTTTCGTTGTGCGTCTAAAAATTGCATCAGAACAGCCATGGAAATCTTCCCTTGCCTGGCCTGGCTTGTGGTCTGGACAACGTCATCTTCCATCTTGACTATTTCTCACTGCTAGGCTATCCCACTCTGACACCAATTTTACGAACCCCTTTCGCCGCTTACCATGCAGCTTCCACCGCCGGTTACCAGCGGCCAGATCATATACATGTCGTCGAATTACCTCTAGCTGTCCTGCCAGTATCCGGTAATTTCCCGACGATCGGTATCAGTGTACAGACAACAATAGGTAGGTAGATTTCCACAAGGGCAAAGAAACATTTATGAACTGTACTCTGCTTTAATAATCACTATGTTGTCACAAAACTGTTCACAGGGTGTGCCTTTACCACTGGACTTCTCACTTCGAATATATACAGTCGGCACACAACCAGTATACAATTCCTTAGTCTTTTCACTTCATATCGCTCACAACAATTCCACAGTACTTGAACAACAATTATCTTAAGCTTTCACTGGACTTGTACTTCACACTCTATTTATGCCTCACCTCAGATGCCAAGAGCATTCTGGTGATATTTAGGGGTTGCATGTCGGAACGAGATACACCCGGAGAGTTCTAGAATGATCTAGAATGATGCAATGATACAATACATTCTAGAAAATTCTTACATAAGTATTTATTTATTTATTTAGTATTATATATTTTTTTAAAGGGGATTAGCCCACCCTGGCACAGGTCACTGACCCACATCGGGGCGTGAGGGGGGGGGGGGGGATGTAATAATAATAATAATAATAATAATAATAATAATAATAATAATAATAATAATAATAATAATAATAAAAATAATAATAATAATTATTCATCGTAAATAAAATTAGAAAAAGAAATACAAAATTAAAAATAAAATAGTAAAATAATAATGAGACCTATAATAACAACACTGTAATAATAATAATAAGGATCCATAAAGAAATACAAAAATGAAAAAAACAAACAAATCAATAGTGAGAAACGATATATGTATGTTGTGTTGTCAAAGCAAGAGAAACAATTGAGACCCTGCAATTGTGTGTAAATGAGGCAGAAAGTCAGACCAGCAACCTGGGACTTGGTCACAATTTTCCTGATGCCATATGGCAGCAGAGTCTACCATTAAACGACGCATTATGCTTCCAATATCTTCCCAATATCTTTTCTGGTCCACCAACAATCAAAACAGTATAAGACCTGGGCTCAGACCTGGGTTAGTTAAGGTACCAGTAGGTTAGATTAAGATATTTTGCACCTATAACAAAACCTTGTAAAATACTATTCTAATTCTAAATGGACACAACAATTTTTATAAATATAAATATTGCCCGGTACTGCCAGGTACTGGTCGGTATTACTGAGTGCCCCCAGGCAGCTAAATATACAATTTTATTAGCTGCACAAGTGTAATGTAGTACAAAAACCACTTCAATTTTACACAATGTACAGACAAATTTCTGACAGTGATCGATATAGGCAGCCAAATAACACAAACTAGACCAGATGAGAATATGAGATTGAAGGAAACTGCACCGGCCTATACTGTTTATAGGCAGCACTGTTCACACCCAGCTCTCCTTATCACTGTGATATCTGTCCAATCTGCAGTATTTGTAGCTTCCCAACTAAGAAATTGATACTTAAGGTAGGCTAAAATAACAGATTAAGTAAAATCGCATTTCACTGTTGAATAAAATTTATAATACTGTATAGAGAGTTGAAGATAAGAAGCTAGGCTTTGTTACTATTACTTACGATAATGAGTTCCTAAGTCAACACGTAATCCAGGTGATTTGGTAAAAAGGTTACCTTCCTTTAGATTCAATAATAATACTTTATTTTATCATCTTTATTCCGTATGGTGTTTTATTTGTTATAACACAGCAAGAGTGTTTTATGTACCTGTACTGAGTTTGTATCAATATTGTCACTGACCTATACCTTAATGCAGTACTGGTATATCTATCGCTGACCTACATTATACTACAGTGCTGGTATATTTAAGGCATGTCATTGACCTACATTATACTACAGTGCTGGTATATTTAAGGCATGTCATTGACCTACATTATACTACAGTGCTGTTATATTTAAGGCATGTCATTGATCTACATTATATTACAGGTATAGTTAAGCTATATTAATGACCTACATTATTAAGAGCAGTATATCGCTGATTTGCTGCCCAAAAGAGAAGGGCTTCGAATACTTTTAGGAGATTTGGCCTATTGTAAGTAGTATCGTCTTTGTTAACTTACTGGTAGTCTGGTATCTGTTTTCGTGATGATAGCATTGATAGTTATCACGCACAACAATACTAGTAGGGTTTATTATGTCCAAATATGTGAAAATTCTCGAATGAGAATGTTAGTTTTAATGTGTTACAGCGCTGCAATAGGTAAGGTCTCTATGCGCGTATTTAGATCAGTAATTACGCTAGTCATTAACAAATAATAATTACTACATGTATGATGTATCTCTCTGGTTCTCCCTCAAAAGTTCATTTGTCTACTTGTACAGACCATCTGCGCACGCGCGGAGGTGAGGCCAAAGCAGACACTTCCGCATTCCAACATCCAGATACTGGACTCGTGCAGCGAGGAGTGCCTTGAACCTTCACTATAATCCTGTGTAACTTTCCCTAAATCTTACCAGCAGGCAAGCAAGCGTTGGCCTGCTTGATTCCAGCAGCTAAATGTCGATACAATAGTTAACATTTATTGCCTTCTTCCGCAGCTAAGTGAGTTTATAGATGAAAATTCCACGACAATCTATTGACAGAAGTTTTTTATGTGCTTTACGTGATTTAATTGTTAAAGGTAAGAAATTAATGAAATTTTTGAAATTTCAGCTTCGTCTCACCTGTTGTGCAGAGTGAATTTTATTATCTATATTTTATTTACTCTATTTTTATCATCTATATGGATCTTTTCCCTTGAAGGACACCCTAACCTAACCTCATCTAGCCCAACCTAACATGAACCCGCGTAACCTAACCAAATCTACCCTACCCTAAACTAACCTAACTTTAGATCAACTAAACATAACCTAAACCAAACCTAATCCAACTTAGCTTGACCTAAGGTGAACCAACTTAACCTAAGCTAACCCACCCTATATACCAAACATCACAGGTTTCCCGGTCCCTGGTTTCCTCCTGGACTAACACTGGATAGAGCAACGGCTAGTAAGCGTATAAATGGCGAAAAAACAACAAAACAAATCTAATCTAAGCCAACTTCAATCTAAATTATCGTGCATGTACAGTACTATTACTTCTGTACACTATTACTCATGCATCTTACTCATGTACTCATTAATTTGCTCCCATGCATATATATTACTGCTGTACACTAGTACTCATGTACTGTTAGAAGAGAATGTAGATCCTGGTCTGGTTTGTGACTCATACCTCCCTGGAAGCGACTAAGAGCAAAATACCCTTACCTATGTTATTGTAACACGACCCTGAGGCTGTGAACATCACTGAAGCAGATAGATGACGTTAAGGTTATAATGTACGGTATTACTGCACTTCAACAACTAATTAGGTCTGTAAGTGCGTAGTCTAGGTTAGTACGTATTGCATACACTGTAGTCATCAACAATTTGAAATTTAAAGCGATGGATACTCTAGGTGTCTGCGGACTTAAATTCTGTGCGTTTTACTTGGGTAAAATTACTGAAAAAAGTACATTTGTCTGGGTTTTGATGTTATAATGTATTACTGCGCTTCAACAATTATGGTCTTTATGCGCTTAGTCGTGGAGCAAGGTCATAGCCAGTTGGGATAGCGTGATTAAGTCTAATATTTTGCTTTATCTAACCATCTTGTCTCGCGTCAAGTACAACCTATATGATAAATTGGTAATGAACTTAAGGTCGGGTGACGAGGCTACTGGTTACATATGCCCAAAACGCGAAATTCCAGGTAGCATGTGATAGCCAGGCGATAAATGTATTGTAGCCTGGAACATCATACTCGACATGAAGTGGGAGGAGTTCGATATGGTTGACCTGGTTGAGATATGATCGTGCAAGATAATCGCTAGGGAAGTGACGCTGGGTTCAATCAATGTGAAAAACACCTAGTGATATCTTCGTGATGTAGGACTTCGTAGGTCCACGTTCACCATCGCTATGAAAGTATAATGTTGGGTCAAATACACGTAAAAAGCAGCCAATCATATCTTCATGATTTGTTTGTTACTGTGTAGGAGAGGGTGAACGAACATGAAAGATAATCATCGCTCTATGAGTTATGCTGGGGAAGAACACTTCATGTTTTAAAGCAAACACATCACGTAAGGATCGACCAGGCGTATTTACCCCCGGGGTCAATCAGTCAGGGGCGGATCCAGGAATATCAAGAGGGGGTCTCAGAAGTTTTTTTTTTGGGGGGGGGGGGCTGTAAGCCACTCTGATTTTTTTTATATCTGATCAATATCATGGCCATTTTGAGTCCATTTTGAAGCCATGTTCTCTTGATATTAGGAGATATTCTGAGCTAAATAGAAATTACTTTTTACTATACAAAAATGCCTGTGTACAATACTGCATTACAGCAAGAATATTGAAAATTTCTGATGAAAGGGGAGTTCGCACCCATAGGACCCCCCTTGGATCCACACCTGCCAGAGGGTGTTGACATTGAAACAGTTTATTTAGTAAGATAAATACAGATACAGAATGGGCAATAATATCAATATTGACATGGTCTAGCCCAGGGGTCACCAAACTACGGCCCGCGACGTCAGTTCATCAGGCCCGCCGACGGTACTTGAATTTGCTTGATAAAACGAATGGAACACGAGACGTTGTGATACAATTTAAATTTAAATATTATGTTTAGAACACTAGGAGATCTTCACGCGTGCGGAGACCTCCTGACTGCTATGTGCCTTAAATTTACTATTTTCAATTTTAAATTATTGTATCTAGATTTTCTTGTTTATTGTAATGTTTGCTTATTTCGCGCCATCCCAAGTCCTTCCCCAGCTCGTGGTAGCTCCGCCTACGCTCTGACGTTACCATGGTTTCCATGGCAACACACACAAACACGCATCTTAACATGGAATGCTAAACTTAGTTTTTCGTCTTTTTTCCCAGAGCTTTCGTTCTGGCTTGCAAGTATTGAACAGAATGATTATGCGGCCCGCGCTCGTCATTCTTTCAGTTATCCGGCCCACTGTGAAAAAAGTTTGGTGACCCCTGGTCTAGCCAAATGAGAGCCTGAGCTCTCTTAGTGGGTGTAAGGGAATACCTGGCCCGGGTTCATGTTTTCCAATCCTCTCAAGATTTTTAATGTTTCAGTGAGATCTGCCCTGTTGTGTCTGTGGAGGGTTGTTAATCCTAAGGCTCTCTCAGTCTACTTGGATAATAATCGAGATGACAGTTCCGGAATCATCTTAGTCGTTCTGTATTGGACGAGCTTATACAGTATATGTGGGATGTTGGGCTGATAGGCCTGTAGTTTTCTGCTGTATTTTTCCTATCCTTCTTGTATACTGGGGTGACGTTGGCTGAGTTCCAGTCCCTATCGGCGCTTTACTTTGATCCAAGGATTTCCTGAATAAGAGTCGTAGTGGCGTGCAGGTCTCGTTTACCACTTCCTTTTTCACCTTGGTCTGTGCTCCGTCCATTCCAGGAATTCGAATCTTTCAAGCTGGCTGTTTTTCTTTTGATGATATCTTCAGTAATTGCTATCTCTCTTAATTAATTTTTCACACCTGAGGTATACATTTTCTTAGGTACTGGCATATTACCCATCGTTTCGTGTGTGAATACTGATGCAAAGTAATCATTTAAGGTATCAGCTGTTTGTCTGTCATCCTCTAGGCCCTAGAGTCAAGGGTCACGTTGTTTTCGTTCTTTAGAGGACTGATATAGTATCCTTGGTTTTCATTTCACTCCTAGCATACGCATAAAAGGTCTTGGGATCTCTCTTGATATAGTTACGACCCTCCTTTCGCCGCTTACCAGCTTCCACCGCTGGTTACCAGCGGCCAGGTCGTATATACAGAAGCAGTAGATATATCACAAGTGTCGTCGAATTACCACTGGCTGTCCCGCCAGTCTCCGGTAATTTCCCGACGACCGGTATCAGTGTACAGGCAAAACAACAAGCAGGTAGATTTCCACCAGGGCACAGAAACATTTGTGAACTGTAGTCGTCTTTAATAATCACTATGTCGTAACAAAACTGGACTTCTCAGTTCGAATATATACAGTCAGTACATTACCAGTGTACAAATCCTTAGTCTTTTCACTTTAAATCGCTCACAACAATTCCACAGTACTTGAACAAGTACCTTTAGCTGTCACTAGGCTTGTACTTTCACACTCTGAACAAAAACGGGCTTCTACCTTCCTCTAGGCAGCTCGCTACTGGTTATAGTTGGATAAGTTTAGGTTTATGAGGGAGATAGGAAGGAACTGGTTCACAAATAGGGTGGTGGACGAGTGGAACAAGCTTAGCAACTTTGTAGTAAGTGCTGGAACGCTGGAAAGTTTCAAAAGGAGGCTGGATAGATTCATGGATGATAGAGAGTGGTAGTAACTCTCTACAGGAGCTGCAATGCACAGGCCAACCAGCCTATTGCAGACTCCTTATTTTCTTATGTTCTTATATACAACTCCTCAGGCGTCAAGAGCATTCCAGTGCCCTCTAGTCATTGCAGTTCGGAACGAGATATGCCCAGAAAGCTCGAGAATGATCTATGCTTACTATACGTAAGTAAATCATAAAAAAATGATGTAACACATTCTAGAAAATTCTTACATAGGCAATACATCAAAATATACACGAAAATCTCCCAAAACTTGTCAAAATAACTACAACTTAGAAAAGAAAATAATCAGAACACCTAGTTCACCAAAAAAAAAAAAGAAAAAAAAAAATATATATATATCAAATTAAGCCTTAGCATAATATTCTGGACTAAATTCATCTCGAAGTGCTGATTGGGTGAACTTATTTCATAACTAGTCACATTTAGGGTTGTTATGTATACTGTAATATATAATTTACATAATGCCCTGAGCTCCGGTATTTCTTCCACAATTTTTTATTTTATTTTTTTGCAGGTTATTGTAGATCTGTGATTCATTCACCTGATCTTGTTTCCTCTTCTTGTTTTACGGGGTATACATTCCTCTACTCGTGAGTCCCGACAGTGTTGCGTGATGTGTGGTGGTAAGATTCACTCAGTCAATTGTCTTGTGATTAAAATCTACCTTGAGCTACCGATGCTGCCTAAATGACTCTGTGAAGATCTGTTATTCTGACTGTATTCACGCATATCTGTTCACAATATAATACACTAAGGAATTAAGCTATCCAGTCACACGGTAAATAGCTATTATATACGTTTTTTACTGCATGTGTTATTTTATAAACTATGTATAGGTCAAGTAGATTTAGTACCGATCTATTTTTGGGTCCATTTGGAATGTGGCTTACATGATTTTACACATGACAAGAAATTTAGGAGTACAGCAGTGCCCACGCGTTTGCCTCATATCCCGCGACTCACGCTTGTTACCCTCTTGGGTGGAATGTGATCTGTTGTCCAGTGTGACTACCAAACTTGGCGGGTTTTTTCTTCAGTTGCTCCAGATTCCTTCTGTACTAGCACTGGACCCACGGAGGATGGCCCTCACTGGACCTCTACGGAGACCAGTGATAAATGTATCGAGCATATATAAACCGTAGTAAGTAGGCAGCTACCAAACAGGGAGGTACTACCACCTGAGAAGATATTGGAAGCATAATGTGTTGTCTAATGGTAGACCCTGCTGCCATATGGTACCACAAAAATTGTGACCAAGTCCCAGGTTGCTGATCTGACTTTCTGCCTCATTTACACACAATTGCAGGGTCTCAATTGTTTCTCTTAACATTGACAACACAACATACATATAATGTTTCTCACTCTTGATCTTTTATTAATTTTTGTATTTCTTTATGGTTCTTTATTATTATTATTATTATTATTATTATTATTATTATTATTATTATTATTATTATTATTATTATTATTAATATTATTATTATTATTATTACTATTATTATTATTATTATTATTATTATTATTATTATTATTATTATTATTATTATTATTATTATTATTAATAATAGTATTATTATTATTATTATTATTATTATTATTATTATTATTATTATTATTATTATTAAATTTTCGTCCCTCAGGCCCCGAGGTGGGTCAGTGACCTGTGCCCAGGTGGGCTAATCCCCGTATAAAAAAAAACTTCATCCCTCTCTAAGATTTTCGAAACTATCCTGAACTCTCATTTTCTCTGTCACCTTGAACGCCATTCTCTTTTGTCGGATCACCAGTATGGCTTTCGCCAAGCGAGATCTACTGGTGATCTGCTCTCCTACTGCAACCATCTTTGGTCATCCTCTCTTAGGGATTATGGGAAAACTTTCGTCGTGGCCCTCGACGTCTCCAAAGCATTTGACAGGGTATGGCACAAGTCTTTGCTTTCTAAACTTTCCTCTTATGGTATCTCTCTGCCACGTTGCTGTCGAGAGATCGATCTCTTACTCTTTCTCTACCAATAGTGGTGTCCCACGGGGTTCTGCTCTTTCACCTACTCTCTTCTTTCTTTTTATCAATGATTTACTTCATACTACAACTAATAGTATCCATTGTTACGCTGATGAGTCTACTCTTCACTCTTCTTCACATTTTCCCCTTCCCCCTAACTCTCAAACCAGATCTGTTTCTAGAGCTGATATCATTACATCTATCACTGAGGATCTGTGCAGCATCTCCGAATAGGGAGGTAGAAACTTGGTTAAATCTATTAGTAATAAACTCAGTATTTACCAATTACACTTTCCAAATTAGATGATCTCCCACCAATCACATTTCAGGACGCAATCATTCTGCAAAATTCTAATATTATTTGCTAGGCCTCACCATTTCCTCTAATATGTTGTAATGATCGTGATGACGGCTAACCTAAAAACCTTAAGGATTCATATTACGCTCAAATGTCCACAAAACCTTCTGAGTCCCCCAGTGGAAACGTCCCCCGTTTTCTCTGTTTCCTTGATGACGTCATCGATAGGCCGTCTTTGTCTAAAGGGAACTTTGAATATAATCTGCGGATTTCGTAGCAAAACACTGTATGTTGGGATCTGTTGCCATCCAACTCTTTGTGATCAATTTAATTTTGCTTTTGATAGCTCAGCCAAAGCATTGTTAGTGAGGATAAGAGTAGGGAATGAAACGGAGTTCATAGTCTCAGTTTCAACGTCAGAGTGTACAGTAAATTAATTCATCGAAATAGAAGTAGGTGGACTCCCTGACCTATTTTGAGTGAGGGTGCCGCGGGAATTTCAACCGTTAGTAAGTGTTCGCCCCTTCACCCATACAGGTAGGTCATTCCACTCAGTGTTGTAATTCGCCCTTCTTTAAGTGATTTGACCCAATTAATAGTTGATTGTGCAAGTGTTACAGTAACGTAGTTGATATGCTCTGAGTGAAGTAATATTTACGTCTTTAACGTCCCCTGAAACGTGATGTCGTTGTCACCGTTAGTAAGTGCTCGCCCCTTCACCCATACAGGTCCCTAACGCAGCCTAGGCCGTGTCTGTAGCGTGGATGTTGTATCCACTATGTCTGGGGAGATGTCCGAGGTCCAGTAGGATCAGTTACCTTCGTGAGACCCGACCGTCAGACACTTCAGACTACCTATGGCCCCCATAGCTGGCTCGTCTGGCCCTAACGCTCGGCCTGCGAGGTGACCCCGGATCACCAAGCCACACACCACTACCAGCCCCCATCATTGGTGGATGAGTGTCTAACTCAGTAGGGCTATTTGTGTGGTGGGGTTAATCCACTGTGATCTTCAGAGTTCGTCGGAAAGTACCCCATGGTGGCAGGACCCCATGGCGGTTGCTTGAGTATCACTCCTGACGACTGAGTGTTGTAGTGGCAGTTGCCCCTGGTCTTTATGGTGCTAAGTGACTATAAGAGTTATGTGTTATTGAGTATGTCCACCCAGTAGTGGTGTGAGTATGTTGAGCCTGAGGGCATAGTACCAGATTTCGTCTGTTGGTACATATATTCTTTCTCCTACCTCCATATTAATGTTTAAATAAATTTTGTATTTGTATATTGTGTCTATTATTTACCTACAGTATCTACCGTTATTTCTTCCCTATTACTTGATACTATCATTACATTTACCCACGAGCCTCCTCTCGTCACGCTACCAATGATTATAAGTATTAGAATTAAAAGAAAATTGTTATAAGAGGCACACACACAGGCCCTTATAATGTCATGGAAGCCACACATCCTCAACATTGCTAAAGCTGCCTCCCGAAAGCTGGGAATGCTGTATAGATGCTGTAGCTACTTCACTCCTGAGCAGTTGCTTCAACTAAATAAGGGATTCACTCGTTCTAACTAGGAGTACTGCTCTCATATCTGGGGTGAATCTTCCTCTGTCCAACTGTTAAATAGGGTGGAATCAAAGGCATTTCGTCTCATTAACTCTCTCCCATTGGTTGATAATTTCTCTTCCCTTTCTCTTCGCCGCAATGTTGCTTCACTCTCTCTCTTTTACAGGTGCATTAACGGGCAATGTTCGGTAGATTTAGCATTCTGTGTACCGCCGGCAGGGCCGTGGGCTCGTAGCACTTGTCTTGCCTGCGGTGCCCACCATATCTCTGTGAATGTCGGTCCCACGAGAATAACCCGTTATAGTACTTTCTGGTTTCCTCACACACCCAAACTGCGGAATGCTCTGCCTTCTTCTGTGTTTCTACATTCATACAATCTGTCTCACTTTAAAAAGCTGGTTGTCTGGCATCTTCGTGGTGTAGATTAATATAATATTTTTCTTTTATATTTTTAATTTATTTTTACTCTTATTTTTTCGCCACCTAGACCCCGTTGTGGGTCGATGACCTGTACCCGGGTGGGTTATTATCCGTAAAAAAAAGGGGGGGGGGGGTTGACTGGCCCTCATAGGGGTTGTGGTTGGCGGCAAGGTCGGCTCCAAATATATGGGGCATGGGGTAATCGTAATCTGCAATTGTAATCGATTACAATAGATTACAGTTTTTGAAGTAATCGTAACATATTACATATTATTAGCAAAGTAATTGTAATCTTAATTGATTATACCCAAAATGTAATCGTAATCACAATTACATTCACGATTGCAATAGCAAGTACATACCTGTACTTAATTTAATTTTCTTACAATATTGAGCTCATAATTTTCAATAAAGTCATCTACATTTGGTACTTTATATGACTCTGCAAACATTCACCCTCCATATTATGTCTGTAATACTCTAGCTGCTAGTAAAAAATTTTTGAGTCCATAAGATTTAAACACCGTGCTGGTGACCACTGATTTACATCTAAGCAAACACAGAACGTGCTAGCACGCAGACTTAGGCTAATCATTTTATCAATTAAGTGGCGCTTCATTAACGTTATAGTGTGAATTTGATTATTCTTATGAGATTAAACAAAAATAATAAGTTTTAATTTCCATATCCCTGTCCTGAGAAGGTGTAACCACTCAATATTTTATTACTGTTATTAATCTATAATATGTACTGATGTACTGTACGTTTTATTTGCTTAAATGAATAGAATTAGATCGTTTTTATTCTTGAAGCTATCTTAAGATATAATGGACACAGTACTGTATGTTTCAAAACCTTTGAGGTCTAATTCTTGTCTAAGAAAAAATAATGTTAAATTTGAAATTTAATATTACAGAATTGTTTTGATAATCTTCTCCCATTTTTATTGTACTCGCAATCCATTACATTACCGATGTAATCGCCTCGTGTCTGCTGCACATGGCTCCTGAATACAATATATTTGTTGTTTAGTAGGATTCATATTTCAATTCTGATGCGTCATGTTGCACTATTTTACAAATGTGGTCAATGAGGCAGTGAGAGAGGAATATGAAGAACTTGGGAAAACGAGCTGTGGAGAGAAAGCTGATATTGATGGGAGAGATCTCGTCACTGAAACTGCGAACCTCCAAAATTTTCCGAGAGTTGAAAGATAACACGACATCACTTGGAACACTGATATATATATATATATATATATATATATATATATATATATATATATATATATATATATATATATATATATATATATATATATAAATAATATTGGGTGTACGTGTAAGAGCGGGGTTCCCTTACTTTAAACTATCCTTCACATTTATTCTCTTGTGTTATTATTCTTCAATACTTATATCTTATTTCAAATATTTCTTATATTTTATTTTTCAATATATTTATATACTTATATTCTTGCTTATATTTTCCAAGTCAATATTCTTTTCTTTACTTCATTTCTTTTCATATATATTATTGTATTTTCTGAATTTCTATATTCTTACCTTTTCTCAAGTATATCCTGTTTTAATTATATTTTAAACCATGGATTAGCCTGGGGAACCATATCATTCTTATTACAACACTTATTATATTTACCACGGTAGCCTGCCACCACCCAGACTTTTATTATAATATAACATATCTCGTGGAACTGTTAGGTGGCGTGCTAGCGAGTTTCTAGGCAAGTGAGTTACTAGTTATTTTCTGAGAACCAATGTGTAGAAGGAATAAGCGCAGCTTATTAAGCGGTGATGCTCGTAGTTTACTAATTTCACATTTATTAACACAAGGAGTGAATAAGATGTTAATTAAGTTCAATCAGATAAGACTGGACCACTTGAGTCTTACTTTACAAGTACAGTAACAAATTAAATATTAATTTCTTGATGACAACATTACACACTCATTATATTACTTCATTGCCAATACAGATGATTATATGACACACTAGACAAGATCCAAAATGAAAATATTATCAGACACATCCTGTTAGTTCGAAATGAACAACATGACACTTTAACTAGCATTCAGTGGTAGAACACCTGGTTGTCTGACTCCACACCAGTTGCAATTTCAAATTCTGCCATTACTAAGGAATAACGAAATCTCGGGTGCACTCTAAGATTGAGAGAAAACGGAGAACTTGGGCGTCCTGAAGTGATGAGAAAACGGATTCCTCAGACGGGGACTCAAATAAAGAAAGCATAGCTGCATGTTTTGTGGGCTATTGAGCGTAATATGAATCGTCTGATTTTACGTTAACTGACGTGTAAGATCGTGGTCATTACATACGCTTTTATCAAGATGATGTTATCATAGACAATCAGGAATATACTGTATGTGGGTGATGGGCTAGGCACGATGGGAGGGTTGTTTAAGGAATGGGGGCCCCTGACCATTATCTTGCACAGGGCCCCTCAGAAGCCAAATGACACACGGGTCATTTAGAGCCCCTGGAATGATATCAGAAGGAGGGCCAATAAATTTTCTCTTAGAACTCGATTTTGGGGACCATTTCTCAAATAAGCGGCCAGTCGAAAAAAAAAATATTTTTGAAATATTTAAACGAAATGGATGTCGTTTACAGTTGGGCCACAAATCGCAATGGTAAACTCATAAGAATCAAATTGTTTAAACTATTGATTGCAAAGATAAAATTCCTATGATTCTATGGTTGTGTGAAAGTAAAATCAGATCACAAATAATATTAAAACCACGGTAAAATATACATAGATGTTAGGTTTTATCATAATTAACAAGGAAAAAATGTTGTAGTCTTAAAATTCGCCGTCTGGTAATGTGGCGCTTGTAAAGGATTGCTTGCACTGTTTTATGCCGGGGCGCTCCTGCTTAACACAATTGCTCAAGGTATTGGATATTTGGACCCATATTCTAGAACAGGGTGGTAATATCGACATTATATACCTAGATTTTGCAAGGCTTTTGACAGTGTACCCAACGAAAGGCTGAAAATAAAATTGGAAGGGTACGGAATTCGGGGAAATGTCCTAACGTGGATAGAAGACTTTCTACATGACCACAAACAGTGTGTGGTGATTAATGGCACGAAATCATTCTCTTTACCTGACACAAGCGGGGTACTGTTGTAATGACCACGGTCTTACACGTCAGTTAGCGCCAAAATCAAATGATTCATATTACGCTCAATAGCCCACAAAACATGTAACTCGGCTTTTGTTTGAGTCCTCCATCTGAGGAGTCCGTTTTCTCATCACTTCAAGACACCTCAGTCCTCCGTTATCCCATTTTCTCTGACTTACTGAAACCAACCTCTCTATAAAATGAATGTGAGTGTGAGAGAGAACACCTTGGTTTTGAGTCGACTTAGATATGTCTGTTTACAGTTGGAACATTCAAGATCCATTGTGAGTGGGGTAGAATGCTTCAACTGTCCTTATCGTTAGTAGAACGTGTCAAGTAAGTGAGTGTCGAGTTTGCCAGCTAGAGTGGCGTATTTTATGTCATCCGTGGGGGTATCCATGAGTTTCTGATCGCGCCTGAAGTTATATCATTTTGTCGCCCCGACATCAGAGAATCTGATGTTTATAGTTTAATTAGTGTCAGTTGTCTATTTGAGAAAGTCATTAATCTCCTGAACTATTCTGTCAACTGGTATAATCTCCAAGATCTAGCGCCTCCCCGTGACTAGCTCCTTGTTTCGTCTCAGGCCTGAGCTTGCAGAATTAATGTTATCGACGTGTATATTCCACCTTTTCCTGGCAAGCTCAACCTCTGATTAGATTATATGAATAGACCTAGGAAATTACCCTGATCAAGAACACCGGAGTTCATAACTAAGTATACAGTGATCCAAAATGATAGAGAAGTTTTGTTGTTGGTAAGATCGACCCTTCTGGTATGAATACGGAGGCCCAAGCTGCCCCGCGAGTGCACGTATATACCTCGACACGAGGGAGAATCACGCATTCGTGACTTCCTCAACGTCTCTCCAGTTATGTTAAAATGTGTTCCCGCCGCCTATTAATTCAGTTTAACTTAGTCAATTTTGGTGAATATCAGTGCTCATGTGTTAACATAGTGAATTCTGTGCCAATTAAGTCGAGTAACGTAGAGATTTAGATATTGTCTGAACCGTTGCCAGGCGTATGTTTTGTATAGTTGAAGTTAGACCTTTACGCATTCGTGACTTCCTCAACGTCTCTCCAGTGTGTTGAGCTGAATACTCATCGGCTAACGTGGGGCGGTAACCGGGTTGGACGATGCCGTTAATTCGACAGGAATGAACTGGGAAGTCCGTTTCCTGCAAATCAGGCGCCCACTCCCTGAGCGTGTGTCGGTCTACAACCGACCCCTAACAGCGATCCTCATTTGTTGTAGAGACCAGTGTTACCCTGGGGCACTCCTCACAGTTACATAGGCCTAAGTATTATGGTATCTTGTTTGGGGGATAACTAGCAGAAATATAGTGTCCCAGGTTAAGTATTGAACCACTGAATGAGAGTTAAAAGTGCCATGTTGTTCCTTGTGAATTAACAGGAGGTATTGTATGTTGAGATAATTGTGGAGTTGTCCAGTGTGCTATGTATTCATTGGTAGTGACCATGAAATGATAATCTGAGAGTATAATGATATAACCAAGAAGTGAAGAGTTAATTTGCTACTTGGTAAGGTAAGACCTGAGGGTCCAGTGATATCTGGTGTATACCCAGTACTGAATATCATTTGGCAGAGTGACACTACCACAATTGTCGATTGAAGTAATAAGTATTTGGAGGTATTTAATGAGGTAATAAGTTCTTGAAGTGCTTGATGACTTAAGAAATAAATTGCAGTTCTGTTTTGTCTGAGTGAATCTAAGATGCATCTTATCCAATCACTGTGTTAATAAATATTGAATTAGTAATCTACGTCTACGAGTATCACCACTCTATCCTTTCCCACATTGGTTCTCAGAAAATAACTAACTCACGTGCCTAGAAGCTCGCTACCTAACAGTTAACTCAGAGAAGTTATATTCTAGAAAAATCCTGGGTGGTGGCAGGCTACCGGTGTAAGTATAATAAGTGTGGTAATAAGAAAGACATGGTTCCCAGGTTAATCCATGGTTTAGAATATAACTAGAACAAAATATATGGAAGAGATCATAATATATGAAAGGAAATGAAAAGAAAGAACATTGACTTGGAAAATATAAGCAGGGAAGCATACAAGCTACTTATATAAGAATATAGAAGAATAAGGATATATATGTAAAGAATTGAAGAAGGATAAGTATATAAAACCGGATACTCATTGAAAAGAATAGCTGGATAGGTAAATTATTGAAAGAGAAAACTCGGCCCGTTACACTGTAGCATGGTGTATGTGGCCTGTTGTCTAATTTCTCTTTGTTAGGCTCACATACATACGTACATGTAGGAGATCTCGCACTAAGGATGGAGGTGAGACAGGAAACTCACAATGGCGTTTTCTATACATACATATATACATATATATATATATATATATATATATATATATATATATATATATATATATATATATATATATATATATATATAATCAACGACCTCACCAGCCAGGACTCGAACCCCTCCGGTGTTTAGGAGGATGATCTCGGGTGTGTCTTGAAAGGTGGTGTATAGGTGTAGGCCGTCTTTATTTATGGGGCTTACCGAGCTTAGGAAGGGATGATGTGCATTGAAATCCCTTCCTATGAGTGTGGAGTGGTCAGCGGCCGAAGCGAATAATTGAGTCACCTCCACTGAGCCCCTTGGGTTCTTGTAGATGTTGTTGAAAGTTAATTCCCATTCTTGGAGGGTTACTTTGAAGGCCTGTGTCTCAATGTTTTCCCCACATGGCAATTGCTGCATGACCTCGGAGGAGGGTATGCTCGACTTGACCAAGATCATACATCTTCTTGTCGAAGCCTGCGTAAAATGCCTCCTGTATGTCTTGTAGCCAGGGCCGGCCTTAAGCCAATTTGGCCCCGCGCCTTAGGGGGCCCCGCGCTAGAGTAATCTACTCTCGGCTCGTCAAGTGCACACAACAACACATTGCAATATATATGTAACACCACATTGCAGGTTCTACAGAGAACAGCAAATATTATATTTTTTTATGAATTTTAGCAAAGTCGGTAGTCAAATGAGAGATTACAAGTTTCTGGTCTCACTAGTTTTCTGGCGCTCCTTACTCTTTCAAGTAAATTTTGTGAGTAAGGAACTTCAGAGTGATACCATGGATGTTGCTACAGGACTTTCCTCATTTCAAAAGCTTTGTAACTGATAAATGACATACAGGGAAAAGGGTTTTGATGAAGCCTTGATTGACGCTAGTAAACTTGCCAAAGACCTAGATGCTGAGCCTGTATTTAAGATTCAGAGTAAACGCTTACGCAAAAAAAAAAAAAAAATTTTGATTATGAATCTGCAGATGAACCTTTGCCAGATCCAAAAACAGCCTTCAGAGTGCAATGTTTTAATCAAGTGGTAGATAAAGCACTGCGAACACTTGAGCCACGGTTTGAACAACTGAAAAAGTATCAAAATTTATTTGGATTCTTGTGCAATTTTCAGGACCTGTCCAAGAACACCATAAGAAAATGTGCAGCAAATCTGGAAGTGGCATTGACAGAGGTCAAGCTGGGACAGGAAACGATCAAGTTAAAACCACAAAACTGACTGATATAGATGGATACATGCTTTGTGAGGATCTGGAGGCACCAGAGATTCAAAACCCCATAAAAATGCTTGAATTTCTTGCTTGCAACAACAGGTCTACCGCATTTCCAAATATATTTATTGCTATTCGGATTTTCTTGACAATCCTAGTGACTGGCATCTGGAGAAAGGAGTTTTTCCAAGCTGAAGCTGATTAAAACTTACTTGAGATCATCAATTCAGCAAGAACGTTTGAACAGTTTGCCAATTATGTCCATTGAATCTAAAATTAGCAGGAGTTTAAACTTAGACAAAATTCTAAAAGACTTTGCAGAGAAAAAAGCAAGAAATATAACTTTCTCATAATAAAAGGCAATAATAATATGACTCATTTATAATTTATGAATGTTAATAGAAATCCAAAAGAAGATAATTTGTTTCCAATGCACTTAAATTCTGATTTTTTTTCTGAACAAAAAATAAATATTTTTAATAAATCATTAAACAGTCACTAAAACAAGTGATATTGTAACTATGTACTTTTCAGAGGTGATCTACACATTTTGTTTGTTACTTGTAGGCTTACATGTATGCAATTTTATATTAAGATGTAGCTTAGATCTGTTTGGTCCATTAACTCGCATGCACTTTTTAAGCGCACATTTTGATTCCTTTCCATTCTACCATGGAGATATAAAGTCTATAATAGACTTTATTTATATGTCTATGATTCTACAGACCTTGGCTGGGAACCTCGGGCCCACCAAAATTGTTCCCAATTGGGCCCCGCACCTCCTAAGGCCGGCCCTGCTTGTAGCCACTGAATTTGAAACAGTGGTGTTCTTGTAGGAGTGTTACTTGTAGCAGTACAGTGTCAAGCTTGTCCTTGGTTGCTGTTTCCTGCAGGTGTTTCTTGTTTTTGATGCCCTGAGCATTCCATGAAAGGATGTTCAGGGTGCTGGTGTTTTCCACCACTGTTTCATCGGGGACTTTTGGTGGTCCTCGATGGATATGTTCAGGTCTGATTCCGACTGGATGAGGTTCATATCTTCTTGTTCTGTGGTGATTTTTGCCTTCTGGGCCGTGGTTCGGTTCAGGGGAGCTGAAACGTCCAGTTTCTTTCTGGAGCTGACGGTATCTTTGGTTCTCTGGTGGTCTTTTTCGGTGTAGAGTGTACCTCGGCTGTCACTCGTGTGGCTGGAGCTGTGGTGACTTACCGAGGACGCTCCCCAGGAGTATTTGGAGCTGCGTAGGCTGGATCTTGTGGCCCAGCAGTCTGACTAGGCCCTCCGCCAAGGTTGTCAGTACCTTGGCTAGGTCTGATACGTGTATCATTCCTTCTGGTGCCTTGTTGTGTGCTTGTTTTGTCTTTTTCGTAGTTGTTGTCGTTGAGGGGCTGAGGTATGGCCGCAGGGAGACCAGGAAGCTGCACTTTGGGTGTTGACCGGTTGAGGGGGTTGGCTTTGTTTTTGCCTTTGGGTTCCCCGTACGAAGGTACTTGGTGGGGCTGGTGTGCAAGCGGTGGAGGCAGGACTTGCTGCTGGAGGTGGTGCTGGTCGGTTTGCCGAGCTGGAAGGGCTCGTTGTGCTCGCCATGTTCCCCTAATCACAACTCCTCCCCCCCTCCCCCTTTGATATTCTTGGATCCGTTCCTGGGTACAATTATACGGAAGTATAGCTGTATAATTGAAACTTTCAGCATATTCTCAATGCATCTTGAATGCTTCAGCTAACGGTAGGCTTATATAATTTACTGCTACTCATGCATGTTACTGTAGCATGCATTAATATTTGTTTTATGGACGACGAAGCATAATATGAATAAGTGTGGGTATTAATGTACTAGATGTGCAACTGTGATCGTTAAAATAGCCAGTGTAATTTTTGGTATATTGCTGCCGTACCTGTATCCACTACTTAATTAAAAATTCTTCATACAGTAATGAAAAGGCTAAAAATATCCCATTCGTCTAAATTGGAGAGCAAAATGAACTGCCATTAACTGGCTGAAATGTCAAATGCAGCTAATAAAGTATATTACCTGTATTCGAAAAAAAATAACATGCGTTTAATGTACTGTACTGTGAAAATTTCAAGGACAGTCTGACCACAAGACCATAGTCCTAGTTTGTTATAATTACCTGTACAATATTATCAAGTGGTTTATAAACATCAGTGAAATTTACTTCTCGTTAGCATTTGTGTTCATCAATTGTGATGACTTTTAAAGAATATGAATGTTATTTTTTCTGTAAATATCAACAACAATTATAATCTGTAAATATCTGGCAGATTATAATTATTACACGTGTACTAAGTTATATGCTTGGCAGCGACGAAGTGCCTTCACTTGGCACAAAGTGATTGGTGGGGAATGTTGCTCAGATATCGTAAAACATTGCCAAAGTTTGCGGTATATCTTCTGTAAAATGATGTTTTCCCTCATAATTTAACGTTTAATGTCTACGAAATGCTTGTGGTATTGAGTTTTTATCCTCTATTTTTCAAAAGTAGGTAATAATTGGTAGTGGTGGTGTACGATAGTTCGGGGTGAGAGCGGCACCAACCATCGCTTGTTTACATGAGGCAGCCGGGCGTCAGCGTCTCCCTTCACCAGTCTCTTCCCACTGTTCTGTTCTCAAATCAAAATGAACTATTCACTGTTACTTTTGTTACTTTTAGGTATTTGTGCTGGTCAAATTGAGCAACAGGAGCCAAAGATAACAATAGATCCGGATGGAGGTATGTCATTTATAGAGAGACAGTAATTTCAAAGTACTAGAACTGTTTAGTGTACAGTATTAATTCCATCAGTTTGAGTTGGTCTTGGGGAAAAATTTGATGAGTGTAGCTTTTGAGGTGCAATGTGTGGGGGTCCGACTAATTACCCAAATGAACCCAAATGTAGCCACAATGAAATCAAATAATGGTCCTACATAAATAAATCGGACTGCCAATCACTTCTCGACTAGTATTTGGTGTCACAAAGTCACAAAAAATTGGTAAACTTAATTTAATCTGAGTTAATAGATCGAGTGCATGTACCTAACCTAACTCAGATTAAATTAAGTTTACAAAGTTTTTGACTTTATGACACCTAATACAAATCGAGAAGTGATTCACAGCCCGATTTACGCTTGTATGACCATCATTTGACTTCATTGTGGTTACATTTGGGTTCATTTGGGTAATTAGTGGGACCGTGTGGCGGTGGTCATGAAAATACAGTAATTTGTATCTGGCGTCTCGGTAAAAGGAAACGTTACTCTTACTATCCTTAGATTATGGTAAGGTATTTTTTGCAGTAGTTCACACAACTGTCCTACCCCAAATATATTATCATATTCGAATAAAATGTCTAATTTTAAGATAATATTCTTCTATTACATCACCGTCGCAAACGTATAATAACGGAGATAGAGCATGCCACATATTTCTGTATTTTCTTCCATTAATCTTCCGCCATTATCGCCTACTCGACCTCCCACTCAGTGTGTTTGCTTCATAATTCATCAAACGCATGTGTTCCCGTACACGTCACGTGGCCAATCAAAAGTTTTTTTTTATTGCCACAAATTAAAATGAATTGTGGTTTAATTCGCAGTATTTTTTGCTAAATCAGATTCGATTGTGATTTTGGGTGTCGTATTTCGAATTTCAAATTTATTTCCGAACATGGAAGTCTACGATGGGTGTCACTTCAATTATATGGAGTTGATTGCACGTTTTTAGGGAAAAACGAACAAGCTATAACATTTTTTAGATCATGGTATTCTCCCGACATCAGTAAAGTGTCCTAAGTATAAGAACGAGTGTAAATGTCAAGACCAATGAAGTTGGTATTATAGTAACTCGTTTCTTATTCCCAAAACAAAGAAGAGAGTACACCGTCGGTGATTACAAAGGAACCTAAACCAGGCCAATAAGATAAGATATAAGTGATTCCATCATATGGTGAGGGTTAGGTCAGGTCGTCCAAAAAAAATGGTTCGGTTTATATGTTTTTCTATTGTTTTTTGGGGCTTGGCCATGATTTTTTGTAAAACGCCTGGTAACTAAAAAACAGGCAATTTCCGACGGAAATAAAGGTCAGAACCAATCAAAACACACTAAAATACACTATAAAAACATAGTTTTGAGTGTCTAACAGAGTTGTGTGCACTAATACAAATTTACTCTGGGTGAGTTAACCAAACAATTAAAAGTTAAATTTTTACTTATGTTTGAATATGAAAAATATGTTTTTCCGATGATATTGGCGAGTTTCGAACAAATTTGATATCTATTTCTGCGGGAAATCACAGGTTTTTGAGACTACCTCCCCCACCCCTCCCCAACAATCATAACGAAAAAAGTTGGATTTTTTTCAAATAAATCGCATAAATATAATACCAACCAACCAAACATAACCTAACCTAACCAAACCAGGGTTGCACCTCTTCCGATTCATACTGTTTGGCTGAAGAAAACTGGTGACACTGCCAAATGTCTTGTTATTCATATAATGTTCACTGATTATTACACTTTGGACGAATGCGCCGTGTTTTCTAAAAAAAAAAAAGCCACTTTTTTTCTGATGAAAATCGGCCATTGACGTAAAATGATCTCTTTTCACAATGTCGGCACAGCTCTTCCACCTGTTCAGCCATATTTGGTACTGGAAATTAAAATCTGCGCTCCGGACACACCACTCATTGTTAATTGGTCAAGACAAAAAAAATCATGCCGAACAATAATACTCTTTATCGCTATAGCCAATAAGAAACTCCTACACCACCCTCGCACATGCGCTGTACAGTAGATGCTTAAGAAGCGAAGACAGAGGTCTGGAGTGATGCGTGAGCGGGGGGTCAGACCTTCTCCGAGAGATGTAAACAAGACATGGCGAGACTTGTGACTGACCAAACCTAATAATATTGAAAAATTTATATCTCGGTTATCCTTAATTTCCGTCTGAAATATCATAGAAGAAAAAGGTCTTGGAACTGTCTAACATTACGAAATACATATTAATAACAGAGAGAAAAACCGGTGTATTAGGTACTCCTCAACTTACGAGCACCCGGACATACGACCGCCGCAGTCGTATTAAATATTTTTCAAATTACGTATTTTCGAGATCTCGATGTTAGTGATCGCGCTGTGTACTGACAAAATTTTCGTTTGTAATTCCCTTTAAAATGGCTGGCAAGTGTAAAAGTGAGAGTTCTTGTGGTGCCGAGAAGAAAAAGAGACACCCATTTTAGATTTTCTAGTACAGTATTTTTTTGCCTTTTCGACACGACCAATTCGACTTAAGACCTGGTCTTTGGTCCAGAACCCCGTCATAAGTCGAGGAGAGCCTGTATATCATTCTGCCTGACCAAGAATTGAAATGCAAAGATGAGAAATGCTGCTGATTGGCTAAGATGAAGGTGGCAACTGACCATTCACTGCGCAGTTCGAACACGAGGGCTGATTTGTAGAACTCGCCGCTGGTTGGCTGGTAAGCAGACGGCAAGTGACCAATAGGCAGTTGTAGGGGAGTGTATCCACTACAATGTGACCGATCGCCCAAGCGGCTAATGAGCCGGTTAGTGGTGAAGAGGATAAAAGTAGTCGAGAATGTCACCCAAAATGTGGAGGAATTGCAGCTTTTGTAATTTAGTTTTTCCCTCATTATTATGAGTACAGTAAATACGTTCACCCGAGGATGCCATGTTTACCACTTAACTGTTGACAAATGCTTTATAGTGACTTTTCCATACCTTACTGTAAGGGGGGGGATAGAAAGGGGTTTTTTTTTTTATCATCATCATTGTTTCTTTAACTGATTAATATTTATGTGTAAGAGATATTTTCTTTTCAATTTTTTTATAACTTCTATTTCTCTTTCCTCTTATTATACAGTATTCCAATTTATATATCACTTTCTTGAATTTCTTTGGTTATATTTTTTGTGTTATTTCTGTCTTATATAACCTTTAATTTTCTGAGTTATATTATATTATTATCTATATTTTTTTAAAAATTCTTTTCTAAGTTATTTTCCATTTCTTTCAATGTTTATATTTTTCTTATATTGTCCTCCAATTCTTTCAATATTTGTCAGTATACTGAGTTATATTCTATTCAATGGATTAACCTGTGAAAACTGAATCATTCTTAACAACACCCACGAGTATAATTATAATACCTACACGGTAAACTGCCACCACCCAGGCTTTTATTCGAATATAACTTGTATAATTAAGGTGTTAGGTAGCGTGGTAGGCGAGCTTAGGCACGTGGGTTACAGTATTTATTTTCTGAGAAGCAATTGTTAGAAGGAAAAAAGCAGTGATACTCACAATATACTAATTCTATATTGATAAAAATCAAAAGTGAATAAGATGACAATTTAAACACTCAGACAAGAATGGACCACTAGGTCTTACTTTATAAGTAACAAAAAAGATCTTTGATTATTTGTTACAACATTAAACAACCGTTATATTATTTCCTTGACAATAAAGATGATAATTTTTACACACTTGCTAATAAGACAGATATTAATATATTAATTATATCATGCTAGTTCTGAATGAACAACAAGAAACATGCACCAGATCTCATTTTGTAGTACACATTGATGGTTTACTCAGCACATAAACTTTAATACTGGTAATGTCAGTATTTTATGGTTTCAATACTCATCTTGGGACAATTATATTTGTTAATTATCCACCATCATGTACAAGGACACTACTTTGCACATGTAATTGAGATTAGTACACCGGGTTCACATCGCTGGTGTTTACTACAACAAATGAAGCACGCTATTAGCGTTGGATGAGCTGCAGCGCACAGCTAAGGAACTCATCCTCCCGGGTGTATCTCCCAGGGTGCATTACTCCCTCTGAACTTAATTTCGCTGAGTTAGAAACATCGTGCTTTAAAGGTCTAAACTCAATTACACACAATCGTAAATCTGGCAATGACACACGATATTTACATTACGTTAATTCTTACTTGGCAAGTGAGAATTTCACTATGTTAAAACATGAACACTGATATTCACAAAGTTCAACTGAGTTAAAATGACTTAATATGGCGGATGTGAGGTACCTAAGATACGATGGGGGGGCGTCAGAAAGTGACGCCATCCCTAACTAACTGGCAACTCAGGCATGCCAAATGGGCAATTCAGGCATTGGCATACATTTCATTTAAATCAGTTGCTGTACATTTGGCTATGAAAATCATTGTCATGGGTCAGATAATTTTTTTACATATATTGTTACAATCTAACCAAAGTTTGAGCTTGTCAGACAATAATGAATTGGAAATGGGCGTCAAATGCACAAGTTGATAATGTCTTTCTTACTACCTCATCAAAATAGAGACAAGGCCTACTGAGAGTTTGCCATTAGATCTAGGAGATAAGAAGACTGACAAATTCTTTTCAGTATATAAATTACTTTCTAAAATATAAAACTGACAATAATTTCAATACAATCATCAGATTCTCAGATTGTGAATCAAAATGATCTAACTTCAGCATCAGTTAGAAACTCAGGGTATCCCTAGGGATTTGTCACTTCTACTGGCAGACTATTCAAACTTAATTGACAATTTTACAGTTGAAGCTTTCAACATCACTCACAAGGGATTTTGAATGTTTCTTCTGTAATCAGTCATATCTAATTTGACGCAAAACAATTGAGTTCTTTCAATTTAAAATCTCTGAACAAAATATGAGGTATATTAAGAAATATCAGTCTCTCTGAGGTACATGAGAGAAATCGGACGACTCGGGCATACCGAAGTGGTGAGAGCATGGACGTCTCAACTGGGTGACTCAATAAAGAAGTTATTGCTACATGTTTTATGGGCTATTGAGTGTAATATGAATTGTCTGATTTTATGTTGACTAACATGTACGACCGTGGTCAGTACATTACAACCGAATCTACTTAACCTAATGTAAATTAACTTACCAAATCTAGCCTATAATTACTTCCAATTTAGGATAGGTAGGTTAGCTTTATTTTTTATCATATCATATAAGGAATGTAAATATGGCATCACTGGGAGATTGTGTCGACGTAGATTCATGCTCAAGACAAAAACCTGCCAACACAAATTTATGAAAGTGACAGATCTTTCACTTTGGGGGTATTTCAGTATTATAGAGGTAAAGAAGTTTTCTTCAATGGAAAATTTCTTCGTAAGTATAGTATGTTAAATTTGCCATGCACGGAAATACCATGGAAATTTTTTTTTTGTCGTGTATTTCATCGTTTTTCATAAGAATTTGACCTTCATTTTCATCGGAAATGAGTAGTTATTGAGATGTGACCTCCCCCACCCAATTGCAAACAATATTGGTTGCACAAAGTGGGCAGGGCTTTGAAGTAAGAGGGACATTATGGGGTAAAAACTCGCAAAAAACTGACAAAACAAAACAAAATCTAACGTCTCATAACCAGAGAAACCCCTTTCACCAGAAGGATAAAGTGATGCCACTTGAAAGAGAAAGTGGTGAATTATGGTGTTTGGACACTGTAAGTCCATAATTACGAGATCTCTTCCTCTTAGGGAGTGTCTGTGTCTTACAGCAATACCAGGTTTGCTGATCTTCACAATACTGACAGTCTGAATCACATCTTGGACACCATAAACCCTGAAGATGTCACCAGCTGGGGTACTATGGGGTAGTGTTCTCAAATACAAGCTAAGGAGCAACCTTCACAGACAGAAGCCAAACTGAGTAATAGTAAAATATGTATTTTCCTGCGAACTTGTATTGTGTTCAAGTGAAATAGAAAAGACAAAATAACTTGAACTACAATATAGAGTTCTGACGGAAACGCTCTAAAGTATTTTTTTCTCTATCCCCTATAGAAGAATCGGTACAGTATAGAGTACTGTACTGTGCATGGCAACTTTGAAATATTAACTAGTACAGTACCTCGATAGTCCTTTATGTTAGACCTGTGTCCCTGGTTTCTTAATCATATTGTACCTGTATGTATTTAATTACAGAGATACCTGTGGTCGAGGGCTTTGGTGGCAACATTGACATAGTCGAGGAGGACGATGTCTTGGTGTTGACCCGGGATAACTTCCTTCATGTTGTTAACTCAAGAGATGCTATTTTGGTTGAATTTTATGCTCCATGGTAAGTAAGGTGTTTCAGAAGTCCTGCTTGTATTAGTATTATTTAGCTGACCATATGCAGATACTTTACTGTACTGTACTGTCATCTTAGGTAACCTGCCACCTATTCCAACCCAACTAATTCTTAAAACCTAACTTAACTATTCCTAACCAAGTGTTCCAATCATGGGAACCATAGGAGGCAGTATCTCTCCATGAATCAGGGAAGGGAGGGTATCTACTCTACTGCCTAACCTTGGTTCTTGTAAAACATGTCTTACATTTAGCGGTTAGTTTTTAAGTTTATCAAGGAGGCTGGCCGCCTCCTGAAAAAATAAAATGGTTTTACTGTATAATCTTTGACGTCTGTATACAGGCAGTTGCCGAGTTATGAATGGCTTAAGTTCCTGGACCCTGTTTGTTAGTTAAAATGTTAATTCCATAGGTTAGGTTAAAACACAACTCAACCTATACAAAAGAACAAAAAATATCTCGAATATAACATGTATGAATACTGTAAATAAAATTATGTTAAGCCACAAAGTAATGTAGAAATAAAATTTTTAATTACATTGGCTGTTTGTAAGTACTGTATCAGCAAATGCTTGTAGGGCAGAACAGATTTTTGTGATGAGTACCTGTATTGGGTTCCGTTCATAAGTACAGGCATTCATAACTTGGGGACTGCCTGTATTTATATATATATGTACAGTATGATGTTTGATTGTTCAGTACGTGTACAGTATGCAAATCAATTCATCAATCCCAATAACTATCTACAGTACAGTACTGTATATGTTTGCTGCTCTCTTATTTACTTTGATTTACTGTTTGTGATTAACCATATCAGGTGTGGCCACTGCAAGCAGTTAGCTCCTGAATATGCTGCAGCTGCCGCAGAACTGAAAGAAGAAGGGATAAGTTTGGGTAAAGTGGATGCCACCAAGGAGCAAGAGCTGGCCAAGGAGCATCTTGTATCTGGCTATCCAACCATTAAACTCTTCAAGAAGGGTCAGCCTGTTGAAGATTACAGTGGTGCAAGAGATTCCAGAGGTTTGTAATGTAAGGTTGAATCTTTAGTGTGTATAAAATGCTTTGATGTGTGAAGTAGAGATCTAATAGAAATAGATATTGGTAAGATACTGTTTCTCTGTGACTACTCTGCTTCAGTTCTCATACTGTAGTTCATGGGAATATGAAGTTGGGTTGTGAACAGGTTTTTTGTAGTTTGTAAATTGAATGATTATGTTTTTTTCCTTGTGGCTTGATAGTAAAAGTGCTTTGATCTTGTTTACAATACGTATATAAGCCTGGGTGTGTTTCCCCACAGCACTGGTGGACTACATGCGTATACATGCTGACCCTAACTATGAGCCTCCTCCCTCTGCTGTTGTTGTCCTCACTACTGCCAACTTTTCAAAAACTGTCAAGTCCAAAGACCTCATCCTTGTAGAATTCTATGCCCCCTGGTGTCGACATTGCAAAGCTGTGAGTAGATTTTAATGCTTAAGGTGTATTTTGGTCAATACACAGTAAAAGTTGTGTCAAAACTTGGGATATACATTGGGGTCTAGTTTTTTTATTTTTTGACTCATTCTTTCTATTCCTAGAGTTTGCATTTATCACATTTTAAACAAGAAAATCAATTTTGTGTATGAGTTTGGAGGCATAGCCTTCAAATATTTTCATTTAACTGACATTTCTAGAGAAGTACAATACTATTTTTGGTGAATTTAAAACATTTTTGTGCAGCAACCTGAAGGTGTTCTTAAAATACAGTAGGTAGGTATCACTTGTAGTTGAAAGCATGGGGTCAGGACATGGCTTCAGGAGCTTGCACAACTCGACTATGCTTGATTGAGTTACAGACAAAGATTCTAGCCTCAATCTCCTAGATGTTTTGCTGGCAGTGTCTGTGCTTCTAGCTCGTGCAACTGTACTGATCATATGTGGCATTTCAGCAGCCTTTTTTCTCAAACTGAAATTATTATTATTGTCCACTTTAATTTACGTAATTAAATGCCATGCTTGCCTGACCTTTTCTTGTTTTATTTTTATTTATTTTTTATTTACCATATTCAATTATGTTAATTCCCTTGTTACAGGGATGTTTTCCAAGGTTTCATTACATGCAGAGAGGATGAAAAGCACACAACTGTGTACCTTAGTGTGATGTAAAAAAAATTTGGACGGTAGAAAGTAAATCACAGGTGTGAAGCTGGTACAGATAAAGGCATCCTGTAATATCCTTCAATTTCTAAGTTTGTTATTTGGGTTTGTTCCCACTCATTCTTAAGCTTTTGCTTGTTTGATATCCAAGGATTTTTTGTTACAGTCACATTACCTCAAACATAAGAGGCATTGCAGTTGGGCCTTTAGGTGCCCTTGATCCAACAGGAAAACCTAGGGATCATTTATGGTGATTTGTAGCATTAACCTTTTTCACATAATGTATCCTGGTTACTGTAGTTTGACCTTATATATTATTTGTCAATTATACCCATAGGCCATGATGTATTCATGATGCTATATTTTTGAAGGAAAACGTTATCAAAGTTTTTAAAATTAGACTGAATGGAATTACTTTTTGAAAAAAAATAAAGAATATTTAGAAAATTTAAGAAAGATTGGTAATTAAGAGATTGGCAGTCTGTAGGGAAAGTGTGTGTGAATTGATTAAAAAATGAAATTTTTTGTAATTTGTGGAGAGTAAAAATCTTTACATTAAAGTGTAAAAACTTCTCTAGAAATTTCTAGGGTATTTACTGTGATTTCAATGGTTGATGTTGACATTTTCAGCTTGAGCCAGACTATGAAGCTGCAGCAAAGGATCTTAAAGAACACAACATTCCTTTAGCCAAGGTTGATGCAACAGAGGAGAAGGAAATTACTGATGAATATGGAGTTAAAGGATACCCAACTTTGCTGGTTGGTATTCTCATGTTTACACGTTGATAAATCTACATCTTCAATTAAAATTTGTTTGGATTTAAACACATTGAGCAGTGCGAGGGAGTTTTATCCCCCTCCACCTGAGAATCAAAAAAAAGATTTTACATGTTGAATTTATGCAAGGACACAAAACAATAAGAAATACAGCGGTATCTTTATGATATGGTTTTGAAAGTCCAACAATGGGTGTAGGTCATGAGGGTGATTAAAGTGTTGGGTTAAAATGCCAAGTGTAGTTAGATGTGATGTATTTAATAGTACAATAGTTTCTTCATGTCATTGATAATGTAGCAGTTGAAAACACTTATTGGGGCCACAATATGTCGTTCACCAGTCTGCTTCTTAGATTTCATGACTGGTACTGTATGTTTCCATGAAATTTGTTTAAAAAAATTTTTGATGAATTTTTTTATGTTCAGGTTCTAGAAAGGTGCTGACTCATGTATCATCATATATTTGCTTGATTTGGTTTTTAGGAAGGACATGTTCATCAAAATATTCACTGCTTATGTCTATATCTGGCATGTATGACATTGTTTTAAAGAGTCAATATCACACAGATACTGTCTCAGGGCATTTCACTATACAGGTAGTCCCCGACTTACGACTGCTTGGACTTACGTCCATCAGTACTTACGACCTGCTCTGACCTTACGACCGCCGCAGTTGTGACCAAATTTTTTTTTTTTCAAATGATGCGTGCATTTTCTATACCAAAACGTTTCCAGTTAATGTAGTCTCCATGTATAATTAGAAAATTATGGGGACCCCGTGTGCATTCAGCTGACTACATTAAAGGAGTGCTCAGTCACACTGTATCCATTCCTCATTATTTATTACTTTTACTGTACTGTATCCATTCCTCATTATTTATTACTTTTACTGTACTGTATTTCATTGTAGATTTGTTATTTATTTTATTTGTTTTTTATTTGTCGGACTTACGACCATTCGGACTTATGACCTGGATTTGGGTCCCAAACCCCATCGTAAGTCGGGGAGCACCTGTAGTGCTGAAAAACAAAAATATCTCCAATTTGTATTATGGTACAAGTACCTGTACTGCACTAGGCTATAAAAGTAATTTCCCACATAATAGGTTAAGATGGGGAGAAGCCTATTATGAAACGATGCAGGAAATTTTTATGAGCTTAGAAGTGTTGATCTGCAGCTTATTTTCCTTGTATGGAGTTCCAGTGCTATGAATGTGTGACATGTTTGCTCAGAGGGTTAAAGAGCTGTTTTTTAGTGTAAAAGTTCAGAGAAACTTAATGGTTATGCTATACAGTATTTAAGACATCTTTGTTACTTTTACAAGCACTTAGATTTTTAATAACGAAAATATTAAATCTAAGTATCATTCCAGTTGATATTGTACGTGATAAAACCACATTCCACAGGTGTTCCGCAATGGGAGACAATTTGAGTATAGAGGAAAGCGTGATCATTCCGGTATTGTTGACTATATGAAGGAACAGGCCCGGTTGCCCTCAAGAGAGGTACAAACTGCTCTGGAGGCCCAGAACAACTTTGCAAGAACAGATGCGAATGTCATTGCTTATTTTTCAGAAAAGAATGATATGTTTGAAGAATTCATTGGAGCTGCAAATGAATTACGAGGTAAGCTTGGTGCTTTTTACTGCTCACAGTACAGTACGGTAAGATCTCATATTTCGCGCGATTTCATTTCACGTTTTTTTATTTTGCGAGCGTTACTTAATGTAACCAAGTCTTATATTTGGCGTAAAATATCGTGAATTTCACACAATAAAGCGAGCTGAATGCTGGCCACCGTCTTGAATGACGTCCTAGCCTTCATACCAGTTAGACATTTCTGCTACAACGTGTGTTTTGTCAACGCGAATTGGTTGCAATGCGATTGATGAATAGGGGAACACTGTTTGTAAAACGCGAACTTTTGCATACGAATGTTGGCTATAGCGCGATTCCATCCTCAACGTTTTTAACGTGACTCGGGTTACGCAATGTTTACAGTTCATGTTCGACATCACATGTTCAACTGATTCGTGTCTTTTGTTTGTGAAGCGCTTTTTGAGAGGTACAGTGGGGTATGCTATAACGAATCTAATTGGTTCTAGAACCTCGTTCGTTATAGGATTAATCCGTTCCAGGCCCCCAAATACAACCACTTAACACTGAAAAATTTCTGTGGAAATTGTAAAAAATGCGGTACTTTATCTTACCTTAGTGTTGTTAGTATGCAGGACAGGAGGGGGGAGGAGAGAATTATGGAGAAGAGGTGGAAGGAGAGGAGTCATCCTTCCTAGCCCTCTTTGGTGACTGTCTTACAGGCACTTTGTCTGTTTATTTATAATTTCTTTCTTAGTTTCAAGGGTTATTAGCTTTCTCACTCGCTTTTGATGATTCATTGTTACAATTGTACACTTGTATAACAAAATAGTTATAAAAATAACACGAATTTCCTCTTCAAAAGACGAAATTTCAACAAGTTCAGTGGTGCACTGACTACACAATGAACCAATATGGCGCCTGACGCTCTTTATGTGAGCCGCTGTACAACAATATTCATGCGCCAGACGAAATAGTCCCATATTCATCTGTGTTCATTGTAGGAGTTGCGTTTGTTATAGCATTCTCAATTTTATAGGTAAAACCGTTCGTTATAGGAATATTCGTAGTAGAATCTGTTTGTTATAGCATACCCCACTGTACTCTGTAATTTTTTTTGCAAATTTATCTGTTACCCATAAATACTGTATGAAAAGAATAAGTAAAAAGAATGTTTCGCAGTGAGGAACTAATAACGGTTTACACCAGCGATCTCTGTTTACATCACGTGATCAGTTGAATCGTGCAGTTTCTGTAAATTACCCTGTGATTTTTGCTATTTCTCCAATTTTGTTGTGTTAGCAATGAACATGGAAAGACAAGGTAAGAAGAATGTTTCCAAGAAGCGTTCTGGTGATCGAATTGCCGGTGGTGAACGTAAAAGAGGTTTTCACAACGCAACTATCGCGTTGTAGCCCGCGCCATCCTAGCGACTGCCTAGTGCTGGTGGGGATGGGACAGACCCACCTAAGCAGCCAAATAAGGAAAAGGAGAAGTGGGACTATCATAAGGGAGTTAAGTTTGCCAAGTACTCAATGCAGGATAAGCAGCGTGTGATTAAATTACTTGAGGAAGGCCTAAAAACTAGTTTCCGGAAAGCACAATCAAGTCAATGAAGGCAGAATTTGTATCATTTGGAGGTTATAAATGGGAAAACAGAGTTTGATGTAGAGTGCCCAGTCTATATTGTTATTTTTCCCATTAGTTTATGTATTTGAATTTGGCGCAATTTTTCCAGTCTATATTACTCGCGAAATACAAGATCTTACTGTATTATATTTTTGTACCATACTGTAGGTACACATTTATTCTTATCTTTAATTGTTCTGGAAGTATGGCAGTTGATAAAAACCGGTGAGTTTGTAAGAAGATACACTTAAATTTTAGGTATATTTAAGTGAAATAGGTGAAAGGGGCAGACCAAGCTTAGATGGAAGGATAGTGGTGGTGCATATATGAGAGGAGAGAACAAGTGGTGAGGCCTGACTTGTCACATTTGATGTCTGGTGGCTTCTTTGACTCTGTAAAACAGTGTCATTAAATGTTATTATCTTATTTAAACCTGGTTAAAGTTGAGTTGCTGGATATAAATCTTGTATAAATTATCTTCCCATTTTAGGCAAGTTATCCTTCTTCCATACCTTTGATGATGTCACTGCTGAGCAGCTCAAGCTGAAGGTCAACACCATCACCATCATCATGCCAGAGATCTATCATTCAAAATATGAAGATAAAGTGTTCAGGTATAATAAGGTATGTACTGTAGTGTCTTGGGATACTATAAGAAACAAGGAACTTTGAATGTGTGTGGGTGTAACCAGAGTGAAAGTAAAACCTTTCACAGGTTGCTTTTGTGCATGGGAAATGTTTATGTGCATGAACTGTATGTTGATGAATTGGTTGATTTTTTATGCCAAAATTTTAAATTATTGACAGGCAACAGGAACGTACAGGGAAATAGCAGCTTGGATTGAAAAAAAAAGTATACCTTTGGTCGGGCAACGCACGATGAGTAACAAGGAGTTCAAATATGCAGCTCGGCCTCTTGTTGTGATATATTATGATGTGAACTTTTCTCATCAGTATATAAAAGGCAAGTATTAAAGTCCAAACTATAAGATAGTATTAATTCTCATTATTGTATAAATTTGTCTTCACTCTTGCAAACTCACGCACTACAGTACAAGATGGCCAGTAACAAGAGCAACACATTTTCCTCTTTACTTGGCCATTCATTTTCTTGAATTGCCTTAACAGAAGTGTTCTGCCATGGTAGAGTATTCCTGTGCCATTATGTCCCTAGGTACGCCCCTGTTTCATACAATATACCAGCAACCACTCGACCACTTGATGCCATGTTTTCCTGTCTTGCACTTAACCTGCAGTTTTTTCTCTGGATGTTCATCTTCTTGCATTCAACACATCTTCCTCAAAATATACTCTCCAACATTCTCTTGCTTCCAATTTTTGAAGTACGGCAGTCAAATATCTAATGTTTTATTTGTATTGAATATACTGAGTATGGATTTTTGCCAGATTTTACCCACACAGCCTATTACCTCAGTGTAACTATTATGATAGTCTGAATTTAGACTGAATAAATGACAACCTATATTTTTTATTATTTCGAGCCATAAACAGACATTCACACACTCCTTTGTCATTCATTCATTTGTACTGTAAAAGATGTGTAAATTTCATCACAGCATATTTGAACTTGTTATTTATTCACTTCATTGCACTACCCATTTCTAGAACTCGCTACCCTTCCATGTCTTGCCATCTAGTGTACTTACAATTTACAACTCTTAAATTGTAGGTCACTCACACACAACACAGAAGTAGATTATGCATTTTCACTGGCATTGGGTTTAGTCTTGGGTTGGGCCTCATCTTCCACACACCTGCTTCTAAGGTTAGAATTGGGCCTTGGTGTTACATACATGATCTTGTGTTAAAAATAGGCCTGATGTTGGGTTTATACCACCATAATGTGTTTCTGGGTTGAGGATCCTGATAGATGGATTTAGTGGCTCGGATGTGGACACTATCGCCCGTATTATTAAACAACACCTTCCCTTGAAGAGGGCTGTCGTGTTTCAACCCGAGTTTTAAACTAAATAGGTCCTGAAGGACACTACAATACTTAATTGGGTGGTGTGGCAGTAAAATTAACTAATTCCAATACTAAAAATAAATTTTATTGGAATTAGTTCATTTTACCGCCACACCACCCCGTTAAGTACTGTACTACGTGTCCCTCAGGACTCATTTAGTTTAAAACTCGGGTTGAAACATGACAGCCCTCTTCAAGGGAAGATGGTTTAATAATATGGGCGTATGTAACAATGAGATTGGCTGCCATTTTATTGTTCGAAGGTATATTGTTTTAGCTTTTATTTTGACTATAATGTTATATATATTGTATAATAACCATTTCTTTATAAAATTTATCTTTAAAAATATTTAAATCTTTTTTTATGATGTTGTTGTAGACACCCAGTACATCCGTAACAAGATACTGCCGGTGGCTGACAAGAACCGAGACCTCCTCTTTGTTGTGTCAAACGAGGAAGAATTTGAAGAGGAGTTACAGAGTCTTGGTCTGGAGGACTCTGGAGAGTCTGTGAATGTGGCTGCTTTTGCAAACAATTTGAAGTAAGTTATTTGACTTTAGTTTATCTATTTCTGTATTATCAGTACAGTAGTACCCTGCTTAACGCGGTCAATAAAACCCACAAGGTACCGTGTTAAGTGAAAACCGCGCTAAGTGAACAACAGAACATATGGGATTAATTCCAATAGAAACTGGCCCGACCCCCAAACTCCACTTTTTGACGACACATAACTATGTTGTAGTAAAAATTTTATCTTAACTTTATGATGGTATGAAAAAACAAGTAATATAGAGGAGGTTAGGTTAGGAAAAATAAAGGTTAAGTTAGGAAAACTAAAAATTATGTTGAACACTTACGTTGGTAGAAGACATGGGTCGGCGTACGGGGATGGAGGCTGGTTCCGAGGCAGAGGGCAGGCGACTGGCCCTCAGGTGAGTCACCATCACTGTCACCCACACTTGTTATGGCCTCCCTGACAAATCCCTCAGTCATCTTCACTGTCTCTACCTCTGTCACTATCACTGGCTTGGGCTGGCTGTGGTGGGTTGCGGGCGAAGAACTTGGTTATGCTTTTTTGACGGCTGGTGTTTATGTTGTCTTGATACACCGTGATGTACGGCTCCATAGCCTGCACCAGCCGGGTATGGAAGACTTCATAGCGGTCATCGTCATTGTCGCGGGAAAGGAAGGACTTCATTTTCTCTGCACACTCCATGGCACCCTTAATATCACTATGAGTTAAACTGTGTTCTTCGGAGAATGACGCACCTTCTTCCTCCTCTTCACTGATGTGATCTTCTTCCAACATCTCGTCGGTAGTCACTTCAGGATCTCTGATCACCTCCAGGATGTCTTCGTTGGTGGTCTTGGAGAAGCCTTCAGCTGTAATATTGAGCGCAGCTTCTCTGGCAAGGTCCACTGCTACTGCAACAGTCTGAACCTCACCAGTCACAGGTTCACTCCTCCTCTCACCTGGTATGCCATGCAACACATGTCTCCATGCGTGACGAATCGTAGCAATAGACAGCTGATCCCATGCCTCCACCAAGAAGTCTACAGCTTGTTTGACGTTAAACTTCTTCCAAAATTGTTTGACGAGAACTTCTTGAGTCGCCACCTCTTGTTCCTTGTCCTCGTCGCTTTTACTCTCGCTGTCGGTGTCACCCAGCTTATGCAACTCATCCTTGGTGTTGGTAGAGTCGTTCAGGAGCTTGAACTTCTTTGCAGAGTATGCAGCTTTCACATTGCAGATCAACTCCTGGTCCATGGGCTGGATAAATGACGTAGTGTTGGGAGGAAGGAAGACGACTTTTACGCTGGGGTGACGATGCATAAGTAGGGGCGAGTGTCCAGGTGCGTTGTCAAGGAGCAACAAAATGTTGAATGGAACATTCTGTTGCTCGCATAATTTCTTCACGTCAGGAAAAAACAGTCGTCAAACCAGAAGAGGGACAGAGAAGAGGACATCCACGCCCTACGTGCGGTTAGCCAGTGGACATTAAGCTTGTTCATGTCCATATTCTTGTAGGTGCGGCTTGCGGGCTGTGTGAATCACCAATAACTTTGGTTTACAGGTACCGGAGGCATTGGTGGTAAACAGGACGGTGATGCGTTCCTTCTGCATCTTCTGGCCCCGAATCTTGCTGGCATTCCTTACAACAAAGGTCTTTGACGGTAGCTTTTTCCAGAAAAGACCAGATTCGTCCATGTTAAACACCTGGTCATCGGTGTACTGTCCTTCCTCCATAATCTCACGTAAGAATGGAGGAAAATCTCTAGCCGCCACACGGTCAGCACTCGCTTCCTCACCACCAATGTTGATGATCTTGTTCCTCTTCTTAAACCTATGCAGCCAACCAGAGGAAGCATTGAAGGGTTTGGGCTCTGCAATTCCCAGCTTACGTGACACTGCTGCGTATAGCTCACGTGCGTACTCCTGCACTGAGCGCGTGTCCACCGCCATGTTGCGTCGCGCCTGACGAATCAAATAACTCGCCAGCAAAGTTTCCACTTTTGCCAGCACCCTGTTCTGGCAATACCTGATTGTTGAAGCACCTGCAGACTTTGTGATTTTCATGTGCTCTTTGATCTTGGCTGCATCCTTCTTGATAGTGCGAATCGTAGATTCATTGACGCCATGCTGGCTCGAGAGATCAACTTGCCGTGTTCCTTTCTCCAAATCTTGAATGATCTGGTACTTCACTTCGTAGCTTAGACCACGGCGTGTCTTCTTGGGCTTTGGGTGGCTGGGTCCAGGTAAGGAAAGGTCTCTCTCTGGTGGCTGTGGTGGTCCGGCGGAAGCCATTTCACAGAACAATGGGTTCACGTATACACGGAGCGGCCTGGAGGGATGAAACTGCCGCGGCTAGGTCAAGCGTCGTCTTTCCTCCCTCCCTCCCCTGGGTGGTCACGTCATAATACTTTAAACCAATTACAGCTAGCAGCAGAGGGGGGTAGGGATGCATGGCCAATTACAGTCCGATGCGTCATATGACGTCATTGATAACGCAACAAAGACACACACTGCGCAACCTTACTGCGCGGCTTGCCCAAGCGGAGGGAGGAGGCGGGAGCAGGCGAGTGGGGCGAATCTAAAAATAACGTCTCGAGCCGGACACTCACCGTGTATACGTGGAAAAAACCCGCGTTAGGTGAAAATTCGGCTCTGGCGAGGCACCGCATATACTGTAAAATGCGCTAAGCGAAACCGCATTAAGCGGGGTAATACTGTATTATATTAGTGTACAGTATAATATTCAGTAACTGAGGTAAGTGTAGTATTGGCAGCAGATGTAAAATACATTTACTGTACAGTACATTATCTCCTAAATGTATTTGCTTTCTCAGCTGGTGTTGCCATCAAAATACCTGTATCTTATTTGTGCATCCTTTTCTTTTTTGGCGAGTCTGTATGGTAATTTTTTATGTTTTTGATGATTTTAGACCTGCAGGGAGTGACTTGGCTCTGCAAGGGATGATCCAGAAGGAGTCGAGGCACTTTCTTTTTTCTTAATTAATGATCTGGAATAAATAATTTAACACCGCACATGTGTTCCAGATCAACACAATCAACTTGCTTACATTCTTGATCTTTGCTTTATTTCTAATCCCCTCACTATTCTTACTCAATTTCTGCCCCCTCAGGATCTTCTGATCACAATCTTACCCTATTAAGTCAAACTGGGTGCATCACCTCCCCCACTCCCCTCTAAATGCTAACTTTGGCATTATTGGAGGGCCCACTGGCAACCCTTGCGAGAATTATTCTCCGACTTTCCCTGGGATGAATTTTTGTATTTCTACCCGGGATGCCTTGGTTTGTGTTGATGGTATTCCCGGGGTTTTACTGGGTGGTATGAGTGCATTTATCCAATCTAATACTAAAACTTTCTCTTCAAAATCATGGTTTGATCGCTCCTGTTCTTTTGCATGTAGTGAGAGAGGTAGGGTGTATTGAGTTGTGAAATTACCTCTTTCTCCTGTTACTCACTCCTCTTTCATTACCATATTTAACGGCATATAAGATGCACGACCATTTTAGCAGGGAGTATTTAGGAAAAAACTTTTGTGGGTATTTTCTTCCTGTAGCCATAGTTTTCTTTAAATAATATATACAGCCCATGTAAATGAGAGGAATAAAAAAAAGCTAAAAAAAAAAAATACTGTATGCATCACCATGGCAATGGAAAACAGCAAGGATGCTACCTCCGCCTTATTCCCTAGCAACGTTCCTCCCCACACGCCCCACCCTCCTTCCACTCCCCCCCCCCCCCCACACGCCACACCCTCCTTCCACTCCCCCCCCCCACACGCCACACCCTCCTTCCACTCCCCCCCCCCCACACGCCCCACCCTCCTTCCACTCCCCCCCCCCCACACGCCCCACCCTCCTTCCACTCCCCCCCAAACGCCACACCCTCCTTCCACTCCCCCCCCACACGCCCCACCCTCCTCCTACTCCCCCCCCCCCCCACACGCCCCACCCTCCTTCCACTCCCCCCCCCCACACGCCACACCCTCCTTCCACTCCCCCCCCCCCACACGCTGCACCCTCCTTCCACTCCCCCCCCACGCCGCACCCTCCTTCCACTCCCCCCCCCCCACACGCCGCACCCTCCTTCCACTCCCCCCCCCCCCCACACGCCGCACCCTCCTTGCACTCCCCCCCCCCCCCACACGCCGCACCCTCCTTCCACTCCCCCCCCACACGCCGCACCCTCCTTCCACTCCCCCCCCCACACGCCGCACCCTCCTTCCACTCCCCCCCACACGCTGCACCCACCTTCCAGTTCCCCCCCACACGCCACACCCTCCTTCCACTCCCCCCCCCCCCACACGCCGCACCCTCCTTCCACTCCACTCCCCGCACACGCTGCACCCTCCTTCCACTCCCCCCACATGCTGCACCCTCCTTCCACTCCCCCCCCACACGCCACACCCTCCTTCTACTCCCCCCCCCCACTCGCCACACCCTCCTTTCTCTCCCTCCACACGCTGCATCCTCTTTCCAATCCCCCCCACACGCCACACCCTCCTTCCACTCCCCCCACACCCCACACCCTCCTTCCACTCCCCCCACACGCCACACCCTCCTTCCACTCCCCCCACATGCCACACCCTCCTTCCACACGCCACACCCTCCTTCCACTCCCTCCCCCCCCCCACACGCCACACCCTCCTTCCACCCCCCACCCGCCACACCCTCCTTCCACCCGCCACACCCTCCTTCCATTCCCTCCCCCCACACGCCGCACCCTCCTTCCATTCCCTCCCCCCACACGCCGCACCCTCCTTCCATTCCCTCCCCCCACACGCCGCACCCTCCTTCCATTCCCTCCCCCCACACGCCGCACCCTCCTTCCATTCCCTCCCCCCACACGCCGCACCCTCCTTCCACTCCCCCCACACGCCGCACCCTCCTTCCACTCCCCCCACACGCCGCACCCTCCTTCCACTCCCCCCACACGCCGCACCCTCCTTCCACTCCCCCCACACGCCGCACCCTCCTTCCACTCCCCCCACACGCCGCACCCTCCTTCCACTCCCCCCACACGCCGCACCCTCCTTCCACTCCCCCCACACGCCGCACCCTCCTTCCACTCCCCCCACACGCCGCACCCTCCTTCCACTCCCTCCCCACGCCGCACCCTCCTTCCACTTCCCCCCCACATGCCACTCCCTTCTTCCACTCACGCCGCACCCTCCTTCCACTTCCCCCCACACGCCGCACACGCTGCACCCTCCTTCCACTCCCCCCACACGCTGCACCCTCCTTCCACTCCCCCCACACGCTGCACCCTCCTTCCACTCCCCCCACACGCTGCACCCTCCTTCCACTCCCCCCACACGCTGCACCCTCCTTCCACTCCCCCCACACGCTGCACCCTCCTTCCACTCCCCCCACACGCTGCACCCTCCTTCCACTCCCCCCACACGCTGCACCCTCCTTCCACTCCCCCCACACGCTGCACCCTCCTTCCACTCCCCCCACACGCTGCACCCTCCCTCCCCCCCCCCCCCACACGCCGCACCCTCCCTTCCACTCCCCCCCACACGCCGCACCCTCCTTCCACTCCCCCCCCCCCCCCCACACGCCGCACCCTCCTTCCACTCCCCCCCCCACACGCCGCACCCTCCTTCCACTCCCCCCCCCCACACGCCGCACCCTCCTTCCACTCCCCCCCCCACACGCCGCACCCTCCTTCCACTCCCCCCCACACGCCGCACCCTCCTTCCACTCCCCCCCACACGCCACACCCTCCTTCCACTCCCCCCACGCCCTCCTTCCACTCCCCCCACGCCCTCCTTCCACTCCCCCCACGCCCTCCTTCCACTCCCCCCACACCCTCCTTCCACTCCCCCCACACCCTCCTTCCACTCCCCCCACACCCTCCTTCCACTCCCCCCACACCCTCCTTCCACTCCCCCCACACCCTCCTTCCACTCCCCCCACACGCCACACCCTCCTTCCACTCCCGCCACACCCTTCTTCCATTCCCCCCACACCCTTCTTCCATTCCCCCCACATGCCACTCCCCCCCCCCCCACATGCCACTCCCCCCCCCCCCACATGCCACTCCCCCCCCCCCCACATGCCACTCCCTCCTTCCACTCCACCCCACACGCCACACCCCCCTTCCACCCACCCCCTCCTTCCACTCCCCCCACACGCCGCACCCCCCTTCCACCCACCCCCCCCCCCAGTTCTGATTAATGGGGATTCTGGCTAACGGAGATATTAATTGTACAGGTAAACCTCTTGGCGCGATATCTTGAGATGCAATATTCCGCTATGACGATGGATGTAAATTAAGACCATCTTACTATATACGATCAAAACAACTCGCTCTAACGATAGCCATCGATATCCAGGGGTTGGAATTTTTTATCTCGAGTGCAAACTATGGGTTGTATATACTACTCAAATTAATCGATGTCTTGCAAGGATTCCAGCAATGTAAATTATATTTTTGTACGTCAAGTCGGTGATATTTTATAAGATTATAGTTTTTAACACTATGCATGACGCATCTCTACCTTTACTTGTAAGCCTACCCACGTGTTGCCACACGGTCAACCTGTGCACTACGGCCCTGTGTTTTGTTCCTTGTTGATCGTAAACTCGCCATCGCATGGCTCCATGATTATATGCCAGCACTGCACATTGTGCTTGTCATTGGTGTTTTTTTTTTCTTATATAGTGAAAGGACAGCACTTACATTTAGATTGAACTGTGTTATGGTGACTAAGGTGTGTAGACTTTTTTTTTTTGAGAGCAGTGTCAGTTGATCATTGTTTTTGTTACACATGTTTGCTCTGTTTTTGTGAATGTGAAGTGAGCAGTGTAACTTCGCAAATGTCTGGGAAGGCCAAGGCATCCAAGACAAGTGCGTCTCTGAGGTGAAGCTTGACATTGTTAAGCAGCATGAGACGCCTCAGAGGCTGTGTGGGAGTCAGTGACATCTCCACTTCACCTACAAGAGTCCCCTTACCCTCAAAGGGGACCTGTGATGGTGACCAGGCTTATTCTTCAGGATGTGGCAAGTGCTGTTTAGTTGTTTTGTTTTGATAGTAGCATTGTAGGATTTATTTTTTTGGTTATAGATGAGCTTTGGGGGGGACTGGCTGGGAACATATCCCATTGAACCCCATGCTCTAATGCTCCCTATTTGTGATAATTCACCTAGCGATGGGTTTTTCAGGAACCAAACTCCATTGTTTCTCGAGGTTTACCTGTACGGTATATAGTATACTATAAAAGCAGAAAAATGAAGAGCATGGGTGTGTATGTGTGGGAAGTGGACGTATGTATTGAGGCAGTGAACTGTAACCGTATCCTGCCGCACTCTCTTTCCCCCCTATGTGATGTCGCGGCATACAGGCAGCAGCCATACACCTCTCTTGGGTCAGCTTAGTGACTGCCCGGATGAACTGTGTTACGTGTATGCTCTACTTAATAATGTGAGGAATAAATACAAATAATGATATACAGGTATATATTAAATAAAAGAAAAAAATCCTGTGTTGCCCTTTGTCAATCATCTCATGGGATGGGAGATGAGGAACAGCTAAGAGCTCCCCCATGCTACACCCCCTCCCTTTCCTGCTCCCTTTCCCTTGCAGTGTGGGCTAATTGTCGAGCAAATAAAAATTTTTATTACCTTTGTTTTTTCCCAAATTATAATTATATTTTTTGCACGTTTTGTATGAACAATTGTGTGTGCATGTAACGGTAAAAGAAAATGAAGAAAATTACTTATATCTATCCAAAATTACATGTTGAACAATAACATCTCACAGCTCGGCCTCACCCGTTCGAGTGTTACTGGGTGGTGACTTGGCTACTCAATTACATGCCATCTCCATGGATATAATTCTTCGTTATCCCTCGTTTAGGATATTATTTCTCGTTGCCCCTTTTTTAGTGATTTTTTGCTTAACAATTGGCTTTTTGGGAGTGTATACCAATTGTTAAACATGGATTACCTCTTCATATCTTCGGTGTTGTCTTACTTTCACTGAAACTCTACACACTTTAGCACATCCCCATTTGTACATGATCATCTGATTAAGAAATAAGAAACACAGAAAGATGAAGCTGAAATGAGATTTGTATTTTAGATATCCAATGGATCCTGAGGATGATTTTAGTGCTGATGTCCTCAGTGATTTTGTTGACAAACTTAAAAGTGGTAAGTTTTCATTGGTCTATGATCTGTTGTTGCTTGAAATATCTGCTATAATACATTGTTAGTGCTATAAGAAAGAAGATAATGTTCAAGATTATTGCACATGTGGAAGAGGATTTATGAGGTGGTGTCTTAGTTTAAAAGTAATGCTAATATATTTGTTATGGACATGAAACATAGCAACCCGAATGAACTTTTATCTGATTTTACAGGGAAGTTAACTCCACACTTGAAGTCTCAACCAGTTCCTAAGCATCAAGATGGCCCTGTACGTGTGATTGTTGCCAAGAACTTTGAACAGGAAGTAATGCTCACCAAGAAAGATGTTCTTATTGAGTTCTATGCTCCATGGTGTGGCCACTGTAAGAACCTCGACCCAATATACAAGAAGTTGGCTAAACAGTTGTCAAAGATTAATCCAGATGTTGTGGTTGCCAAGATGGATGCCACAGCAAATGATGTATATCCCCTGTTTAAAGTGGAAGGATTCCCAACCATCTACTTCCTGAAGGCTAATGAGAAGGATAACCCCATACCATTTAGTGGTGACAGATCACTTAAGAAGCTCAAGGTAAAGAACCTAAATCATAGATTTTAAAGTATATGAAAGCTACTTTGATTAATTTTAGGGGTGTGATTATACCTACCTCATTTGTGGGAAGTAGCTGATGGTAACTTGGGAAATATGAATAAGCCACTAGAATGATATAGCTTGAGAAGACTGCCATTCTATTTTATATATCATATCCAAGTGGATGGGAAAGAAGAGGAACAGTGGGATTCACATGAGATTCATATAATCCACTTGTCAACTAAAGGGAAGTGAAATAGTGAATTATGACAAATATTCAGTGCTTTCATAATTGTTCACTTTTTCACAAAGTTGCTTCATTAGTTCAAGACTCTCGTCCCTCCTCCCTGTCTTCTGTTTTTGTATACAGTGTAGCTGTGAGACTGGGAGAATTATGTGCTGAGAGAAGATTGATAATGGGGAATACACTGTTTGTAAACTGAAATTCAAATAGGTACAGAGGTATAGAATTGGAGAAGAGAAGAAAGATGTTTAAATGTGGTGGACAAGATTGAGAGAGTTAACCCCTAACCTGTGGGCCCCCTCACATTAGTTTCTCCTAGAGAGCCTTTGGGCTTCCTCATCCCCATGTAAAATTTTTGACTTGGCACCAATATTTTTTGATAAAATTTACTTCTGTTTCTGACAGTAACTGGAAACTATTGGCATTTTTTCCATGATCACAAAGAAATTCCTTAATTGTACCATGGATAGCATGGAGAGTGCCACATCTCATGACCCCCACCCTGGTAATCCCTACCCCCCTCCAAGATATGCTTAGTAAATAAGGTAACCATATCCAGAGATATAGGAGTACAGTACAGTATTTGATATGAAAGAACTAAGTTATACTGTTTGAGCTACATTACAGTACTGTACTACTTAAAAGGTGACATTTAAATATAATTCTATAATAATATTTTAACAAGAAAAGCTGTCTGAAATTATGAGTTTGTTTTAGATCACCGTTCTTGCCTGGTACAAGATATTATGGTAGTGAATTTGTTATATTTATAAATTGAAGTTGATGACCTTGAAAGTGTTTGTAAATTGACAACTTGCTTTTTATAAATACTTTTCCAGGGGATAGGTTAGGGTAAGATAGTTTAGGTAGGTTTTGAAAGTTGAGGTTAGGATTTACTGTATTATGATTAATTGCTCATACTGTGTGTATAATTATTTTCATTTACTTTACAGGAGTTTGTTGCACAAGAAGCCACCATCTTTAATGTTGAGCAGGAGGCTCACCAAGGCAGAGTAGAACTATAGATGAAGAATGTTTGTGGACATGTTTCTTGTATATTATTTTTCAACCTAGAAAGTTACCTGTTGGTGAACATTTGTGATGTGTAATTCTGTATCAAAGATGTTTTGAACAAATGAAGTTAATGGTTGTAAAAGTTTTAAGAAGTATCAGAATAACATCTACTGTAGGTTTGGGTCTGGGGGGCTTGCTTAAGGTTCTTTGTTACATGATCTGAAATTAGTTATTGTATGTAATTAAGTCCATAGTATTTTAAAATTATACTTAAGTAGGTGTTGCATTAAGTGAAAATTCATCAGCAATATGCAATCAGTTATGAACAAATATGTGGTGACATTAGTAGGCATTATACCAGTGAGTTTAATGTTATAGTATACACGTATATATTATGAAAAGTTCAGCAGATGCTATTGAATGATGGAAATATGTGTGGCAAAGCACAATATTAGTTAGAAACATAAGTTCTCACCACTGTACGTACAGTATCTTAATATATAGAGTAATATTATGAGTGTTGGCAGTAGAGTACTGCTGAAAGATCAAAGCAGCACTGGAGTGTTTTAACTCATAGTATTGTCTGTTTAATCAACATTGTGATCTGATAAAGATATAACAGTGCGGTCACACTGCTTTAAGTTTGAAAAAGTTCAGAAAGTTTTAAGCCATAAACTTGTAACTGAATTTTAGGGTGTGTACTGTCACAGGTTCAGCAAAGCTAGACATTGGCTTCCATGAACTGTGGACTATTGGCTCTCTTTTAACTTATCTCTATTTGTTGTGAACAATATTTGCTGGAAAATATTGTAAAACACACACTTCAAGTACATTCCATGGACTTAGTGTTCTTTTGTCCTCTATTTTCTTGTTCCTGTGGAAATGTTTCTAATTTTCTAAAATAAATGTTCTAAGATAACATTGTTTATTTAATCACAGATAATACAGTGTATGAACCTGTGATTCGCCGATAATTACAGTAGAACATTGGTTATCAACCCTAATGCAAATGTTTTTTACTTTTATTATTTTTCCTCAGTCTCGGCGACAAAAAATGAAAACTGCACAATTTCATGAGAAGAGGGAATCTCAGATCATTAGTTACTTGTATACATCTATAAATGCTTTATTAGTATTATATAACATTGAACTTCCAGGATTACATTTTTCTTTCCAGCCTCATTACTCCTCACTTTCCATTTCAGTATTCACCCCAGACTTGTCTCCCTGCACCTTTACTTTCATTATATACAGTAATGTGTTCATTTTAGTCCATAACCTTTGTTCTTATTGACATAGAATAGCAAAAATAGATCCTACTTCCTGCTCAGTCACATATAATAATAATAATTAACGGTTTATTGAAAGAGCATAGCAGCCACAAGGCTGAAAATATACAGTTACGTAATTGGGGAATGGGTTTCGATTTACAAATAATATACAAATAACATAAGTGATACAAATAAGATAAATAATAACTAGATGGGGAAAAGCTCAAGCTACAGGGCATTTCAACATAGTGACAGTGCAAGAAGTAGGATTTACTGGGAGTGAATACACTGGTTTATTACAAGTTATTGATAATTTTTAGATGGTTGTGACTGGGCTGTTCTTATAGCGATCAGTTCGTGCACATATGGGCTGGATGCGGTTGTGGTGTCGAACAGCAATTCTCGGGCTAGGGGCATGGAGCTTGTAACACGACATGATAATTTTACAAAAAAGGAAAAAAAGATTGGAGTATTTCAGTGAACAGAACATAGATACAATTGGGATGACAAAAAAAAAGAAATTAAGATAGATGAAAGGAACTACAATTCCATAGCCATAAGTGAAATAAAGTTGCTAGGTAAAACAGCAGTGTATCGCATCAAGTAAGGGGCATAAACGTGGGTTGGTGTTGAGTGAAGTGATGCGAAGGAATATACAGTATGGGTAGTCCATCCCAGAACATTGTGGATTGGGTTGCGAGTGTTTACTTTCCAGGTGGAGAGAAGAGAGGAAGAACAAATGCCAAAAAAGCTTCAGTGTGTTTGATGACTAAGCAATGTGGGGTTTAATTTTAAGAGGATGAAATTATGAATAACTGTGGAATGTCAGGAATGAATGGACATGATAATGGGGAATACACGGTTTGAAAACTGAAATTCTTATGCATACAGAGGTATAGAACTGGAGAAGAAAAGAGGGAGTTTAAACTGTGTTGATGGACAAGACTGAACTGTAATCGATGTCATGTGGGTGTGCTAAGGGAGCTGTATATGGAATGCATCAAGTGTTCTGTGGTTAAAGCAAAAATAATAGTTAAGGAAGAATTCCAATGTACTGTATAGAGAAATAATTACGGTGTTTTAAAACTTGAGCCGAGGGAACTGATTGATCAAAACTTTGAATGAGATGACAGGGAGGAAATGGATGTACAGTGCAGTATGTAAAATAAAGATGGTTATGGAAAGTACAGCTGAAAAGTTTAGGAATAACGGGTAAAGAAATAAAAACCTTAAAAGTGTAGAATATGAATGTTTTTTGCCAGTTAAAGAGAAAAAAGAACTTCAGGCGTCAGTTGCTGGTTAGAAGAGGTGAAAGCAGGGAGGAATATATGGATATTTAAATAAGGTTACAAAGTAGGTAAGAGACAAGTAGATGAGAGATTTTACAGAAAACGTTTAGAAGGAATTCACTTGGGTATACGTCCCCTCCCCACCAAAAAAAAAAAACTACTGTTGTGGTATATTTTAGGAAAAGGGAACAAGAGTATTCACTACCTGAGGTTTCACAGTTAAGTGACCAACTTTTTATGACCAGCCACGTAAAAAGTCCCCACATTTAAGTGGATTCCACTCAAAAACTCTGAAAACTCTCAATAAATTCTACGGATTTTTAGCTGAAGCGTTTGAAATTTCATCCTCTTCCTGGTGTCATGCATGCACACACGTGTCTCCGTGCCAGTCTCCTGCTTTGTTTCAACCAGTGATGTGTTGTTTACTTCTGCCTTTGTTAGGTCTTTTCGTCCATGTTGTGGTGAATTCTTTTATAATATTTGTAGCTATGAGTTCCCAACCCAAACAGGGTGGTGCAGCGCTCAAAAGGAAATACGCTAGCTATGGTATAGATGTAAAATTAGAAGTGATTAGGGGAAGAAGAGTGGGAGTGGACAATCCACCTAGTCCGGTTTCTTTTTCATCCTCCGACTAATCCTCTCCCAACATCCACCTCCATCAATCCAATCAAGTCAAACATTTCTACCTTAGAAGCTAAGTAAATAAAAATATTTTGTTAAAATTATTTATTTTTAAAATGTGATAAGTATTTAGCCTCAATGAGCCACTGGAATGAGTGTGCACCAGCTGGCACAACCTACATTGCCTCAACACACTGACCCCAATGAACTTCAAGGATGTTAAATAACGTATAAAGTTAAATAATGTCTTAAAATAATCTGTTATCAAATGTTTAACAAATGTTTCTAAGGTAAATAATTGTTAAAAGATATAATTTTTTTTTGACAAATTTTCATTTCAAGTATTTACTTGGGGATTAATTCCCTGCTTTAAATGGATTAGTTATCAGAAGCATTTTCCAGTCCCAATTAACCGTGAATAATGAGGACCCTCGGTACTGTAAACAGTACGTGGGGTCCTTGGGTTACGAACACATGCCAATACAAACGAAGTCCCATATAGTAAATTATTTTAAGAATCCAACATTGGTACAACTGGTTCGTAGTATTAACGTACAAAAACTAGTTTGTGTAGTGTAGCGACGAGTGGGGAGTCATGCATCGCCCAGTCACTCGCCTTGCGTTTTGCTTATTAACTCTGATTTTACTGCCCTCATCATGGCTCCCAAGTGCAAACCTGATGCAAGTGATAGTAGTGCATCCAAGAAAAGGAAAACAATTACAATGGAAGTGAAAATTAATGTTATGAAGTGTTCTGAAAAAGGCAAAACACTCCGTCATTGGTAAAGTGTTGGTCAACGATCAGAGCAATTTTGAAAGACAAAATTCTTGAACATGTAAAACGATTACCAATGCATTCAACTGTGATAACAAAACAATAAAGTAGATTGATAATTGAAATGGAAAGATTGTTAGTGATATGGGTAGATGATCAAAATTAATGGCCTTGATTCAGGAAAAAGCAAAAAGCTTGCCTGCTGACTTAAAGGCTGCACATGGTGGTGAAAGTGATGGGGAAGATTTTTTCTCTAGTAGGGGCTGGTTTAATTAGTTCAAGGTAAGAGCAAAGTTACATAACATCCCAATAAATTCTCTGTCACTACTACAAATGCTCATCTCTACATGCAAGCCAGCCCCAGTTTCAATTTAAGCTTTTAACTTTAATTTTTATTTTCCTTTTCTGTATTTTTTTTATTGAATTTCTTCTTTTCTTGTAAATTAAATGATTCTAGATATATAAAAGGACTTACACTATGATATAGTGCGCATAGGGTATGTGTTCCGACTTACATTTCCGACTTAAGGACGTCATCAGGAACAGAACTCATTCGTAACCCAGGGACCCCCTGCATGCTGAATATGTAGACAAGAGATATGCATCGATATCTTGTTTTGTATATGAACGATTGAAAAAATGAAGGGGTCAGAAAGGAAAAAAAAAATTAAATGTGAAAAGGAAATGATTTGGTTTGTGAGTCAGCTTAAATTGATAAGGTACCAGATGTGCATAGGAGTGTTGAGGATGGGAGGTGAAGTGATGGAACAGGTGAATAATACATGAGAGTGGGAAGAAAACTAAAGGAATGGCAGAGTGACATGGAAGGTTATCTTGTGGCTCTAGGAAGGGAAAGCATAAAAATGAATGTAAAACAGGAATCAATTATTTATTTTTTAAGTGTACAGGGGAATATGTGTAATGATTATTGTTGCAATTTGATTATGGTATAAAAAATGTTTGTGAAATAGGAAAAACAGTATTAAGATCATTAAAGAGGGAGAGGGTGGATCAGCTATTTGCTCGTAAGTAGGTAAACAATGATTCCAAGACAAATGAATTTGTAAAACATTTCAGTACTGTGATAACGTGTAGGGAAAGTTGGGGTTACTTTAGACATTTTTATGTTAAGGATTTATGTAAAACAACTTCTCCCCAAATTTTTATTGTACCAACATGTAGACCCTTATCTTGGCTTTAATGAACCAGCAATTGATTGTTTTATATTTATTAGTTTGGCATCTTTGCAGAATATAGCGGGACTTCCTCCAATGTCCAAAACATTCCACTGCCATGATGGGAACTTACACAGATGGATATCAGGTTTTTTTATCATTTCTCGATGATTGTTTCCCATATTTGTACACCTATACGAATACAAAATTTGCTATTGTTCTTTGTCATCAATTTGATGTTTTAGTTGACCTGCTTTTCCCACTGGGGCCTTATCAATCAAGTCATTAATGTCAGGCTAAATATTGATGTGGATGTCAATGGCTGTCATTTTCTTCTGAATAATCATTAATTTCTATAAGGCTTATGATGTTATTACTATGACTAACACCCATCACCTGTTGACTATTAAATTTTTAGTGTTGTCTCATTTTATTCTTATGGATTGTGGAGGTGATAAAAGACATGTGGAGGATAAGGATAATGGGTCGTATTTTGTTGATGGTCAGTGACATGAGAACAGTTAGAGGCTTCAGTACGAACACAGATTCATTGACTTTGTGATTGCTGTCTGATGAGCCAGATTTTTTTTTAATTCATGTAATTACATAAAATATATAGTTCCACGTCTTGTATTTCATGCAGAAGCCCCAATGAATGTCTAGTTTTGATGTAAGTGACAAAAATTAAAGCAATCATTCACAGTATATATTACAACAAGGAACCTGCGTCTGATACAAATATGAGTTACAGCAATGGAATGAAACTACAATTTAGTGCAGTTCGAATTTTATTTATCTATTAGTTAAAGAACAAAATAACTGCACAATAGTACATAGGAAATGTGATACAATATACAGTATACATACTGTATGTATATATAAAGGAACACACACACACATACACACTTACAAGTAAGGTGCCAAATTAAATAGGATACAGATGATTTTGTTACTGCTAATCAGTGTGAATTATAGCGATTGTTTTCCAATTCATCCCATGGAAAGAAAAACTCAAGTTCTAGTTATGTATCCGTCCTTGAGAGGTATTGTGCAGTATATTCTAAAATCATTGAAATGGATAACTTGTGTGTGATGGCTCTTAACTCTTGAGTAAGATGGCGCTGTAACTGTACACACAGAGGGTAACACTGATGTTGGCTGCTACAGCATTCCATATGCAGTTCTTCTATTTTTGTGTTTTCCTTGTGCTGTGGTTGAGACTAGTGGAGCAGAAATGTTCAGTGATCATTTGTGAAATGGTGGTGTCAATACCTTATGTAGCAGTGAACAGTTACAAGAGAACCTTTCAGAAGTTCCCCTTGAATAATCTCAAGATGGAAGTGACTAGTCTACATGTGCCCTCTAACTCAAATACTCGTAGTTCTTATGGACAGAGTGATCTAAGATGAAAATGGTTCCTCTTCAGCAGTTAGTGTGAGAACCCTGACTTGTTGACATTCTTGGCCAGTGTGTCCTCACCCACCATAGTAACTACTAAACCGGTGATTCCTCACTCACACGTGGACCAGACCCTTGTTAGGTGACAACACTGTGAGTGTCTGTGTCTGAGCTGTGTTTGTGAATGTGTCTGAGCTGTGTTTGTGGGTGTGTTAGAGCTGTGCTTAAGTGTTTGTGTTGTAAGTGTACACAATGTACGGCTCCTCACCTCTGGTGTGGATTGTGTGTGTGTTTACGAATGTGCTGTGGATGCTCACACACACAAAGCAAGTAATCAAACATCTTATCCTATGTACTGTACAATACAACTTTACCTGTGTATCTCCAGTAACACATTGCGTTAATCATATCCATTTAACCAGCCTTACTATACCTATATACATATTGTATCCTGTATAAAAAAATATACACCATCTTCCAGTTGCATGAGCAAAAATTTGACTTTTAAAACATACATTTAAACGACAGTGAGAAGGAATTGAAATAACCGCGAAAAATCCCATTGTTTTGGTGTGGGTGGGGGGCGAAGCGTTGTTTTCTGACCAGACTCCGGAGAATTCTATGATTGTTCATGAGAATGTAACCAAAATTATGGTTTGTGTGAATCACCGAAGCACCCATGGTTTTCTTCTCAAAATATATTCCTACTATTGTAGATTTTTTAACCTTTTTGTTTGTAGTAATGCATAGAAAATGTATAACAAAACTAAGATAAACATTATAAAAACAATGTTTCTTAACACTATTCAACAATAGAGATCAGGGTAATTAATAATTAACAAAATGTTTGTCAGACGAATCGTTGTTCAGTGACACGAGACAATAATATAACACATTTAGGCATATGGACCTAACTGACTATATGAAGGAGTTCTACATAATATCTTTAGTCAACAGACTATAACTACTCTGTCATATGTCAAGTTACGATCACATGCCAATATTAGAGACATGGTGTCAGTCGAATCCCATTAATGTACTGTTTTCTTTATAATGACTGAAAAATCTTATATTATTTTGTTGTTAAGTGTACAGGGTGTCCCAAAAGTCCATACTCACAGTCAGAATTCACTAATTAATTTTATTTAATTAAAAGTTTAAATTACTTACCATAATCTTATGTACATAGTATATAAATTCTTACACATAATCTCCTCTGAATGCTCTCAGTACCTTTGTGTTAATTTTCTTACACTCCTGCCTTAAAAGAATTCTTCAGTATGTTGACATATGAGTGTGAGCAACTGAGCATTTGACACACCCTGTATAAACACAACATAACTCCACTAAGTGGCAACAACCTCGGCTCACAATTTTAAGTATTTTACGGTTAAATTTACTATATACCCACCACACGGCCCTACAGCATGTGTTTCATTAAGAGCTTAGCACTATTGTATCTCCTTACAGATCTACTGAACAAAACCCACACACATAACTTTATGTAACTCTACCGGAACATGAGAGGTCTTTGTGTGAGACCACCAAATATCACAGACTGAAGGCAGGAGTCTCCAGGGTGTGTGTGAAAGACTCCCACTACTGTATCTCTATACCACAGCCATGGTTGAATAAGATATATGAGCATGCAAGCAAACATACACACAAATAAATGTAAACATGAGCTTATATAATAAATATGTTTTAGGTTTTGCAAAAAAGAAAAAATGTTGCTGGAAGCGACAGAATATGAAGCTGTAGATCATTTCAATAAAAGTACATTTCTCGGTCAAGTCCGTTTACCTTAACATCTGAGATTTTCAGAATAATCACACAGTCTCTATTGAATTGGGTAATCACAGTGGGAGGCATCAGCGTAAAGCACAGAACATGATACACAGTGGCACCAGCAGGAGCATGGTGAGGTACATATACACACGAGGCTCACATTTGGTATCCAGGATGTAGGCATGGTCCCACCTACCCTCCTGTGGCACTTCCACCACCGCCTGTTCTTCAGACCAGAACTTGAGTGGCATGGTACAGTCTGTGGTGTTGACACAAAGCTCCTCCGACTCTTTGATGTTGTATACAACCCTCTCCATTGTCATGTTGAAATACAGATCATTGACATAGATCTCGTTGTCACTGGAGAATACAAAGTAGTAAGTTCCCGTGATGGGGATATCATAAACGATCTTGTTCATCTCTATGGATTGGTAGCTGCAGCTCCTGGAAGGCACCAATGGCAGGGTGAGAATGACCCCTTCACAGCTGGCCAGAGCCTCTTCGCTGCTCGAGTACGATGACCTGTGTTCTTCATTCGAATTGTCATTTGCTGTTGACTGATTAAACCTTCCTCTCTCAAACTTTAAGCCCTCGGGAAAAAAGATCTCGCCTCCAATTGCCCGCTCCACTGACGAAAAGTTCCTCCTTCCCTGATGGGAAGTTACTTCACTTATTACACTCAAAATATCATCAGAGTCCAGTTCTTCGAAAGCACCATTTTCATTATCAATTTTGTCTTCGATGAATCTCTTAGCTCTTGATCGTGTTAAATTGTCATCTTTAGGGAAGAGTTCCTTAGTGAGGTTTTCATCACGGGGGTTACCTTTCTTCCTCTTTTTCTTTTCACGTCTTCGCTTATCTATTCGTGTTTCACTTTTTAGTTTCCTGCTGACTTTTTTCAGCCGTTGTGGGAGGTCGTGAGCTGCTGATGCATCTCTCCTCATATCAGTTTGGTTGCTTGTCACTTTTTCTACCTCGTCAAGATCCATGACGAGTTTGGCTGCACCAGCTGTAGAGTTTTTGGTATTAGTTTCGAAGAATTGACTCTTGTCTTGAAGCTGATTTTCAGCATTGTGAGCTTTACGCTCAGCATGAAGGATTCTAAGTATCTCCGATTTGCCTTTGCTCATCTTGATGGCTTTCCGCAGGAGCTCACTGATGCTCTGACGACGCTCTTCTGACTGGAGATGATGTGGAGGAGAAGGATCACCTGCAGGAGCTGAATGCCCTTGTTGAGCAAATGAAGATCTTTCTACGTCAGGAAGTTCTTCAGGCGTTGTGAAGACACTCGGACCACCTCTCATAGACTGCTCCTCCAGCTTATGGCGTTCATTGCTGGCGACGTCATCATCTTCCACCATGTCCTCGGCTGAGTCCTCCTCTCCAATCCAGGCACAGCGATGCAGGTTCTCCAACCCTCGGAGAATCATCAGCTGGCCTCCGTCCCACCTGCCACACAACATCATCAGTTAATACAACACAAAAACTACCTAAAATAGCAGTACAATGTGCGTATCATAAAAATTTGAAGATTGGTCGAAACATTACTGGTATTGGTCTCATTGGTGATGAAAATACCCCCAAGGATTTACTACTACAGTACTTTGTTCTGCGTATTTTTAGTATATTTTTGTCACTATCAATGGCGGAGGAGTAATAAAAGGTATCAATGTTTTCAGGTGAATTTGAAGTTTTCAAGCTAAAGATTTAATCTCCATCTGCACTCATCTTCTACTTTATTTCTAAGTGGACAAGAGTGACTACCTCTCCACTTCTCTACTTAGTCAATCCTACTGTCCCATTTGCCTGATAGAGGAGAGGAAAGAGGAAAATGTAAGGTTTAAGTAAGAGACAAACAAGAATATTACATCATAACAGGTGAGATCAAATTTTATTTTCCGGTTCTTTTTTTATGGGTTGAGGAAGGATAAACATTACCTTAAATAATTCCTATAACCAACCTTACCCATCCTCACGTACTGTAGATTAACCTGTTGTTCTATTTTATTACCCTGTGTGAAGTGCATGTTGTTGTTTTGATTAATTGGTAATAATACTGCACACACACACACACACACATATCATTAAGATGTAATCTTTTCTTGTGCTTATCCTACTTGACATTCTAAGGACACATAAGAGACAACCCACGTGGGCCTAAAGTCCCTTGTCACAAGATAAAACAGTCAGAATTTTCCTGTTATGTCTTAAAAATCCTCCTCCCTCCCTCTCCTACCTGGAGCAGAGAGAGATGGTGATAGTGGAGCCCTTGAGGAAGTAGAAGCCCCAATACTCTTTCACGTCGTCCTTGAGGACCAATTTGTTGAGCATGACATGGGTACGGCGCTGGGAATCCTTGGATGGGGCGCCCTTCAGTAGGTAACCATTAAAGTTGCCGTCCATGTGTGTGGTCTGCGCCTGCGGGAGGAGGGTGTGTGGTAAGAAAGGCAGAATTGGATTGGTACGGTGTGATCTTATTGCTCACTCATGGGATGGTGAGGGGAGGCTGACCCAATCATTCATTAAATGAACAGTTATCCTGGAGTCATTTTAATAATACATGTATGAAGAGAAAAACTGGATTAGATTTAAGGTTTGACAGCCTTTGGCCTCCTACTTGCTAACTGGCCAGCACTGTACTGTGGGTAGCATTACCTCAAGAGAGACACCTCACTGTTCTCACCGGGAGGTCTCAGGTAACAAGCACCAGTGCCTGTACTCTATAAAACTGTCAAGAGAGGCGGGGCCAACCAGTAGTGCCTCTGATGCCTGTGCAAACATAAATAGCACAATAAATGAAGACCTTGGACACACCTCCACCTCTCTTGTCAGTCTCTTGTCAGTAGATCAGCAACCCAAGTAAACAACATGGCATTTACCAGGTACTGTACCACATACCTCAAACCTGACACCATCATTGTCCCATATACCTGGCACCAACAGTGTCCCATATACCTGGCACCAACAGTCCCACATACCTGGCACCAACAGTGTCCCATATACCTGGATATACCTGGCACCAACAGTGTCCCATAAACCTGGATATACCTGGCACCAACAGTGTCCCATATGCCTGGCTCCATCAGTCCCTACATACCCACCACAACTTATTTGGCAATAATTTCTCCACATTACTGGCACCATCAGCATTCCCACATACCTGGCACCACCAGTGTCCCCATATACATGGCACCACATACCTGGCACCACCAGTGTCCCTATATACACGGCACTACATACCTGGCACCAGAGGCTGGAGACGTGTCGACTAAGGAGGCGCTGGTCAGTGGGCATCATAGGGTAGTGGCCAGGAGGGTAGAGGACAAGACGCACGTACAGTGGGATAGTGATGAGCACAGCCGGCAGTACGAGGGAGCACAGACACAGCCTCACCACACGTCGGGGTCCTCGCAGCAAATCTGTTAAGAAAACATCGTTATATCGGGTGTAAATTGTTCATATGATCTTCCATATAAATTAGCGATAAAATAAGTGAACAAATAAAAAAAAAGTAAACACTAGTAACAATAGTTAGGAGACAATTCTTATAAAGTTAAATTTCTCTCAAGTTTATTTGGTTCCAAAAGTACTCATCTAATTAATAAAGTCTCTGTAATTATAATATAATTTGGAAGGTAATTTTGCGTTTGAGTCGACTCGTTAAATACAGTGTTACATCTGAAGTGACTAGGAACATGCACCGTACCAAGTTGGGAAAATGTGGAACCAGATTCTCACGTCATCGGTTACGAAGACCATTGGGAGCTTGAAAGAAAACCTTGAGATAATTAGCTCTGGACATTTCGTAAGCAAACTCACAACTTTAGGCTAAACTGATCAACTTATCATGGATGGGGAGACAGTGAGTCCATAGTACCCCACCCGTATTAACCAAGCTACCTGCCCCCCTACAGTCATTATTATGTATTCTACCCTATACCGTGTTACATATACTTGGTCAAATGAGTACCCATCCTGTTGAATAAGCAAGATGACCACAGTACAGGTACTAAGAAATACCTCCTCAGTCATAATAAGTAAGGCTACTAGACCTCACCCTACCCACACCCTGCTCTCTTAAACTAGGGTAATCCCCTCGGTATTGTGAAAAGATTGGCACACACAGGAGGACTGGTACCAGTGGAACTGAGAGCGAGCAAAGGGCAATACAGAGAAAATGGAGAAGAGAAGTTGTTGGGCGTGTGGAGAAGATGGACACTTCTAGACTAATTGCCGACAGAATTCCGAGAGAGGGAAAGAAGACCGGGGAACTAGAGATGTCTGGTGCTGAGAGGCAATGACCAGCATGTCTCACCAAAGCTCCACGATTGGCAAAATGCAACCGAGCTACTGTAAGCAGTGTCCAAGTTGAAGGTGAAATCAATGGCATAAGGTGTTCGTTGATGATCGACACAGCCTCGGAGAAGACTTTTGTGAGGCCGGACGTGGTTAGTCACCGAAAAATACCTGAGACATCACAGCAGTTGTGCAGGATAACTGGACACTGCACAGTGCTAAAGAGACCAGTGGATATCAGCATCAAGCTAGAAGGGGAAGAAGAAATCCTACAGGTTTATGTAGCGGATATAGCAGACCCTTGCGTCTTGGGCCTGGACTATCTACTACCTCGAAAGTGTCAATTGGACCTTGGCTCGATGCATTTGAAAATTAAAGGAAAGTGGGCACCGCTGAGGACTGTGAAGCATGCAGGTGCAAAGGTTACAGCTAGGCAGACAGTAGTTATTCACCCAAGATCAGAGGTGCTGTTGCCATGCAAGGTGAACGGTGCCTTGCATACCCGTCTGGGAATGGTGGAGCTTGATGAGCAGTGTGGAGTAGAAGATAGAGTGATGGTTGGGAAAACCATAGGCGATCCATCTGCAGAGGAGGTACCTGTAATTTGGGCCAATTTCTTTCTCCGGCCAAAGTAAATACAGCAGGGAGTGGCTGTTGGACTGTGGCACGAGGTCGATCAGGAGCAGCAGCCTAGGACCTGCAAGAGGAGCATGGTAAAACAGAAAAATGGTCTGCTTGACCATTTGCAGGACTTGTTTGCCAGGAACTCCTATTGCCTGGATGAGGTTGTTATTGGAGTATATGGACGTTTTCTCTGCAGGGGACCTAGACCTGGGTTGTACAGACCTGGTACATCATCACATCGACACTGGGGATCACAGCCCGATCAAGCAGCAACCTCGGAGGATAGCACTAGCTCATCGCCAGGAAATGGAGAAGGCAGTAGGGGACCTTATTCACCAAGGTCTGGGTCGAAAAGTCCAGCAGTCCATGGGCGTAAGGAGTCGTCCTAGTGAGGAAGAAGGATGCTCTTAGACTGAAGGATGGTCTGCTGCAGCGCCAGTGGGTGACTACCGTTGGCCTCAACAGGTACTGACAGACAGTGCTTCCCCAGAAGGTGAGATCCTGAGGGAGATGCACAACAATCCAACCAGTGGACATCTGGGAGTGAAAAAGACCCTGAGTCGCCTGTAGTAAAGATTTTACTGAGTTGGCATGCGTAATGATGTGGAAGAGTGGTACAGTTTATGCGTTGTCTGCTGTGCAAAGAAGGGACCAAAGCTCCACGTGTGCCCTACTGCAGTTGTACCATGCAGGTACACCAATGGAGAGTGTTGTGATGGCACCGAGTGTGAACTCATGCAAGGCCAGATTTGACCAAGACTATATCTACAATATATACCGAGATTTTGCCAAGGCTTTCGACAGTGTACCCCATGAAAGGCTGAAAATTAAATTGGAAGGGTAAGGGATTCGGGGAAGTGTCCTAGTGTGGATCGGAGACCTTCTCCATGACCGCAAGCAGGAGTACCACAGTGTATTGGGCCCGCTGTTGTTTGTCTCCTTCATCAATGACCTGCCAGACGCTGTACAGTCCTCCATACAAATGTTTGCGGATGACGCTAAGTTATTTCAGGAAATTAAGAACCAAGCAGATTGTGAAGAGCTGCAGAAGGATATCTGTGAGCTTCAAGAATGGTCGAAAAAATGGGAGCTAAGATTCAATGTCACGAAGTGCACCTGGGACGTACCAACGGTAAGGGGGCGTATCATATGTCTCAACGGGGCCAAGAAACTGCATTAATTGAGACTGAATGTGAAAAGAACCTCAGTGTGTATGTTGACAATGAGCTTAAGTTCTCAGACCATTGCGAGAAGGTGAATCGGGGAACTAAATTATTAGACCTTATAAGAAGGTCGTTCAGAAATCTAGGTGGTCCGTCCCTTGTAACGATCAAGAGTGAGGTACTTCCCCATCTGGAGTGCTGTCACCCCGTCTGGTCCCCGAGATATGCTAGGGACTGTCAGTTGATTGAAAATATCCAAAGGAGAGCCACCAGGCTGGTGCCAGCACTTCGGCACCTCAGCTACCCTGAGAGATTAGAGCGCCTGCAATTGACTAGCTTATACTACAGACGGACAAGGGGGGGCTTAATTGAGGTGTATAAACATCTCAAAGGGCACTACTCAGTCGAGTGTCCTTACCTGGAGCTGGCGGACGCTCGCCCCACAAGGGTCACACCTTAAGGCTGAAGAAGCCGCAAGTCCAGAAAACTGTGAGGACTAACTTTTTCGGAGTGAGAGTTGTGAACTCTTGGAACAATCTACCAGAGAGTGTTGTGACGGCACCGAGTGTAAGCTCTTTCAAGACCAGACGACCAGCACTGGAGCAGGTTCAGATACATTCAGGAGCTGGTGCATGCCCAGTACTTGCCAACAGTGTGTAACAGAGACTTGACCGATCGCCCAAAAGGTTAACGAGCCGATCAGTGGTGAAGAGGATAACGGTAAAAGTAAAAAAGTAACACCTGATGAACCTACGACTGAACATAATGCTAACAAATTATGATGCGATTGTACTTGAAGCGTCTCATTCCTTCATAGTTAATATTAACATACATGTACAGTATTTAAAACATATAAGTCCCTAGGGAGAATCTCATCTCGTCGGAGAGTCAGTGTTACTATAGTCTTTATAACTATTTATAACCACGTGAGAGTTAAACACCCCATCTTATATTTCACCTGGTAAATAAAGAACTTAACGCTAACCTAACCAACTTAACCAAAGCTAAGCTAAGCTAACCCAAATTACTCCCGATAGCGTTAGAATGATAATCATCAGGTGAAATAAGCTGGGGCGTCTACCCTTCACGTGGTCCACCATTTGCACTCTAAACTATAAGATCAACACACACACACTGGCGAGCCCTAAACTACGCAAATAAATTCAGGTGCAGAAGGGAGGTGGATAAGGATGGCCGGCGTTCTCAAGGGTATGTAAATAACCATGGAAGTAAATATAATTCAACAATATTTTAGTTGCATTTAATCAATAAGCAAAATTCCTGCCTTTCTTGACCCAACCCAGAAGCTTTTCGTACGTGAGAAATACTGTGTTTTTCTTATTACTACTTCACACAATGGAGTTGCCTTTTTATGATAATTCTCGTATTCAAAAACTGTAAAAAAAAAAAAAAAAATAATAATAATATATATATATATATATATATATATATATATATATATATATATATATATATATATTTTTTTTTTTAATGTGAAGGAAGTTGAATGATATTTATATACAAGATCCATTTGATTAATTTTACTTCACACAGTATTTGTATGTGTTTGTCGATCTATTTATTCGCATACGAACACTAACTATTTCTAGAGTTAATTAATTTTGACAACAGTAAGAGAATGTACACACCTGGCAACATCATATATGACAACTTGTGGCTGACTAAAGGATAAACCTTTCATATTTCTAAACAGGTTTTTAACTAACATTAAACAGGTTTCTCTTAAGTCAGCTGAAGTAAGTTTAGAGGAGAGGCCAGTGATCGTCTCTCAGCCTAAGTTAACAGGTGTTAGGCGTTACACTATGATAACTATACTACTACTACTACTTTTTATGGCCTCCATCCTCCCCCAATAACCATACCTTCGCCACCATTTTATTACCTTGAAATTAAATATCCTAATACATAAGTAACTATCCTAGCTGTGTTGATATAGTTGAGCCGCAGATCTATGCGGTATTCAGTGACTGTTGCCTCATAATTCAATATCTGCAACTGTTGTCGGCTTTGGGGCCGATGTTCTCGTTCCCCTGAGGCAGAGCAAAACCGACTACTACTACTACTACTATTGCTGCTACTACTACTACTATATGATACTGACGAGCATTTATACAGCACAGCAGGTGTGGCACAGACCCCAATGACAGGTACAGAGGTAAAGTTTTGTAATATAGATTTTTTGTCGTAATAAACGATTATAATATAATAATGTGTTCCTCAGCTTTTGGAAAATGAAAAAAAAATGTGTAAACATACTGTATTGTTTACCATTATTTGTGTACCTACACTGTCCATGTACATTATGTATATACCCACACTGTCTATGTATACATTGTGTATGTATACCTGCACTGTCTATGTACATTGTATACTTGCACTGTCTATGCACATTGTTTGTATACTTGCGCTGTTTATGTATATTGTTTGTAGACTGCATTGTCTATACATATTGTTTGCATACTTGCACTATTTATGTAGGCTACATCGTTTGTATACCTGCACTGTCTCTGTACATTGTTTGTATACCTGCAATGTCTGTGTACATTAGGATGATTTTAATTAACAAAATATCGATCTTTCTATATATCTATCTATCTATCTAGAGAGTTGAGGGTGACCTCTAGGAAAGAGCCAAGATTCTCAAGGGTGTGGTTTCTTCATCAAGGTCATTAGGTCAACCTCCGACTCTCCAATAAATCCGATCTATGGATGTTGCTGTACAGAGTTGCGTCCCATGTGTTGAGAGAGAGAGAGAGAGAGAGAGAGAGTAGTTCTTGAGTTTTAACAGCTGTTGTCTGGTGTTCATTCATACCATACGTGCTTAAAAACACTTTTATTTACTCACCCACGACTTCTGACACCTACAACTTGTGACACTCACGACGTCTGACATCCACAACTACTAACACCCACAACTGCTGACACCCCCAACTTCCGACACCAACAATTTCTGACACCAAAAGTTTCTGACACCCACAACTCCTGACAATCACAACTTTCGACACCCACAACTACTGAAACCGGCAACTTATGACACCTACAGCTTGTGACACCCATAACTTCTGACATCCACACCTTCTGACACCAAGAACTTCTGACTCCCACAACTTCTGACACCCACAACTTCTGACATCAACACCTTCTGACACCAAGAACTTCTGACACCTACAACATTGATACCTACAACTGCTGACACCCACAACTTCTGACACCGACAACTTATGACATTTACAGCTTGTGACACCCCAACCTCTGAAACCACAACTTATAACACCCACAATATCTGACACCGATAACTTATGACACAGCTTCTGACACCCTTGACCTCTGATTTCAACAACTTCTGACTCCCACAACTCCCGACACCCACAATCTCTGACACCCACAATAATTTCCACTACAACTCCCAACACTCATAACCTTTGACACCTACAACCACTTCCACCACAACTTCTGACACCCGCAACATCTGACACCCACAATACCTAACAACCCACAACTTCTGACACCCACAATACCTGACACTCATAACATCTGACACCCACAATCACTGCCACCACCACTTCTGAAACCCACAATCACTACCACCACCACTTCTGACACCCACAATCAATACCACCACCACTTCTGACACCCACAATCACTGCCACCACAACTTCTGACACTCACAATCACTGCCACCACAACTTCTGACACTCACAATCACTGCCACCACAACTTCTGACACCCACAATCACTGCCACCACAACTTCTGACACTCACAATCACTACCACCACCACTTCTGACACCCACAACCACTACCACCGCAACTTCCGACACCCACAATCACTGCCACCACAACTTCCGACACTCACAATCACTACCATCACAACCCCTGACAATCACAAGATAACAACGACTCAAATATCGATCACTGTGTAGGCGGCATCTCTGTTTGTGTCCTTGTTGCTCGGAGCTGTTAGTGTCACTGTGTATAATAAATATATAAGGAATAATAAATGGGTAAAAATCTATGTAGCTATCTGTCGGTTTATTTATCTAACTGTTTCATCACTAATCTCTAACTACAAACCAATCAGCTTAACATCAATTGTGGGAAAATTGCATAGGTTAGGTTAGGTTAGGTTAGGGTGTTTAATTATGATGGTGAAATAATCTGGGGTGCTTAATCTACATGTGATCCAAATGCTCAGCTGAAGAGAAGGGGAAGGTAGAGTGGTGAAGGAGAGGAAGGGAGGGAGGAAGGCGGGGATAATGTGAATGTTTTATCTTTTAAATGATTACTACTAACCCACCTGGATCACATACCTCAAGGGCGAATGATAGTGAAACTACTACCTATCCTGTAGGCGGAGTGATATGGATGAAAATATTTTATATCAAGTTTATGGGCGATAGAAAGTGTATAATATGGACACGAAGTTGTACCTTAAGCTGTGTATTATTATATTACTTTATTAATTATGTATAGTAAAGTATTACAGAACATGTATTAATCCTATGTAATATTTCCATTTATTATGCACCATGTTATGTATATGAATTATCATATTTACATTTTATGTATTCAGCTTGTGAATGCTGGCATCTGCACATGCCAGCCCGCAGTGATACAAAGAGTGGAGACCACCAGTCCTTATGGTGTGGAAGTGCTCTGTCTTATTAGTTCCCCTGTACATATCCCGTACGAGAATAAGAGCCTATTTTCTAGATAACAAGTGTTTGCGTATACCCTCAGTAGTGTAGAACATTTTGGGGGTACCAAGGACAAACATAGGGAAAGATTATCGGGAAGGAGGCAAACCAGGAAGACATTGCATCCGTGAATTATTTGATTTGTGTGAATTTTGCCAATTGTCGTAGGTCTGGCAAAGGCTATTTAATTTAACGAAGTATTGGAGTCTTCACATGGGGTAAAATAACGCACAGCCCAACTGCCCTTTGGAAAACATTTTCTTGACGCCAGCAGTGAAGACAGTCAACCAAACTCTGAGAATCAAAAGTTGTTTCTTTTAATATAGAATTAAGATAATGATCATTCAGGATGAACCACTCGAGACATTAAGAATCCTGAAAGGGAAGGAAGACGTCAACCCAGATCACTTCTTCAAGGTGTCACGCGCCACAAACACAGGAAGTCATAGTTACCAAGGTGTCATGTAGGGCTAATATAAAAAAGTACCTCTTCAAACAGAGGCTGATAGAACTATGAAACAGTCTACCAGTTGAAGCTGTGGAAGCGAGAACAGGACTGACCTTCAAATAGCTTTGGACAAGACTACCAAGAACAATACAGAGACCCAACACAGGCCGTCTCCCACCTTCCCCCGACGTGACTACCTCTATCGGTGGCGGCCACGAGGTATTGTACTTGAGGTAAATAAGGTGAATACTAACGCCAAGTAAATCACAAGTGTTCAGGTAACGACAAGTAACATAGTGACAGCAAGTCATCTTTTTTTTTTGGGGGGGGGGGGGGTCACCCACACCTACTACCGTTCAGGTCTGACTTTCATTGACGATGCTCACGATTTCAGCCTCGACAAAGAATCATATTTCTCTTATGTGACAAAATTCTTCACCAATTACCTGTAACTTATGACTACAGTGCATTGATCTTGCCGTGACCTTATTTTGCTTGTCATTCTATCAAATCTTTATGTTGTAGTGATGTCACCCTCGCCGTCGAATCCTTCTTTTCGGTAATTTTTCCATAACTTCAGGTTGTGTTTACGTGATACCCAACAATGTTCTACTCTTAAGTCCTCGTGTCCTGTGTCTTCCCTCCCCACGGGTTCGAGGTCTTCTTGAACTGCGAAAACGACCTAAACTAACTAAACCAAGAGGAAGAGCCTTACTCCCGTATTATTAAACAACATTTTCCCTTGAAGAGGTCGTCGTGTTTCAACCCGAGTTTTAAACGAAATGAGTCCTGAGGGACACCGCAGTACAGTACTTAACGACCCTCTTCAAGGAAAGATGTTTAATAATACGGTCGTTAGTTAACATTACTATTCATATTTCTCACCTATGTATTTACTTTGAAGTTTCATATGAGAAAAGAGAAGGATAAAATGAACATTTAATTAATACATGAAATTACTCCTGTAAATTTATGTTAGTTGTGGATTTCCTTCGAGTTTTTATATTATTATTATTATTATTATTATTATTATTATTATTATTATTATGAATATTATTATTATTATTATTATTATTATTATTATTATTATCATTATTATTATTATTATTATTATCTATTCGTGAATTCTTCTAATCTGGGACTTATCTACTTGCTGGCTCACCTTGTTTCCCTGGCTTAAGGAGGGAAAATTCTTTATTGAGGGAGGCGAAGGAGGGGGTCCGGGAGGGTCGCAGCTCCGGGGGAAGGTACGTGACGGAGTCCCCCACCGACATGGTTCCTCCTTCAGCGTCTCCAGGCAGGTAATGTTATGCTCCACGGGTACTGGTTCTCCGGCTACGGGTACTCCAAGTCCAGCAGAAGTCAAATGCGAAATTCAGGTGATATACGAGTAGATCCGACAGGTGGGCAAAACCCCTCGAATGCTTTAGTTTTCTCCAGCAGCAGGCAAGTACTGCCCTTCAGGTACTCTCAGGTCCCGGAAGGAGACAAGTTCTACACGCCAACTCAGTATTCTACATATGGAGTCTCGACAAACGTGTACATCTGTTTGTTGCCCCAGACTCGTCCACTCTTCTCAAGGTGAAGCAACGACTGATTGAATTCATGACCACCCCAGGACGAGGGGCAGGAGACATTATCACCCTCGAGATTGATCCACACGACTCGGTGATACACCCGCAACTGTGTGTGAATGAGAGGCGGCAGAGCTCTCACAACAGCCCAACCTCCTCGGACGTCAGGATAGATACTAGTACTACAGCTCCCTCCCTCCCTCGCTCGCTTCACAACGCACATGCTCGACCAAAATACTTCACTCGTTTTCTTTGAAGGCCAGACAGCAGCTGAGGATCCGACGTATACGCATCTACGTAACGTAACCGGTTCCCTTAGCAACATGGTGCCCGCTGGTGGTCGTGGTGACGTTGGTGGACCAAACTTTACTCGACTGATGCCCTTATTATATGTATGGATGTGTTAACAGGTGACGCCTCGCCTAATGATGTGTACGTGTGTGTGTGTGTGTGTTTTAACAAAATAACACATCACAACTGCTAAAGTGACCCTCAACTGAATCCTAAGCGGCAAGAAACGACCCAGAGAAGACACTAACCACCAGACGGTTGAATGTGGACGACGGTGGGTGAGTCTGGATGACGATGGATGAGTGTAAATGACGCTGTGTGAGTGGATGACGATGGGTGAGTGTGGATGACGATGGGTGAGTGTGAATGACGATGGATAAATGGATGACGATGGGTAAGTGGAGATGACGATGGGAGAATGGATGACGGTGGGTGAATGTGAATGATTGTAGATGAGTATGGATGATGGTGGGTGAGTATGAATGATGATGAGTGAATGTGGATGATGGTGGGTAAGTGTGGATGACGGTCGGTGAGTGTGGATGACGGCGAGTGAATGTGGATGATGGTGGGTAAGTGTGGATGACGGTCGGCGAGTGTGGATGATGGTGGATGAGTGTGAATGACGGTGGATGAGCGTGTATGTCGGTGGATGAGTGTGGATAACGGTGGGTGAGTGTGCATGATGATGGGTGACGGTGGGTGACTGCATGATGTTGGGTGAGTGTGGATGATGGTGGATGAGTGTGGGCAACGGTGGGTGAGTGTGGATAATGGTGGGTCTGTGTGGATGAGTGTGGACGACGATGGTTGAATGTGGATGACGATGGGTGATGGTGGATGATTGTGGGTAACGGTGGGTGGGTGTGGATGATAGTGGGTCAAGACGATAGTTGAATGTGGATGACGATGGGTGATTGTGCATGATGATGGATGATTGTGGATGAGTGTGGACGACGATGGTTGAATGTGGATGATGGTGGGTGAGTGTGAATGACGCTGGGCGAGTGTGGACGATGGTGGGTGAGTGTGGGTAACGGTGGGTGAGTGTGGATGATGGTGGATGGGTGTGGATGATGACGGTGGATGAGTGTGGATGATGATGATGGATGAGTGTGGATAATTGTGGATGATGGTGGGTGAGTGTGGATGATGATGGATGAGTGTGGATGATGGTGGGTAAGTGTAGATGATGGTGGGTGAGTGTGGATGATGGTGGATGAGTGTTGATGTGTGTGGACGATGATGGTTAAGTGTGGATGACGATGGGTGAGTGTGGATGAGTGTGGACGACGATGGTTGAGTTTGGATGACGATGGGTGAGTGTGGATTACGATGGTTGAGTGTGGATTACGATGGGTGAGTGTGGACGACGATGGTTGAGTGTGGATGACGATGGGTGAGTGTGGATGACGATGGGTGAGTGTGGACGACGATGGTTGAGTGTGGATGACGATGGGTGAGTGTGGAGACGATGGGTGAGTGTGGATGACGATGGGTGAGTGTGGATGACGATGGGTGAGTGTGGATGACGATGGTTGAGTGTGGATGACGATGGGTGAGTGTGGATTACGATGGGTGAGTGTGGACGACGATGGTTGAGTGTGGATGACGATGGGTGAGTGTGGATGACGATGGGTGAGTGTGGAGACGATGGGTGAGTGTGGAGAGGATGGGTGAGTGTGGATGACGATGGGTGAGTGTGGATGACGATGGGTGAGTGTGGAGACGATGGGTGAGTGTGGATGACGATGGGTGAGTGTGGATGCTCCAGTCTTCTAGTTTATCTTATAATCTACCAGTGTTCAGGTAATGTGAGATTGGCCAGGCGCCAGTGAGCCTACCAGACGAGTGTGTGTGTGTGTGTGTGTGTGTGTGTGTGTGTGTGTGTGTGTGTGTATGTATGTGTGTGTGTGTGTGTGTGTGTGTGTGTGTGTGTGTGTGTATGTAATAATAATAATAATAATAATAATAATAAACGGTTATTAATAGAGTTGCAGCCGGTGGCTGAAAATATACAGACTTACATTTGTTTTAGACATAATGATATAATATGCATTGAATACATTTACAGGACTGTACAGTACATAAATCAGGAGTTGTTTATTATTTAAACAATAGATGGGATGGTGCTGTTCTTATATCTATCAGTGCGGGCTCTTATGGGCTGTATTTTGTTGTAGTGGCGGACTGCGCGAGTTGGGTGGGGGGCTGCAGGTGGCAGAAGGTGGCGATGGCGAGGGTGGTGCAGTAGTCCACTGCTAAACCTGTGTGTGTGTGTGTGTGTGTATGTGTGTGTGTGTGTGTGTGTGTGTGTGTGTGTATATATATGTGTGTGTGTGTGTGTGTGTGTGTATATATATATGTGTGTGTGTGTGTGTGTGTGTGTGTGTGTGTGTGTGTAATAATAATAATAATAATTATGTGTGTGTGTGTGTTTATGTGTGTGTGTGGGAAAGTGCGTGCGCGCGTGTGTGTGTGTGTGTGTGTGTGTAATAATAATAATAATAATAATAATAATAATAATAATGTATGTATGTATGTATGTATGTATGTATGTATGTATGTTATAATTAAATGGGATTATCATGAGAACTAAGCTGTTAAGAAATAAATTCGGAGTTTCATGTTTATTGGTTGAGATGATTCATGGTAATTCATCAATAATATAAACTTATCTCTCAGACTTATTATGAAAACCACCTGTTCTTCACCGTTCTTCATAGTCTTCCCCCGTGGCACTATACAGGGTGCCAGTGGGTGTAAGAAAGATTACCAGACAAATGAACATTGACCGGTATGAGAGAGAGAGAGAGAGGGATCTATGTGACGTCATGAGTGACCTCCACAGGCACCTCCGACAGCTTCCAGTCTATCGATAAGTCGTGTTTTTTCTTGTATGTTTGTTTTTAAGTCGGTGTGAACTAAGGGTGGCCAGAGCCTTTACACATGCCACGCAGCTGAGAGTGGCTTGGTGCGACACGTTACACAGATCCGTTTTGTTTAGTATAGTTTAGTGTTTCTAGCGAGTCTTATGTTACATATAGGTGTTTATTGAGTCTATACATCTCTCTGTTTGTATTGTTTACTTATTCACCGAGTTATTGGTTTATCTTTTAAGGTTCTTTCAGAGAGCAGCTGGTCACATTAACACAAGAGATAAGATATTAGTAAGACTTGACACTTGAGAAGTTCTTTTGACTCCATCACGAAACACATAACCATGGCGATAAGAAATATATCCTAAGCATTGAAATACTCCAGCAATATAAGGTAAGGAAGGTTAATTTTCTTAGTAGTGTTCTTGTTGATGAGCTATGACGTCTTGGTCTCGTCTCCAGCTCGTGTATACATCCCCTGCTTATACTGTAAACGATAACAAGTGTCGATTACACCTTAATGGATGGGTCTGACTCCTACTGTGGACGACTACTTGGCCAAGGGTGTTTACAATAATCTCTGTTAAAGTTAGTTTAGGTAAGGTTAGGTTAAATTAGGGTCAAGTTTTGTTAGATTAGGGTTAGTTTAGGTTAGGTTTGGGTCAAGTTTTGTTAGATTAGGGTTAGGTTAGGTTAAATTAGGGTCAACTTTGTTAGATTAGGGTTAGGTTAGGTTAGGTTTGGGTCGAGTTTTGTTAGATTAAGGTTAGGTTTAGGTTAGAGCAGTATGTTATGTTATTTTAAGTTATGTTAGGTTAAGGTAGCGTTAAATTAGGTTAAGGTAGCGTTAAATTAGGTTAGGCAAGGTTAGGGTTAGCATTAGGGTGGATAATCTTAAAGTGCAGCTTATCTTTATCAACCCATAAACACCAAAGCTTAACAACCCCGGATAAGTCCTTATCACGTGACTGACACACACACACACACACACACACACACACACATTCAGGGGTCACCTGCGTATCACTGACGATTACAGAGCGGCGGTCCGGTAAGTGCTACCAGCATACTCTGTCAAGGCCTGGGCTATCTTGTCCTGTGGAAATAGTCCCTGCTGGTCCTGAGGTACAATATTACTATTTTTACAGCTGCTGGTGGTAACACTGATAGTACACCAGTGGGAGATTACTTATTTATCCTGATGATTAAACATCCTAAAACTGCCTGGTAGGGTTAGGCTCGGTTAGGTTAGGTTAGGTTATACTAGGTTATGTTAGAGCTATGGATGTAAATTTTAAGGTGAAATGTCGAGGTAGGGAACGAACTTGCAAACAGCGACCACAAAGAAATTAGATTCCAGTTAGATTTTCAGGTCAGACGTAAAGGGAATTCCATTAAAGTCCCAGATTTCAGAAGGGCAAACTTTGATAGTTTAAAGAGGCAGCTGAGAGAGGGGGTGTCTCGCTTGGATGTGAACCAAGATGACACCGACCTGATAACGAGATCTGAGATTGCCGAGTTCCACGACAATTTAAATAACGAGTTACTTAATGCACAAAGGCTGAACATACCATACAAACAACTCAGATCAGACAACAATGACCCTAAATGGATAAATAATTATTTAAAGAACATTATTGGCCAAAGGAAGGCTATAGGTAGAAGGATAAATCGTGGCGAATTTTACCTCCGTGAGTATTACAAGGTATTGGCCGGTAGGGTTAAGACCGAGATAAGAAAAGCCAAGAGGAACTATGAACTGAAGGTAGCAAGGGAGGCGAAAACAAACCCCAAAGGATTCTACCAAATGTATCAAACTAAAACACGAGATAAGATTGGACCAATACGTTCAGATACCGGCGAGCTAACTGATAATGATGGAGAAATGAGCAATAATCTGAATAAATATTTTTCAACAGTTTTCACCACCGAAAATTTAAACATGATACCCGAGGCACCGACTCTATTCAGAGATAGTGAAGAAAACAAATTAAGCGAGATAGTAGTGACTAGTAACGATGTTAGTAAGAAAATAGACAAACTGAAGCCTAATAAGTCACCTGGTCCCGATGAGATATTTGCCAGAGTATTAAAGGAATGTAAGGAAGAGCTTAGTATGCCCTTAGCAAAGTTGTTTAACATGTCATTAAAAACAGGTGTAGTACCAGAATCCTGGAGGATAGTGAATGTAATACCGATTTTCAAGAAGGGGGATAGATCACTATCCTCTAACTACCGCCCAATCAGTCTAACATCAATAGTAGGTAAATTACTAGAATCAATTATTTCAAACTCTATTCAAAACCACCTGGAGAAGCACAAGTTGATCAATGATTCCCAACATGGCTTCACAAGCAGGCGTTCATGTCTAATTAATCTATTAATATTCTTTTCATCAGTTTTCGAGTCAGTGGACGAGGAGCACAATTATGATGCGGTATATCTCGACTTTAGCAAAGCCTTCGACAGAGTCCCCCACGAAAGACTAATTAGAAAGGTAGAAGTGCATGGCATCGAAGGTAATATCCTTAAATGGATTAGGGCGTGGTTACGGGACAGGAAACATTGAGTGAGCATAAACGGCACTAAATCTCATTGGAGCAACGTCACTAGTGGAGTTCCCCAAGGCTCAGTACTTGGACCATTATTATTTATTATATACATAAACGACATAGATATCGGCATAGACAGCAACATAAGTAAATTTGCTGATGACACTAAAATAGGACGTGTAATTAAATCTGACGAGGACCCTGCAAAACTACAGGAAGATCTAAAAAATTTTTCGAATGGTCGGAAAAATGGCAGATGAAATTCAATGTGGACAAATGTAAAGTACTCAGTATAGGAGATGTAAACAGGGACACCAGATACCAGATGAACAACGATGCCATTGTGGAATCCGACTGCGAGAGAGATTTAGGAGTAATGATAAGTAGGAATCTTAAGCCAAGTAAACAATGTGTTTTTGCTCGAAAACAAGGCTAATAAAGTACTTGGGTTCATACAAAGGAGTGTTAGTTACAAGACTAGCGAGGTCATCTTAAAATTATATCTAGAGCTTGTGAGACCTCACCTGGATTACGCAGTTCAGTTCTGGTCACGGTATTACAGAATGGATATAGAATGACAAGACTAATCCCGGGCATTAGGAACCTTGAATACAGAGACAGGTTAAAGCATCTTAATTTGCACTCCCTCGAGAGACATAGAGTGAGGGGCGACATGATAGAGGTGTATAAATGGAAGTCAGGGTTAAACAAAGGGGACATTACAAAGGTACTCAAACTATCCAACCAGGAGCGAACTCGTAACAATGGTTTTAAATTAGACAAATTTAAATTTCTGCGTGAAATTGGTAAACACTGGTTTGGAAACAGAGTAGTGGATGAGTGGAACAAGTTACCAAATATCATCATTAACTCGAATACACTGAATAGCTTCAAACATAGGTTGGATGCTTATATGAGCAATAGGGGTTGGGTATAAACGGGACTGCCCAGTATGGGTCAATAGGCCTGCTGCAGTTTCCTCCATTCTTATGTTCTTATGTTTCGGGTTCGCCATTTGCCATTAGTTTTTATTTCAAATTACAATTAAGTTATGGTGACTTTGTAATTCCACACAATTCTGTTGTTGAAACTAGTTTAAACTTGAATGTTAAGTTAATACTAGGTTTAATGATATACTAGTCCTGAATTTCGGGGCTTCCCCAGCACCCTTAGGCGCAAGTAGTTCTTGCCTAGTTGCTGATACTAGTTGTATCGTACAGCCATTGTGGTTTCTAGTTTTATTTAGTTCAGACTGATTTTGACACACACACACATATATATACATATATATATATATATATATATATATATATATATATATATATATATATATATATATATATATATATATATATATATATATACTATTATAACTGCCAACTGTTACCGTCAGTTTCTTAAGCTACTTAACAGACAGGTGACAGACACAGGTGTTGTCTGTGGGTGAGGAAGGTGCAGGAAGGCAGGGTACGAGGTCGATGGTGCCCATGCCCGGGTACGTAACATCTAGGTGTACAGTATACTTCACTGTAAAGGTCTTGTGTCAACCAGAGTGTTGCGTCTTTCTTAAGCATTAACTGTTGACGTCTTGTGTAGGATCTGACTTAGAAAACTCCCCTGAAGACCTCTGTTGGTGAGAGACGCAGAGGGTGTGGGAGAGGCGACACACATACAGTATGTTACCGTCTGAAGGACGAATAATTCACCTGTACGTGGGTGTGTGCTTGGTCACACAACATGAGTATTCACTTTTTGTTTATATTAACGGATTCATTTTTATTTTCAGATAAATTATTACACATTTATCACAAGACGGGGGGACGGTGTGGTGGCAAACCTCCAAATAATCTACACAGCCGTTGGAAGAATTATTAATCAGTTTAGAGAAGCAGGAAATGTACATAAGCAGTTAAGTAGCGGACCACCTAAAAGTTATCAGCAACAATCGTCCAGACTCTCCTCTCGTTACCACCACCACCACCTGCAACCTCTCGTCGTGTGGATGAGGTCAGTGGTGAGTCTTGTATGTGTACGAGTGTTGGATTAACCCGTATATTATTTTAAGTCACAAACTAACCTGTTAACGTTTATTTACATTGATATTAAGGACAGTCGTGGCCTTCAGGTACAACATACAAAAAACAAGTACTGACTACATTAGCCAGTCAGCACAGCTTCCAAAATAGTGTCACCAGATAGCATCAAGGGGAGCTCCCACGCTTGACTAGCGTCGACTTGTGTCATGTGCCAGCCTCTTAATTCTCTAACTGGCCCGCCTTCATTTGTACAGTTTCCTTATTCCCATATTTAACCTAACCTAAACTAATGTAATGTAACGTACTAACTTACGCTAAATCAACGTAACCTAACACTAACGTAACCTATCCTAAACTAACGTAACTTAACACTAACGTAACCTACACTAAACTATAACGTAATGTAACGTAACCAAACGTAACCTAACCTAACCTCCTTAGGTATAGCGTTTGAGTGCTTTATCATAAGGTAGAATAAACTAACTGGTAATCTTCAGTTGAACTTAAAACAGAACTTTATACAGATATTAAGATTTAATAATTGATTTAATGATGTATAAATCTTTTTTTTTTTTAATAATATTTTGTAAATCTCTCATTAGTGTTTTTGGTCTCGCTGTAGACTGGAGTCAATTTGCTTCGTGAAAACTGAAGAGTAATATTATGGTGAAAGAGAGCGTAAGTATTAACAAAGAAATGAAGACGAAGTGAAATGACAATATTATACAAGGGAAGAGAGGTGAAGGGAAGTATTACATTGCCGTGCCTCCATATTTTCCCTCTCTCTCTCTGTCTCTCTTTCTCCCTTGGAAAATAATAATATAAAAAATGTAATAACAGACAATACAAAGACAAATGTCTCATAGTTCATTTTAATACTGAGATGGTCGACTCTAGTTACAAAATATGCGAGAAGTAATCACCTTAAGCTGGTCCTGTTGTTGTTATACATACTGTACAATACATGGACAACAGGTACGGATTACTGAACAGACGTGAGTGATTATCTGTTTTCATTAACCAAACAGACACAGACACAGACACACAGACACAGGTGTACGAGTATAAATCCAACTCTCTTTCAATTAATATGAAATAGATCAAGATTAATGTTGTATTAATTTAGTATTTAAATGTGATAAATTATTGTCCGTGAGGCAGCGTGACGTGTTAGCAAGAAGCGACACTAATAAAAAATAATTCTGGCTCAATATTCCCCCGTGGAGATAAAAGACTTGTAACGTTATTTTATCTTTCATATGCACCAGAGGTTTACTTTTATAGCGATCAAAACACGTTAATTTTTGTGTTAAGTTTGTTCACTTGTTTATACCTGTTTGCAATGTGTGTGTGTGTGTGTGGCAGAGAGGGACCAGTACGATTTATCGACATTTTCTCCGACACGTTCACAACACCTCTAAGTAATGGCACCAACCAACATGTGTTTTAACCACTGAATCTTCACACGCCTGCCATCATCTCTAAGGATAAGTGAACTTACACAAGAGTACTGTTGACTGATGTACTCGGAAACTTTAGTGATATTTGTTTATTTTCGTTAATGTTTATGTTAATGTTTTTATTGCGCCTCAACAACTATGGTCTTTAAGTGCGTAACAAGTTTAGTAATTACACTCGTTTATTAACAGTGAAAAGCCGCCATCTTGTGTTTTGCATCTAAGAACATAAATACTGTACCGATGCTCATTTGTTTGTTGTTATCACCTGTTGCTGGGTTAGTTCCACTGCCTCTCATCGTTGTTGTTCACTCTTCATGAATACAAGATTGAGTGAGTGATGACCACGAGACCTGTATGATCATTATACACGACCATACACCAGTGCCGGATTTAGGCCTGTGGCGGCCCATGGGCAGCCTCTTTGTGGAGGCCCCCCTCATTATAACTACCCAAGAGGATGGGGTGGCGAGTGAAGCGAGCCTAAACATCTGGGAGTTCCGGGGGGCGCTGTAAGCCCCCCGGGAAAATTTTGAAATTTCAACACTTCTTTGGAGAATTTTGAAGCCATATGCAGTTATATTAAAGATATTAAAAATATACAGTTCATAGGAAAACCAGATATTCATGAATTTCAAGGAGTAGCTAGCCTAATTTCTATCACCCTTCTTGCTGAACATAGTTTTACGTGATGGAATAGATAAACATGAATTTTAAAGAATGAAAATAAAAATAATAATCCAAATGAATAAACAGATAAATAAAATATTGTAATATGTGGAGGCCCCTGGGCAGCTGCCCACTTTGCCCACTCTTGAATCCGGCCCTGCCATGCACTACCTCACTCGTCATGGGTCATGCATACACACTGCACGGACTTAATTAATCCTGGGTTTTGTCCATATACCTGAGTATGGGTCATGGTACACATAGCCTCAATTGATCATGGGTCATACATAGTTGCTTTTGGGTTATGGGTTAAGTGATCATGGGTCAAGAGTTAATTAAGTGGGTGTCGTTCATATACACATTATTCAGACACTTAAAATCCGCCATGCAGCAGCAGGAGGGAGGGGGACCTTCACCTGCCAGGTATGCGTTAATAACTAATAATTAAGGACACACCGGTAACTGGTGTTAAGGTCGAATTGCCAGGTCGGGATTATTCAGGTGTATTTATATTGATGGATAATAAGTGATGAGATATTAAGACTCAAGAGACAGGTGTTAGCGCATGTATGACAATATACAAACACACCATTAGAGATAATTAATAGACCCCGTGTGTATTACCTCACTATAAGAGATTCATACACACAAACAGGCCTGGGTGAGGTGGTGCAATGAGGTGACCTTTAATAATGATGACCTGACCTAAAATCAACCACAGGTCAGGTGGGCAGGTATACCTCGGGCAAAGCACATCAGTGGTTTATTTTTTTACACCTAAAGTTGTTCTGGTTAGTGATGATGAGGTACTGAGGCTTAACGCTAGTGAGAGAGGTGAGGGAGGAAGGGAGTGAGAGAGGTGAGGGAGTGAGAGAGGTGAGGGAGGAGGGGGAGTGAGAGAGGTGAGGGAGGAAGGGGAGTGAGAGAGGTGAGGGAGGAAGGGGAGTGAGAGAGGTGAGGGAGGAGAGGGAGTGAGAGAGGTGAGGGAGGAGGGGGAGTGAGAGAGGTGAGGGAGGAGAGGGAGTGAGAGAGGTGAGGGAGGAGGGGAGTGAGAGAGGTGAGGGAGGAGGGGGAGTGAGAGAGGTGAGGGAGGAGGGGAGTGAGAGAGGTGAGGGAGGAGAGGGAGTGAGAGAGGTGAGGGAGGAGAGGGAGTGAGAGAGGTGAGGGAGGAGAGGGAGTGAGAGAGGTGAGGGAGGAGGGGGAGTGAGAGAGGTGAGGGAGGAGAGGGAGTGAGAGAGGTGAGGGAGGAGGGGAGTGAGAGAGGTGAGGGAGGAGAGGGAGTGAGAGAGGTGAGGGAGGAGAGGGAGTGAGAGAGGTGAGGGAGGAGAGGGAGTGAGAGAGGTGAGGGAGGAGGGGGAGTGAGAGAGGTGAGGGAGGAGAGGGAGTGAGAGAGGTGAGGGAGGAGGGGAGTGAGAGAGGTGAGGGAGGAGAGAGAGTGAGAGAGGTGAGGGAGGAGAGGGAGTGACAGAGGTGAGGGAGGAGGGGGAGTGAGAGAGGTGAGGGAGGAAGGGAGTGAGAGAGGTGAGGGAGGAGAGGGAGTGACAGAGGTGAGGGAGGAGGGGGAGTGAGAGAGGTGAGGGAGGAGAGGGAGTGAGAGAGGTGAGGGAGTGAGAGAGGTGAGTGAGGAGGGGAGTGAAAGAGGTGAGGGAGTGAGAGAGGTGAGGGAGGAGGGGAGTGAGAGAGGTGAGGGAGGAGGGGGAGTGAGAGAGGTGAGGGAGGAGGGGGAGGAGGGGAATGAGAGAGGTGAAGGAGTGAGGGAGGAGGGGAGTGAGAGAGGTGAGGGAGTGAGAGAGGTGAGAGAGGTGAGGGAGGAGGGGAGTGAGAGAGGTGAGGGAGTGAGAGAGGTGAGTGAGGAGGGGAGTGAGAGAGGTGAGGGAGTGAGAGAGGTGAGGGAGGAGGGGAGTGAGAGAGGTGAGGGAGGAGGGGAGTGAGAGAGGTGAGGGAGGAGGGGAAGTGAGAGAGTTGAGGGAGGGGGGGAGTGAGAGAGGTGAGGGAGGAGGGGAGTGAGAGAGGTGAGGGAGGAGGGGGAGTGAGAGAGGAGAGGGAGGAGAGGGAGTGAGAGAGGTGAGGGAGGAGGGGAGTGAGAGAGGTGAGGGAGGAGGGGGAGGAGGGGGAGGAGGGGAATGAGAGAGGTGAGGGAGTGAGAGAGGTGAGGGAGTGAGAGAGGTGAGAGAGGTGAGGGAGTGAGAGAGGTGAGGGAGGAGGGGAGTGAGAGAGGTGAGGGAGTGAGAGAGGTGAGTGAGGAGGGGAGTGAGAGAGGTGAGGGAGTGAGAGAGGTGAGGGAGGAGGGGAGTGAGAGAGGTGAGGGAGGAGGGGGAGTGAGAGAGGTGAGGGAGGAGGGGGAGTGAGAGAGGTGAGGGAGGAGGGGGAGTGAGAGAGGTGAGGGAGGAGGGGAGTGAGAGAGGTGAGGGAGGAGGGGGAGTGAGAGAGGTGAGGGAGGAGGGGAGTGAGAGAGGTGAGGGAGGAGAGGGAGTGAGAGAGGTGAGGGAGGAGAGGGAGTGAGAGAGGTGAAGGAGGAGGGGGAGTGAGAGAGGTGAGGGAGGAGGGGGAGTGAGAGAGGTGAGGGAGGAGAGGAGTGAGAGAGGTGAGGGAGGAGGGGGAGTGAGAGAGGTGAGGGAGGAGAGGGAGTGAGAGAGGTGAGGGAGGAGAGGGAGTGAGAGAGGAGAGGGAGGAGTGGGAGTGAGAGAGGTGAAGGAGGAGGGGGAGTGAGAGAGGTGAGGGAGGAGGGGAGTGAGAGAGGTGAGGGAGGAGAGGGAGTGAAAGAGGTGAGGGAGGAGGGGAGTGAGAGAGGTGAGGGAGGAGAGGGAGTGAGAGAGGTGAGGGAGGAGAGGGAGTGAGAGAGGTGAGGGAGGAGGGGAGTGAGAGAGGTGAGGGAGGAGGGGGAGTGAGAGAGGTGAGGGAGGAGGGGGAGTGAGAGAGGAGAGGGAGGAGGGGGAGTGAGAGAGGTGAGGGAGGAGGGGGAGTGAGAGAGGTGAGGGAGGAGGGGAGTGAGAGAGGTGAGGGAGGAGAGGGAGTGAGAGAGGTGAGGGAGGAGGGGAGTGAGAGAGGTGAGGGAGGAGAGGGAGTGAGAGAGGTGAGGGAGGAGAGGGAGTGAGAGAGGAGAGGGAGGAGGGGGAGTGAGAGAGGTGAGGGAGGAGGGGGAGTGAGAGAGGAGAGGGAGGAGGGGGAGTGAGAGAGGTGAGGGAGGAGGGGGAGTGAGAGAGGTGAGGGAGGAGGGGGAGTGAGAGAGGTGAGGGAGGAGGGGGAGTGAGAGAGGTGAGGGAGGAGAGGGAGTGAGGGAGGTGAGGGAGGAGAGGGAGTGAGAGAGGTGAGGGAGGAGAGGGAGTGAGAGAGGTGAGGGAGGAGAGGGAGTGAGAGAGGTGAGGGAGGAGGGGGAGTGAGAGAGGTGAGGGAGGAGGGGAGTGAGAGAGGTGAGGGAGGAGGGGAGTGAGAGAGGTGAGGGAGGAGGGGAGTGAGAGAGGTGAGGGAGGAGGGGGAGTGAGAGAGATGAGGGAGGAAGGGGAGTGAGAGAGGTGAGGGAGGAGGGGGAGTGAGAGAGGTGAGGGAGGAAGGGGAGTGAGAGAGGTGAGGGAGGAGGGGAAGTGAGAGAGGTGAGGGAGGAGAGGGAGTGAGAGAGGTGAGGGAGGAGGGGGAGTGAGAGAGGTGAGGGAGGAGGGGAGTGAGAGAGGTGAGGGAGGAGAGGGAGTGAGAGAGGAGAGGGAGGAGGGGGAGTGAGAGAGGTGAGGGAGGAGGGGGAGTGAGAGAGGAGAGGGAGGAGAGGGAGTGAGAGAGGAGAGGGAGGAGGGGGAGTGAGAGAGGTGAGGGAGGAGGGGGAGTGAGAGAGGTGAGGGAGGAGAGGGAGTGAGAGAGGTGAGGGAGGAGGGGAGTGAGAGAGGTGAGGGAGGAGAGGGAGTGAGAGAGGTGAGGGAGGAGGGGGAGTGAGAGAGGTGAGGGAGGAGGGGGAGTGAGTGAGGTGAGGGAGGAGGGGAGTGAGAGAGGTGAGGGAGGAGGGGAGTGAGAGAGGTGAGGGATGAGGGGGAGTGAGAGAGGTGAGGGAGGAGGGGGAGTGAGAGAGGTGAGGGAGGAGGGGAGTGAGAGAGGTGAGGGAGGAGGGGAGTGAGAGAGGTGAGGGAGGAGGGGGAGTGAGAGAGGTGAGGGAGGAGGGGGAGTGAGAGAGGTGAGGGAGGAGGGGAGTGAGAGAGGTGAGGGAGTGAGAGAGGTGAGGGAGGAGGGGGAGTGAGAGGTGAGGGAGTGAGAGAGGTGAGGGAGGAGGGGAGTGAGAGAGGTGAGGGAGGAGGGGGAGTGAGAGAGGTGAGGGAGGGAGTGAGAGAGGTGAGGGAGGAGGGGGAGTGAGAGGTGAGGGAGTGAGAGAGGTGAGGGAGGAGGGGAGTGAGAGAGGTGAGGGAGGAGGGGGAGTGAGAGAGGTGAGGGAGGAGGGGGAGTGAGAGAGTTGAGGGAGGAGGGGGAGTGAGAGAGGTGAGGGAGGAGAGGGAGTGAGAGAGGTGAGGGAGGAGGGGGAGTGAGAGAGGTGAGGGAGGAGGGGGAGTGAGAGAGGTGAGGGAGGAGGGGAGTGAGAGAGGTGAGGGAGGAGGGGAGTGAGAGAGGTGAGGGAGGAGGGGAGTGAGAGAGGTGAGGGAGGAGGGGGAGTGAGAGAGATGAGGGAGGAAGGGGAATGAGAGAGGTGAGGGAGGAGGGGGAGTGAGAGAGGTGAGGGAGGAAGGGGAGTGAGAGAGGTGAGGGAGGAGGGGGAGTGAGAGAGGTGAGGGAGGAGGGGAGTGAGAGAGGTGAGGGAGGAGGGGAGTGAGAGAGGTGAGGGAAGAGAGGGAGTGAGAGAGGTGAGGGAGGAGAGGGAGTGAGAGAGGTGAGGGAGGAGGGGAGTGAGAGAGGTGAGGGAGGAGGGGAGTGAGAGAGGTGAGGGAGGAGGGGAGTGAGAGAGGTGAGGGAAGAGAGGGAGTGAGAGAGGTGAGGGAGGAGGGGGAGTGAGAGAGGTGAGGGAGGAGGGGAGTGAGAGAGTTGAGGGAGGAGGGGGAGTGAGAGAGGTGAAGGAGGAGGGGGAGTGAGAGAGGTGAGGGAGGAGGGGGAGTGAGAGAGGTGAGGGAGGAGGGGAGTGAGAGAGGTGAGGGAGGAGGGGAGTGAGAGAGGTGAGGGAGGAGGGGAGTGAGAGAGGTGAGGGAGGAGGGGGAGTGAGAGAGATGAGGGAGGAAGGGGAGTGAGAGAGGTGAGGGAGGAGGGGGAGTGAGAGAGGTGAGGGAGGAAGGGGAGTGAGAGAGGTGAGGGAGGAGGGGAAGTGAGAGAGGTGAGGGAGGAGAGGGAGTGAGAGAGGTGAGGGAGGAGGGGGAGTGAGAGAGGTGAGGGAAGAGAGGGAGTGAGAGAGGTGAGGGAGGAGGGGAGTGAGAGAGGTGAGGGAGGAGGGGAGTGAGAGAGGTGAGGGAAGAGAGGGAGTGAGAGAGGTGAGGGAGGAGGGGGAGTGAGAGAGGTGAGGGAGGAGGGGAGTGAGAGAGTTGAGGGAGGAGGGGGAGTGAGAGAGGTGAAGGAGGAGGGGGAGTGAGAGAGGTGAGGGAGGAGGGGGAGTGAGAGAGGTGAGGGAGGAGGGGAGTGAGAGAGGTGAGGGAGGAGGGGAGTGAGAGAGGTGAGGGAGGAGGGGAGTGAGAGAGGTGAGGGAGGAGGGGGAGTGAGAGAGATGAGGGAGGAAGGGGAGTGAGAGAGGTGAGGGAGGAGGGGGAGTGAGAGAGGTGAGGGAGGAAGGGGAGTGAGAGAGGTGAGGGAGGAGGGGAAGTGAGAGAGGTGAGGGAGGAGAGGGAGTGAGAGAGGTGAGGGAGGAGGGGGAGTGAGAGAGGTGAGGGAAGAGAGGGAGTGAGAGAGGTGAGGGAGGAGAGGGAGTGAGAGAGGTGAGGGAGGAGGGGGAGTGAGAGAGGTGAGGGAGTGAGAGAGGTGAGGGAGGAGGGGGAGTGAGAGAGGTGAGGGAGGAGGGGAGTGAGAGAGGTGAGGGAGGAGGGGGATCCACGAGGCACTGCACATCACCCACGTGTTCACTCCTTGTGGTGGCCGTCCTGTCTGTCAAGGGGTCGGGGGAGTGTATTGTGTAACCCTCTCCTATGTACGACACACACACACAGCTGCTATGACACGTAGTTCCAGCAGGAGTAGACGGCAGTGTTCAGTTGATGGTTTCAAGGGTGGTGACTTTAATTAGTGGTGTGTGTGTGTGTGTGTGTGAAGTACGGGGGAAGGGGGTCATCCTGCCAGTGCTTATGACGTTGACGAGGAAGGATGAGTGAAATAGAAATGTTAAGGCTGAGGACTTTCAATGAGAGCCACACATAGTTATTGTAGCGTAGATGATTACAAGACTCCACCCGCCGTCAGCAGCGAGGGGGTTAATGTACGGGTGAAGGGACAGGGAGAAAGAAGGTAGTGGTGAGAGGTCAGTCGTGTTGTGTGAGGCACCTGATTCTTGGAGGTGTGGGGACGTGGGGCGCAGTTCTTTACACAGGTGAGCAACACAGGTGGACGGAGAACATCAGAAGGTGGCGAGGTTTGGTGACTCAGTTGCTGGAGACGACAGGTATCTTGGCTTTTTCTGGCAGGTCATTTTAAAGACTTTATTCTGGTGTTTTCTTTTCGAGAATTATTGTTTCTTTCGCCTCATTCTTTTCCATTCCACACTTTTCTCCTCTACAACTGTTGAACTTCCGGCATCTTGAATTCCAATACGTAACCAGATGAAATTCCTCAAACCAGACCCTTAACTTACCTGGATTACGATTCCTACTCAAAACATAAACAAACATGATATAAAGAATATAAAGTCAGCCTCTAAAATCAGCATAAAAGGAACAAAATGAGGTCAAATGTAAAATAAAATACTGCCACTTAACTCAGCTCATCCATTTACCCTGTGAAGTAATGCTGAAAGAGACAAGTTTTTCAACACAAAATGTCGACGCACTTTTCACTGGCTAGGGTGGTGGGGGAGGGGTAAAGGTGAACTCTTAACTCGGTCTGGTCAAGGACAACACCCTCCTACCTGGTGGACTCTTCATCAGGTATAGGTCTGAACAGTTGATGTCAAATCGAGCAGAAATATACATTAACACGACCTCATCACAACAACAAAATTTAACCATTTATATAACAATAAAATAAGAGGGTGTTGAGGCTACGAATTCAAGGTAACAATGCAATTAATTGTAAACAACATATTATAAGAAACTGATTTGGTAGGAAGGAAAATGAATTAGTTTTTGTTTTGTTTTTTGTTTTCACGTGCAGAAGGTCGATGGAGGGATATCAAATGCTCGTTTTAGTGAACAAAATAAAAGTATTTGCTAAAAAATCTTTCCAATCTAACACAGCTGACGTGTTGCCTTTGAGGTGTCCTTCACATCATATTCTTCCTTTCGTTGCCCTTTCCTTCATTCCCGTTTCCTTTCCTCCCCTTCCCTTCCCTTAATTTCCTCTCTTCCTTTTCCTTCCCATCTGGAGCCAGCAGTAGATTATGGCAAGGGAGCAACGATTGGTTAGGCAAGGACACCTTCCTCAAGACGACCATACCTTCACCCAGCCTCTCTCTCTCTCTCTCTCTCTCTCTCTTTTATTGTATTACTGATTCGTGCAGTAAGTGAGGGGAGACAGAAATATTATTGTACGAACTTTAGCGAATATCACCCAGGTAAGTATCTGACCCCAAGGCAGTACGGTGGTCGTCGGCACAAGCAACAAACGCTATACAAAAACTGGTCGATATAAGCAATAAACATTGTATATAACTGGCCGGTATAAGTAGCTAACACTGTACAACATCTTATACCGACCACTTCTGTAGTGTTTACTGCTCATAGCGACCACTTCTGTACAGTGTGTGTTCCTTATAGCACCACTTTTCTGTAGTTTTTTGCTTACTCCGATTACATCGTTCATGGACACAGTCATCATCACATCATCATCATCATCGTTTTACGGCCATTTTCCAAGCTTGTGTGGGTTAGTTATCTGATGGCAGCTCTCCATGCTGCACGGTCTCTTGTAATCTCTCTTGTCAGGTTTCGACCTCTAACGCCATTCCTTACCTCTCCCCATCTCATTCTTGGCCTACCCCCGGCTCTCCTCCCCTCCACATTAAGGTTCATGCACCTCTGTTCCTATTGGTCTCATCCATTTTTCCACGTACCTATACCATCGCAGTATGCCTCTCCTCAACACTTACCAGCCGCCCTCTTAGCTCTTAACATGGCCTCCTAGTTCACATCACACAGCCACCTCACCATACTGATTTCAGTTCGCTCAAGTCTATTTATGTCATCCTCTTTAACTGCTCATGTTTCACTGCCATACAACATCACACCAGCTGCATACATTCTTCCTTTCACGCGGAGGGAAGGTCCTCTTGCCGTCAATACAGGCAGCAACTCCGTAAACTTCTTCCAGCCACTTCTGACTTTTGCAACTGAATTAATGATAAGGGTTCAGCACTGTATCATCGACACAGTCCAGTTTGTGTGGGTACACAACACTTAAAGTCAGCAACGAGATATCCCGCTCTACTCCACTGCACCTTACAGGCGCGTCGCATATTACCGAGTTGTTGCCAACACCTTTCTTGCAGACAACACATTGTTATTTTCCACTTTCTACCACGGGTCCCTCGGCAACACTTACCTACATTACTTTTGTTTTCGCCACATTCACTCTCAGGACCTTTCCCACTATTCCATCCTTCAATTTCTTAAATTTCTCCACTACCTCTGTTATCTGACCCCCACTACCTCACGCTTTGTAGTTTATCTACAGTATATATAAATTTGGAAAATATGCAAAATATACACACGTCTACTGCATGTGTTGATGAATCGTGTTGCAGAGTTACCAGTGAGGCTCCGACTTGTTGCAACTTGCTGTTTTATAAAAGCAAGGTTACTCAATTGCTATTTGTGAAGGCCCAGTCACACAGATTTCGTAAGTGGCAAAAGTTCGGATGAAAGACATTGTTTGAAATGACGTAAAATGTGTCGTATGTTAGTTTAAATAACATAATTGAAAACAAGAGAGAATTGAAAAATACTACTAATTACAGACGTACTTTTTTTTTTTTTTTTTTTTTAGAGAGAGAGAGAGAGATAGACGCTGGGGACCGCACGAAAGCTCGCCGCTGTCCGGTAATTGAGTAGCCAGTTATATAGTATTTAGAGAAAACGAAAATTTATATCTTATTAGAATAAGCATCATCGAAATATTCAACTAACTTTCACCAATTTTGTCTTTAGAAAATAATATGAAATTCCGTTATTGACAGCTAAAACGAAAAGTTAACAGCTAAAACGAAAAGTTATTAACTGGTAACTCTGTACTAGTAGTCCAGTGGTTATCAGACGCATTTGACGCCACAGACATTCTGGCCACAGTGTACCCAAGCTGTTGTCACCTTATCCGAATGTTTCCACGGAAGAAACACTAAGACGATTGGGATCACCTGAAGAATCGTCACCCCAGAGTTTGGCAGGGTGACGAATCTTCAGGCGACAAAACCTGGGGTAACCATTCTTCAGGTGGGGTCAGGACACTCCATGGTGGTTAATCTTCAGGCCTAACCTAACCTAACCTTACGCAACATAACGTAACGTAACCTACCCATTGTAATATGCATCGTATATTTTGGATTATGCATCGTGTATTTTGGAATATTAAATAAAGTATTTCATGTTTAGTAGTGTGTATTTTGCAATAGTTTAGTTATATATTATGGGGTGGAGTGATGATTCGTCACGTAGAGCGGGCTGGGGTGATGAATCGTCAGGTGGGGCGGGCTGGGGTGATGAATCGTCAGGTGGGGCGGGCTGGGGTGATGATTCGTCAGGTGGAGCGGGCTGGGGTGATGATTCGTCAGGGGGAGCGGGCTGGGGTGATGAATCGTCAGGTGGGGCGGGCTGGGGTGATGATTCGTCAGGTGGAGCGGGCTGGGGTGATGATTCTTCGGGTGGAGCGGGCTGGGGTGATGATTCGTCAGGTGGAGCGGGCTGGGGTGATGATTCGTCAGGTGGAGCGGGCTGGGGTGATGATGCTTCAGGTGGAGCGGGCTGGGGTGATGATTCTTCAGGTGGAGCGGGCTGGGGTGATGATTCTTCAGATGGAGCGGGCTGGGGTGATGATTCTTCAGGTGGAGCGGGCTGGGGTGATGATTCTTCAGGTGGACACTCTGGGGTGACGATTCTTCAGGTGATCCCTGTTTTGTTATTATTTTTTTAGTTTCTCTTTAAGATGAATTTAGCTGATGATATTTATCTTAAATTACGAGAAAAGATTGGACCATTACAGCCAGATACCGGCGAGCTAACTGATAACGACGGCGAAATGAGCAATAATCTGAATATATATTGTTCAACAGTTTTCACCACCGAAAATTTAAACATGATACCCGAGGCACCGACTCTATACAGAGATAGTGAAGAAAACAAACTAAGCGAGATAGTAGTGACTAGTAACGATGTTAGTAAGCAAATAGACAAACTGAAGCCTAATAAGTCACCTGGTCCCGATGAGATATTTGCCAGAGTATTAAAGGAATGTAAGGAAGTGCTTAGTACGCCCTTAGCAAAGTTGTTTAACATGTCATTAAAAACAGGTGTCGTGCCAGAATCCTGGAAGATAGCGAATGTAATACCGATTTTCAAGAAGGGGATAGATCACTATCCTCTAACTACCGCCCAATCAGTCTAACATCAATAGTAGGTAAATTACTAGAATCAATTATTTCAAACTCTATTCGAAACCACCTGGAGAAGCACAAGTTGGTCAATGATTCCCAACATGGCTTCACAAGCGGGCGTTCATGTCTAACTAATCCATTAACATTCTTTTCATCAGTTTTCGAATCGGTGGACGAGGAGCACAATTATGATGTGGTATATTTCGACAGAGTCCCCCACGAAAGACTAATTAGAAAGGTAGAAGTGCATGGCATCGAAGGTAATATCCTTAAATGGATTAGGGCGTGGTTACGGGACAGGAAACATTGAGTGAGCATAAACGGCACTAAATCTCATTGGAGCAACGTCACTAGTGGAGTTCCCCAAGGCTCAGTACTTGGACCTTTATTATTTATTATATACATAAACGACATAGATATCGGCATAGACAGCAACATAAGTAAATTTGCTGATGACACTAAAATAGGACGTGTAATTAAATCTGACGAGGACTCTGTAAAACTACAGGAAGATCTAAAAAATTTTTTCGAATGGTCGGAAAAATGGCAGATGAAATTCAATGTGGACAAATGTAAAGTACTCACTATAGGAGATGTAAACAGGGAAACCAGTTACCAGATGAACAACGATGCCATAGAGAAATCCGACTGCGAGAGAGATTTAGGAGTAATGATAAGTAGGAATCTTAAGCCAAGTAAACAATGTGTTTTGCTCGTAACAAGGCTAATAAAGTACTTGGGTTCATACAAAGGAGTGTTAGTTACAAGACTAGTGAGGTCATCTTAAAATTATATCTAGAGCTTGTGAGACCTCACCTGGATTACGCAGTTCGGTTCTGGTCACAGTATTACAGAATGGATATAGAATCATTGGAAAGAATCCAGAGGAGAATGACAAGACTAATCCCGGGCATTAGGAACCTTGAATACAGAGACAGGTTAAAGCATCTTAATTTGCACTCCCTCGAGAGACGTAGAGTGAGGGGCGACATGATAGAGGTGTATAAATGGAAGTCAGAGTTAAACAAAGGGGACATTACAAAGGTACTAAAACTATCCAACCAGGAGCGAACTCGTAACAATGGTTTTAAATTAGACAAATTTAAATTTCTGGGTGAAATTGGTAAACACTGGTTTGGAAACAGAGTAGTGGATGAGTGGAACAAGTTACCAAATATCATCATTAACTCGAATACACTGAATAGCTTCAAACATAGGTTGGATGCTTATATGAGCAATAGGGGTTGGGTATAAACGGGACTGCCCAGTATGGGTCAATAGGCCTGCTGCAGTTTCCTCCTTTCTTATGTTCTTATGTCAACACCTGTGTACGAGTTACTGCACGATGAAGCCTAAGTGACCTCACACAGGGCAAAAGACCATCCCAGGCCATCGACTGTAAACTATTATTTGTATGTTCAATTCATGTTCCTTCCCTTTTTAGTAACGAAAGCTTTTGTTAAACGAGCCAACCACTCCATGGCTTTGTATGTGATAAGTCTGTAACCGCCATTCAGGCTGTTAAAGGAATATTCAGACTTGTGACGTTGAACTGGAACATTATAATTCGGTCAAACCTGTTGAATACAATTAATTTTAGTATTTCATATAAGTCATACAGAGGCAATCATACATAAATGTTTAATCCAATATATATTTACATAACAATCATAGCTATGTAATTAGTCTAATCTTAACACTTACAATGAGTACTTAATTTGTCATATTTTTATGTCGTCACAATGATAAACGATGCAATGGACACAGTCTACCTGTGTACACAACAAGTACAAGTTAAACTTATGTGTTGAAAGTCTTCAGGAGAAACAGGTTAGGTGTTGGCACTATGATGAGGATAGCTACAGTGAGGAAGCTGTGCCCTGCCGGGCACTTACATGTCAGGCAGGCTATTCAAAATCGCTGCGTCAGGCTTGTTATACGCAAACAAGATGCCATTACTCCACCCAACACCTCAACCTACTCTGTGTCTCTCATCTGCCTCCATCTCAACACTATATATATATATATATATATATATATATATATATATATATATATATCTTGTATACGGGCAGGCACACCCAATAAACATGACAGGACTTACAGCCTAACATAATGTTTGTTTGTGTCTTCATACTCAGTACCGCTTGCCGTAACAAAGTCATTTCAGTCCAATGTATATTTTCAGCCTTTGGGCTGCTAAACTCTTTCAATAAACCGTTAATTGTTATTATTGTTATTATTCACACACACACACACACACAAACACACACACACACACACATATATATATATATATATATATATATATATATATATATATATATATATATATATATATATATATATATATATATATTATATATATATATATATATATATATATATATATATATATATATATATATATATATATATATATATATATATATATATATATACTGTATTTCACTTAATAATTAAACACCCCAACCTAACCTACCCTTTCCCAAGTAACGTTAGGGTGAAATAAGCTGGGGTGGGGGTGCTTATTCTTCACATGATCCTCTGTATGTATATTAACAGCCTTGTTACCGTGCACCACAAAGTAACACAGGTGAGAGGAGAGGCCAGAGCCACGGTGACCCTCCCAAGGTCTGTTACCAGTCTCTCTACACCTTCATTTGAAATACTGAAACTGTGGTCGTTATACAGTACAGCGGCTGTTAATTTTACTCTTACTGTCATTGTTACTGTTATTATCTTACTGTTACTGTCACTGTTACTCTTACTGTCACTGTTACTGTAATTATCACTGTCACTGTTACTCTTACTGTCATTCCTTACTGCCACTGTCGCTGTAACTGTTATTATTTCTGACAATTACTCCTACTGTCACTATTCAGTCACTGTTACTCTTACTGACAGTTACTCTTACTGCCACTGTTACTGTCACTTACGGTTACTCTTACTGACAGTTACTCTTACTGCCACTGTTACTGTCACTTACGGTTACTCTTACTGACAGTTACTCTTACTGCCACTGTTACTGTTACTGTCACTTACTGTTACTCTTACTGCCAGTTACTCTTACTGCCACTCTCACTCTCAAAGACCAAGAGTAGACTATACATTAAACCTCGACGATAAATGATCTAATTAACTAGACTGAGATAAGATGACTATAATCACTCAAAGATCACCAGAAGATTACACACCCCAGCTTGCTTCACCTCAAGATTAACTATATTAACTCAAGGTTTAAATGAGGTTTAGATTAGGTTAAGTTAGTTTAGGTTAGATTAGCATTTTGGGAGTGATTTTTCGGGTCAAATAAACTGGTGATAGATCTTTATACCTCAATTATATAAAGTTCATGGTTGTTAAGTTACATTAAATATCTTTATGGTAAGATTTATTGCCGTAAACACCTGTAAATAAACACCTGTCATTACAGTTGGGGAGTGACAAAGATCGAGTTCAGTGTCGGCAATAGCGTCTCTTTCTGGAGTAACGACACTGCCGTCCTGTGGGTCGTGAGGCTTATAGGACCAACGCTCGCTGACTTATCATTTATTACAGTAAAATCCTTATTAGGTTTATCGATACAAGTTCTGCCACTAATTACTTTGTTGTGTGTACGTTTGTAGTGTTGTGTTGTGTAGTGTTGTGTGTTTGTTGTGTTGTCGTGTGTTTGTTGGTTGTGTCCTGTGTTTGTTGGTTGTGTCCTGTGTTCGTTGGTTTTGTCCTGTGTTTGTTGGTTGTGTCCTGTGTTTGTTGGTTGTGTCCTGTGTTTGTTGGTTGTGTCCTGTGTTCGTTGGTTGTGTCCTGTGTTCGTTGGTTGTGTCCTGTGTTCGTTGGTTGTGTCCTGTGTTCGTTGGTTGTGTCCTGTGTTCGTTGGTTGTGTCCTGTGTTCGTTGGTTGTGTCCTGTGTTCGTTGGTTGTGTCCTGTGTTCGTTGGTTGTGTCCTGTGTTCGTTGGTTGTGTCCTGTGTTTGTTGGTTGTGTCCTGTGTTTGTTGGTTGTGTCCTGTGTTCGTTGGTTGTGTCCTGTGTTTGTTGGTTGTGTCCTGTGTTCGTTGGTTGTGTCCTGTGTTTGTTGGTTGTGTCCTGTGTTTGTTGGTTGTGTCCTGTGTTTGTTGGTTGTGTCCTGTGTTCGTTGGTTGTGTCCTGTGTTCGTTGGTTGTGTCCTGTGTTTGTTGGTTGTGTCCTGTGTTCGTTGGTTGTGTCCTGTGTTTGTTGGTTGTGTCCTGTGTTTGTTGGTTGTGTCCTGTGTTTGTTGGTTGTGTCCTGTGTTCGTTGGTTGTGTCCTGTGTTCGTTGGTTGTGTCCTGTGTTCGTTGGTTGTGTCCTGTGTTCGTTGGTTGTGTCCTGTGTTTGTTGGTTGTGTCCTGTGTTCGTTGGTTGTGTCCTGTGTTCGTTGGTTGTGTCCTGTGTTCGTTGGTTGTGTCAATGTTTGTTTCGTGCTTGCTGTGTCGTATGTGTTGAGTGTATATATTTGTTGTAGGCTCCGGGCCCGGGTTCAATCCTCGGGCAGGGTGAAACTCTAGACGAGTTTCTTTACGCGCCATTTGCCTCTGTCTACCCAGCAGTAATTGGGGACCTGGATGTTAATCGATTTGTGAATCATATTCCGGGGTAATGGTTAGCCAGTGCAGTTGGCGAGTTGTCCGGTCTTCTCGGACTATTCCTTGACACTGGGTCATGCAGCTCGTTAACACAGGGTGTGGTTGTTGTGTTGGCGACAGCTTCTACATCTTAAACAAATTCACTCCTAGGTGGCTCTTGGGCTGGCCACCCACGTTACACGAGGGGCAACCATTATATATTTGTTGTGTGTGTATTTTTTGTATCATGTTTTCTCTGTTGTGTTATGTAATAAAAGTTAATGTGTCACGTGTGTGTATTAGTATGGATGAATAGGAATGAGGTCACAGGAAAAATCACAATTTATTTTATTTGAATACCATTAACAGGTTAGGTTAAGTTAGGTTAGGTTATGAACATTTTCTATCTACTGTAGACCTAACTCTCATCTGCCTCTATTTATACACTGTGACTTCATACATTCGTTGCTATGCTATGCGTGTATATTTGTTGTGTTGTGTATATCATAGGCAATTAGGCATGCATTATAGTAGCAGTAGTGATGATAGTACCTGTAGTAGTAGTAGTAGTAGCTTCTGCCCCAACTCCGACAACTGCTGCAGATATTGACTATGAGGCTACTGTCACTGAATGCCGCATAGATCTGCGGTTCAACTAATTTAACACAGATAGGATAGCTACTTATGTATTAGGATATTTAATATTAAGGTAATTAAATGGTGGCGAAGGTGTGGCTATTGGGGGACGCCGGAGGCCACGTTAAAAAAAAAAAGTAGTATTAGTAGTAGTAGTAGTAGGTGTGAAGGGAACAAGATCTTCTGCCCCTAAACCAACAGCAGTGACAGACAGGGACTATGAGGAAACACTTTCAATCGACCTTATGACTGCGACTTTTTGTGGCCAGAAATGAAACCTACTTGTATCTGACTCAGCGAGGGTATATAATTTTGTATTAGGTCATAAAATGTGTAGAGTTGTTGTAGTAGTAGTAGTAGTAGTGATGGTAGTACCTATAGTAGTAGTAATAGTGATGATAGTACCTGTAGTAGTAGTAGTAGTAGTAGCAGTATGGAACACATCACCAAAGACAACAACAGCAACGGAGAATAGCGCCAAGAACAGCATCATCCTCTGCCAACAACACACACGAGAAAAACAAAACACCTACCACCACTGTCTCTACCGCAACTACCACTATCACCAACACTACCGTTACCACTACTACCATCATCACCACCATAAATATTACCACCGCCATTACCACTACCACCACCACCGCTATTAACACTACCACCACCACTGCCACCATCATCACCATAACCACCACCACCATTACTATCATCACTATCACCATAACCACCACCACTGCCACCATCATCACCATAACCACTTTCGTCATCACCATCATCACTATCACTATAACTACCACCACACCATTAGATTCACTGGCACCATCTTCGCCATTTTTCACCGTCAGTTTAAGGCCAAAAACAAAATTCCTCGGTTCAGCGGCGACCTTGGAGGAGCTCTGGGTACCCAGCCCCCCGCTGCGAGGACACGTGGCGATGACGTCACCTGTTGCTCGGCACTACTGCGTCATGATGTTGCAGTGTGGCGTCACAAAGGAGACATGTCTTTGCCCAAAACACACACACACACACACCTTCAGAAAACCAACGTAAAGAAGCCAGAATAAGGTATTGTTCTGTATGACCTGAGAGGGTAACCAACAGGGGTCCTTGGTGGTTAGCTCAGTAAACAAAACAAACACAAGAAGATAAATAAACAGGTATTAAGAGCTCGTTTGACCACAGGTACACAGTGCAGGTGACGCCAAATACTAAGGTGTCAGGTCATCGCTAATTATATTTTCAGGATCATTTGGAGATTAACCCCCTTTCTTAATTCATCTCAAGACCTAACCCCACCTAACCTAATCTATCCTCATCAAACCTAACCTAACCCCAACTTATTTTATTTTAACCTAACCTAACCTAATAGCATCAGTGTGTTTAATTATCAGAATACAACTTATAATAAATTAACGTTACTTTGTTTTATTGGCAAAATTATTTCATGTTTGTCTGGTTCTCAAAAGCATAATTTAATCACCCTCCTAGCTTATGTCACCAGATGGATAAACCGTGTAAACACTACCTGCCTGGGGTTAGTCAGATTAAATTAGATTTTTTTTGGTTATGTTTGATTATATTAGGCAAAGTCAGGATAGCTTATTGTTTTAGATGTTTAATCATCTGGTTAAAAGAGGGCGCTAAGCTTCATGTGATCCGTTGTCTTAATAGTTAATTATCTTACGCTTAGTTGTCTAAAATGTTGTCTTTTTCAATAAAACATAAAAAAATAGTGAAAAACAAGAACAATTTCTAGAATTTTTGTCATTTTCCTCATTAATAAACTTGGGGGTTACATATTATTATTGGTGCCCGTAAGAGGATTGAGCCACACACCTCCCTATCACACTCTTCCCTCAGGTAACACACAACTCACCCACACCCTCTTAAATTCCCTCACAGACGGTGCTTATATCATTAATATTCTAGACAGACTCCAGTAAACTTCTACGCCGTCACTTCAAGGTCACTACGTCTACGGCTCTGCATTTTAGCGCGTAACATGTTGAGTCACCAGAAGATCAACCCCAACGCTAACGTAATGTAACGAACCGTCTGTAACCTAACATTAACGTAGTGTAACTTAACGCTAACGTAACATAACCTATAGCCTGGTGCCTCTCACTCAACACTCAACATCCTCACATATACCTCACCTGTCACCCTCACCAGATTACCCAAACTGGTTAACTGGGACGCGCTAGGTTAGTAGGGGGGGGGGGGGGATTATGTAAGACACACACACACACACCACACACAGTATGTCAATATATGTTTATAGTATACTCAATATGTAACATAGACCAACATGAAATATACCCGTTATGCTGTATTGATCAATGTAATATACAGTTATACTCAGTAAATCAACAGTGAGTTCATCTAATATACGTCTATTAATTAACTTATTCATGAATATTTTTATGTCATGAGTTAAAGTGTTATTGATGTGTTTACGTCCACACACACACACACATATATTCTGGTGCGTTGTGTGTGGTGGCAGGTGTGTTGGCAGGTGTATGTTGGCTGGTATGAGGTTGATAAACACACAGGTACAATATGCAGCTGAAGGTTAACTAGAGTATAAGCAGGACAGGTGAGGCTATGATGTGTTTATGGTGTAGTTCTGCCAGTCGCCACCAGTGGGCTCTTGGGTCTTACCTAAGTCTTAGAGGTGACATTTATGTAATCACTGATATAATTGGCGTTAATTAATTGTTTGAAGGTTCACCCCCTACCTTATTTCATATGAATATTAACCATCATAACGCGTTGGTTGGTTCGGTTAGGTTAGCTTTAGGTAAGGTTGGGTTAGGTTAGGTTGGGTTGAGTTGAGTTAAGAGACAACTTTATTCTTGACGTTTTGTCCAGTTCTCTCTGATCTTGTGGTTACTTTATTACCACGTAACTCACTAGGATAGATTAGTTTGAGCGTGGTTAGGTTAGCGATAGTGTAGGCCCGATTAGGTTAGGTTAGCGCTAGGGTGTTTATTCATCAGGTGAAAGAACTGGGGTGACTTAATATTCAATTGATTCTTGTCAGCTCTCCAGCATAAATGTCCCCAAAATTCCCCAGCATTTATATACTTAAGTAATATAAATGTTTGTATACCTTCCCATCTTCGTCCTTGTCACCTCCATTATTTTCAGGTTCTTTCTCAGCAATTTCGATATTTTTCCTCTTGACCTACATTTCTTTGTTTTCCTCAACACAGTCAATGTTTACACCACCCCTACCAACACACCCAGTTTCTCTTTCCTCCATACTCACCTTTCGTGACACACATACTGACGACTTGACATGATGTTTGGATTATTTTCACTTTTATCACCGCAGTTTTCAAATATTTCTTTCTCTTATGCAGTCATGGAAGAGTTGCCCTCTTGTGTGTGAATGAATGGAGGCTAGCCCGGTGTGCCGAGATGAAAATGTTCTGGTTATCCTAATCTAACCTAACCTAATCTTTAATTCCGAGGAGTAATCTCAGCACGCCTCAAGCTTTCAATGATGCTTTGATAGAACTGAGCATGTCCAGATTTTTGTTTTTAGTATTATACAATCTCACACGCCACACCAGGTGACGTAGTGTTGGTGACACACAAAGTATGAGCCAATAATCACGATATGGAGATGGACAGAAGGATCCGGGCGTCCTACTTAAAGGTTTAAACCCTATCAAGTCACTATGCAACTACTTCCCTGGTGGCTACTCGCTATACCTTACTTCCTGACAATGTACAGGATTACGATGAACCTTAAACTAGATATTTATATTACGTATAACAACAGTGACACCAGGAAAATGAACACATCACTTATACAGTACTTGAGCGAGAGAGATAACGTACAGCCTCCTTCGGTCTACATAAGTGCCCTCTAGCAACCTGTGGCCGAACTAAATTAAGTATAGGGCTTTCTACAGTTTATGTAATATAATCTTATTCTATAGATAAGGTTAATTTACTTCAATATATGGTTATTTTAACAGTTACATTAACATATACACACGAGAGTAGGGAATATATACCTAAACGTTGGCCAATAATAATCAATGTCATACGACTGGTGAGCTCGGTGTGGTAACAAGGAAAGGAAACGACCACTTTACCTGAAGTTGTTTAAGTTGCCAGTCTTACTATATACAGTTAGAGAGGACCTCGGCAGTGCGACACTGGCAGCTGATCTGCTGGGGTTGGCGTTTACCTTGATTCGGTGATGATGGTACGAACGGTGAACAAAGAGGTGGAAAGTTTTTACATTAATCATACGCTACACCTTTGTACAGTTCTTTGAATAACATGAGCATGGCTGAGTTAATTTAGTGTATCATTATATACTCACAAGAATTATTCTTTGTTTCACGAAAATTTAAGATGAATTATTACAAGAGTAAGAGGGTGAAGGCTTCCATCGACCCCTCTGATGCATACCAAGGACGTCATTATGTTGGACATCGCCAATTATTGCGTGTTCTGCTTTAGTTAATAATACTTATTATAATACTGATATTATTATTATTCTTGTTAATCAGTGAGTTTTATTGACTAATATTTTAGTATTTGAGAAGTACTCTGAAGTAATCAGTGAAGAATATTGAGTAATATTTTAGTTGCATTAGATTGAGACATATGCGTTAGTAGTCAGTGAGCAATATGAGATAGGGTCAAGAGTAAGAAAAACAAAGACAGGTAACCACCCAATTAGGATTCGCAGTAAAGATAACGGTACTATTGGATCAGACGGCTAACACCAGGATGCGTTATTTGATTTCGTTAATTTTTGCCACAGATGTTCTTTGGATGATATTAAGTAATAGAACGACACGACAATGCAAAGAACCTAATAGAACCTGATCAAACCAACCAAAGAATCCTACCTAACTTTACCTAACTTCCTAGCCAGGGGCTCCGATCCCCGTACCCCCAACCATATTAAACAGAAAGTACTTATTTTGGTATCTGGTACCAATAAATTCAACTTTGTTGAAACGTCATGGTATAATTTTACGTTTTTTTGTGAACGTGAGGGTACAGTGCACTCGGGCCGAACAGCGGTTGTAAACAAACACGTCACGCGGTGACTCGCCAGATTTTTCGGAGGAGTATTTACGGTAAATACTGTAAATAATCATTTCTTCTTGTACCAAGCACATAGAGACTTTTTAGTGTCACGTTATAAGTTTTTCACCGTGTTTTACTCACTACAGGTGATTTATGATCGCAGATAAAAAAAATACCTTTAGTAAAAAAAAAAAAATATTGGTTTGATTACTTTATATCATCCAAAGAACATCTGTGGAAAAAATGAACGAAATCGAATAACGTGTTCTGGTGTTAAGCAACCGGTCCAGGATTACCATTTATCATTAAGTTATCATATACTGTATTGTAATCACCTGTTATCATCTATATTTAAACTCCAATTGGATATTAATGTGAGACATAATCTGAAGTGGTGTGGTGTGGAGTTTTATGCGTTATATTAATTGTCTTTTGCTGCATTGTGTTTTCTGTTGTCTTAAGCGTTGTCTGTTATATTGTGTTGTCTGTTATAGTAAGTGTTGTCTGTTACATTGTGCTATCTGTTGTCTCAAGTGTTATCTATTACACAGTATTAATTAATATGTTGTCTTAAATGTTAAGCATTATCTGAAGTATTATCTGTTAAGTAATATCAGTTATTTTACTTGTCGAGAGCTCGTAAACATAAACTCAGTGTCGACAAGTCGGAGTCTTTAAATGTTTTCTGGCGCTTAAGTTCAGTGCTAAGTTTCTTGATACTGTACATGTGTGTGTATGTGTTGATTGGCAGCATGTACTCTACAATATATGAAGTTCGTGTGTGTCTGTGTACGTCCGTGTGTGTTTACATGTGTGTGCTCAACTGCTCATGTGTCGTATACGATATATCATAACCACTAAGTATGAAAACTGAACGTATGAAAGTCTGCGTAAAAGTTTCTGACACGATCAAAATATTAATCACAGCAACTCGGGAACTGAGACCTTAAACACAGAACCTCACTACGCTTCTTTATGTAACATTATCTCTCCGTAGAACTAAACCAAGGTACAGCTTTAGAGAAACACTGATACAAATAAAAAAATGTATAATGAGGTTGTACCCTGGACTCGTAAAACAAAAATTAAATCCTTGGTGCAATATTTCCGGGTGATGTCTTGGGCATAAACATGGCGTGATTTGACTAAAATTTTAGGGAATATAGAGTGAAAATACATGATAGCTTTTAGTAGATGATTTCTGGCTCCGAAATCTTAAGAAGAAACGAGGAAAGACGGGAAAGGGAATAGGGAGAATGAAGTGAAGGAAAATCGTATTTATCCCACGAACTTTTCATCTAAGTTTCAAGACAAAAGAACGACGATAAATTGGATTTTGGTCAGATGAAGGACACGTAAACAACTAACACAACAAGGGACTGTATGACCCAAATCCTCCCCCACCCTCGACAACAAGCACAGACCGACACTTCTTAAATAGAACAACCATGACCGAAAAGTTTGGTAGACATTTGGCATTGGGACACCTTACAGTATATCTTGGCTGAGGTGTAGCGTGAGGGCCCCTTGTCAACACGACGGCGGCTTCACCCTCGTTACGAGTTGGAGGTGTCCGTTTTAAGCATCTGTCTCATAGGATAATCGGTTGATCGAACAAGGAGTTCTGGGGCACCTTATACCCAGATCACGTTGTGGCAAATTATTTTGTTTACCCTAAATTAAATCGTACCCAACATATATTGTACTCCAATTCATATTGTGCTCAAGGCATTTCGTACCCAAACCAGTTCTCAACATACAGGAACATACATAATGCATGGGTGATGGTACAAATAGACATACGCATCGCTGATTGGTTGGTAACTCAGACCACACCCATACTCAGTTATATGGTCTTGCAAGGTTTGCCGGGTGGTAACTAACAACACGCCCTCCTTGGTCGGTACAGTCAACAAAACACCTTGGCGACTCCTGGGTGATAATTATAATCAGTACTGCGAGCTTTACTCTAGTCACTGAAGATAATGCGCTCACTTCTGTGATCTTTAAGTGTCGCCAGGACTTTGACTGCTTAATTAGAGGAAACTGAGCTTACCTATACTTATTGCCTGATCAATTACAATAACTTACACTGAGAGGATGACAGCACAAGCACACTCGATCATATTACACGACAGTGCTCTCATAAAGATTGGGCATCCCAAAGTGCTCACCTGAAAATTTCGGAACCCAGCTTATCCCACCTGTTTAATAGTTAACAAATTTATTGGCAAAGCTTGGAGTACAGTTTGCCAATTCTGAGTAATTCAGTCAGGTCTTGACACTGAGGGTGGTATCACTTCTCACTGCCACGCAGGACAGAGGTTCATACACAAAGAAATAGATCATATTCATTTACAGTATATATAGGTCAGAGTCATGTGGGTGATATCATTGTTCACTGCCACGTAGGACTGTGGTTCATATACAGTAGAAGTCATATTCTATTTGAGGACTAATCAGTATGGGCTAGCAAATTTTGGATATACCGCAAGAATGTCCTCAAGCACTCCTGATTCAATGTAGTAATTACATAGTTCATTATACAATAAGCCAGGTGGCCTGAAGTCTTTGGCAGTGTCGCATTCAATAATATAGTGTTCAAGTGTATGCTTTAAAGGTTTATCACAAAGTTTACATGCTGAGTGCTCCAGTATGGGTACAGCGTTCTAACTTGCCAGATGTGTCTGTATCCTAGCCTAATTCTGGCTACGACTACATCACATTGTCTGATTCTGCCCTTATGCTGGCCATACCGGTACCTCTTGTCACAAAATTTGTCATATTTACTAATGTTACAACTGTCAGGTCTCTCTGCATTTCTCAGTTCTTCTAGATCAGAGTTCATGATTTTGACGTGAACGTTTTTAAGTACAGCATTGGACAGACCAAGGTCACGGTCAACATTTTCTTTCTTACATGCCTCATTGGCCAGTCTATCAGCACGGTCATGATACCTAATTCCAACATGGGACGGAATCCACACAAATTCAATACGAAAGTTGTTCTCATTGGCAGTTATCACATTTCTTTTAATATCACAGATAACTTTAGACATACTGTAGAGCCTGACGTACTGTTCATTGATTTTAAAGCACTTTGGGAGTCACAGAATATCACCCCACCTATATTTTCTTTAAGGTAGTCTGTAGCTAAGTAGATACCCATTAGTTCAGTTTGTGTTGTGCTGGCCCAGTTGTTCAGCCTTTGTTTGTTTGACACTATCATCTCCCTTTCTTTATATATTACAAATGTACAACCTATTCTACCTGTGTTAGTCTGCACAGAATCATCAGTAAAAGCATAACATTCACTTGATTTAATACTCTCTATGTGACTGTTAATAGTTTCTTGTGTAATACATCTCACTACACTGGTGTTTAACATTTGCTTACTACCAACAGGAGTGTAATTAATAGGAACTGATATATCCGGCGAAGGAGGAATGGATTAATGGGTTCGTCTGGGGTGATTGGGACATTCAGTTTCAAGAGATCTGCAACACTTTTATGAAGCCACGCCCCAAAGAGAGTCTTTTGTGGAAGGTTAGCGAGATAGTCGGGATAACTTAGATGGAACATCAACTCAGTTTGAGCTGTAGATTGAGGACCATTGTTCTTCAAAACTTTGACACAAAACATAGTATTAGTAGAGTTATCCTCTCAGATAGGGAGGGCAGTCCGAGCTCTTTCTTCATGCTTACAATTCTGGTTGATTTTTGGGCATCCTAGAATGATGCGTATGGCTTCATTTTCTACTACCTCAAGGCTGTTGAGTTGTTTAAAGGGAATAGTTACAAGATGCAGGCAGTGCCGGGTTAAGACTTTCGTAGGCCTTAGGCACCTCCAAGATATGGGGCCCCATTTGACAGCATATTCACTAATAACACAAGCTAGTACCTACTGTAATTATAAAATGTGATGTCGAAAGAATAAGATTCAGTGATGTTTGCCATGAATTGAGTAAAAGAAAATGGGTTAGATCAGCTGTTCTTGTACAGTACAGAAATAGTTTTGTTTACAAGAAGCACAGCTAGCTGGTGGACACTAATAGGATTAAGTAATAAATAAATGGAAAAAAAGTACCTCAGTATCAATTTAATAATAACCTGTAGAAAAAGGGGAAGAAAAGTTCTCGTATTATTTTTCGTAGGCCCCCAATATCTCGTAGGCCCTAGGCACTGTGCATTAGGGTGTGTCAATTTAGGGGGTGAACTGGCTAAATTGAAAATCGAGTAATTTGGTAGCAATTTATTGTAGTCTTTAAGCATGCAAAACAATATTTTGGCATAAATTTTTTTTTATAATAAGTCCTACCTACATCAAATGGATTTTTAAATGTACATATTTGTGAATTTATAACATAACCAGCGTTTGCACACATGTTACTGTTTCAAGTTTCAAATTATTATATTTCATTATCCGTAGTCTATTTGAAAGTAACCAATGCCTTCATACTCTCTTTGCTTTGGTTTCTTGTCATCAGTAGTCTGCTTGCTATTTGTGCTTTGATGTAACCTTCTCGCCTCTCGTGGCTGTAAACATGGCCCGCTGCTTCTGTGACCATTTTCACACATCTCTCCACACTTTGAGTGTGGGAAGGCCACTTTGGCACCTGCATTGGAGTCTCTTTAAGGTTTCTCAATTCTTGGCTAGTTAGACTTGTTGTCAATGGTGGCTCGAAGACTTCCAAACTCAAGTCAACCAATTCTGACAATTTGGTGGCATTGACGTTTATTGGGGGAACTTTTCTTGAATGAAACGAACAGTCTCCCAACTGGTCGTCATCTATTAGCGTTCCTCTAATCTTTAGAATGACTTCTACAGCCTCGGTTCGGAGATTGGTACATTGACTGCAAAGCATTGCTTGCAAAACTGC
>CAUDMG010000149.1:1950000-2107500 GCA_958450375.1 Homarus gammarus
GGTAGAGGGACGCCCCACTGTCTGGGGAAGGCGCGCGCACCGCCATTGTTTATTGTCACTGTAATCCTGTTATTTCACTCTAGTTCTTGTATAGTCGACACCTTAAAACACGTGAATAATACTTATGTTATGATGTTTCTCAATTATTATCTTATTTGGGAAGTTATTAGATTTTATAAGAGCTACAATGAGCTATTAATCTCAGCGAAAGTTAAGATGTTATAATGAGACACCTCTCTCTGCCCACACACTTTACAGTTATTCAGATGGTTCACTTTTATGTGTCTGTAGAGCTTCTTGGTGGTGTTATTTATGTTATTGTCGCCGTTAGTAATACCAGGGAGCTTCGGTAAATTAATGATGTTTATGGTTCTACACAAACTCCGGCAAAACACTCAGACTTTTGCTCAAATTTGTCTAGAGCTCGAGACAAATCTGAGCAAAAGTCTGAGCATAAGTTAAGTGTACCAGGCTTAGCACTCACAGCGGCTCTATTCTAATACGACTTTATCATAAAATTTGAAAGAGATTTAACAGATACACAGATTGCTAATAGTCTGAATGTGTTATTATTAGTTTCATATCTATGATGAAATGGCAGGTAACACACGAATAATCACAGATGTCTACCAGTGTCAGTGTCCCTCAAAGTGCCGCCAGTGACAAACACTTCCGTCCGCCCACAACAGATTTCAACAGATGGCCACCAATCACTTACTCCCGACGCACTCTGTACCATCTAAAGCGTGGGAACGGTTATCCTGATGGCAGTGTTATCGCGCTACTCAAGTCACTAAACCTATTCCACGCGCGGAGCCGTAGACAAGGCCGTCATGCACATAAGCCCATTAGAACCGTAACCTCCACTAGGAAACCGGAGAAACCCACCCCTGACAGACCATACCACCACACTGAAGTTCCACGGATATGGTATGATCTCCCGTCTTTACTGCTATCCAACGTCACTTCCCTAGCTAACAAGTTCGACGAGCTGGCAACTACAGTCAGGTCAACCGCCGCGAGCGTCGTTGCCATATGTGAGGCCTGGCAAATTGTGCCTGAAACGTGTCATATTGAGGGATATCAACTCTTTCATCACCTTCGTTCACAAAGACGCGGAGGGGGCGTTGCCCTCTTCTGTCAAGATGACCTACGCCCGTCACGCCTGGATGTTCAAGTCCCAGCAGATGTGGAAGCATTATGGGTACGTGTCGTGCTAAGAGCCCACCCACGCAACACTGCTTCCATTATAATCTGTGTGGCATACCATCCGCCTCGATCACCCACCAGAGACACTCTTATCAATCATCTCATCACCACCTCAGACCACCTCAGAGTTAGGTACCCATGTGCCAAGTTAATATTATGTGGGGATTTAAATGAAATTGACACCACTGATATCCAGGACCAGCTATCACTATCACAAGTTGTGACCTTCCCCACACACGGTCAAAATACCCTGGACCTTATCTTAACTGACTTAGCGGACCAGTACCAACCACCTCAACCAATGCCTCCTATCGGGTGTAGCACACACTTATCAGTGCTCTGGTCCCCAGCTGCCACTCCCACTCAAGTACAGAGACCCTACATCAAGACCTACAGGCCGATTACTGACTCTGCAGTGCGCCTCTTCGGGCAGTGGATAGTTCACCATCCCTGGACTGAAGTACTTAGCGTGGATGACGTGGAAACCAAATGGATAAATTATACCAACACCACCACGCAAGCTCACCACCACTTCTTCCCCGAGAAGTCCGTCAGATCTCACCCAGCTGACTTGCCCTGGATCACACCTCGGATCAAAAGACTTATGCAACAGAGAGACAGAGCCTTTCATCTCAATGACCACATCCGCTACAGGTCCCTTCGCAACCGAGTCATCCGCGAAATACGCACTGCAAAGAAGTCCCACTACCCAACCAAATTACAACACCTGAAACAGACCAACATCAGTCAATGGTATGGTAAGCTTAAAGAACTCTGTGGACTAAACAATAAGACACACCCCCTCCCCTTCCTTAGCCATCTCACTAGTGTTGACGCAGCTGAGCAAACAAATAACCATTTCGCTACTATATGCCAGACGCTCCCACGGCTTGACACAACCACTCTCCCTGCTTACCTACCAGCCTCCCTTCCCACTGACTTAGTAGAAGAATTTGACGTAGCAAAACGCCTGGACAAACTAAAATTAAAACGCTCTACCACCCCCATTGACTTACCAATGAAACTCTTCAAGGAGTTCTCCCCGGAGCTTGCTAAACCCCTCTGCTCCATCATCAATGCTTCTCTCAGTCAAGCCAGATGCCCAGCTGACTGGAAGACCTCTTATGTATCACCAGTGCCCAAGTCAACCAGCCCACAATCCTTAAATCAGCTACGACCTATTGCAATCACCCCAATACCCAGCCTAATCTGTGAAAGTTTTGTGTTCGACTGGGCTTATGCTGATATTGCAGGAGTCGTAGACCCTCAGCAATTTGGCAACATGAAAACTTCCTCCACCACTCACTGTCTTGTCAGCTTTCTCGATTACATATACCGCCATCTCGAGAAACGAAAAACGTCTGTAGCTGTCGCCTTCATTGATTTCACTAAAGCGTTCGACCTAGTCGACCACAATATAATCATCAACAAAGCTATTGACCTCGGGCTTCGAAGAAGCCTCATACCATGGCTTACAGACTTCCTCAGTGACCGACGCCAAGCTGTACGCTTCCGAGGGGCTGTCTCCACCTTTCAGTCACTCACCTGTGGCGTCCCCCAAGGCACCAAGATGGGACCACTCTGCTTCCTTATGCTCATCAATGATGCCCTAAGAGAAACCCCTGCTCGCTGGAAATATGTCGACGACTCCACCATTGGGATCAGCGTCAACAATTCTGCTCCCAACTATACCGCCCTTCAGGATTTATTGAACAGTCTCCAAAACTGGGCTACCAACAACCATGTCACCATCAACCATACCAAGACCATGGTTATGCACATCAACCTCTCCTCCGACATTGTCCCACCTCCTTCCATTACTCTAGGTCCGAACACACTCCAGGTCGTAGATTCCACGAAGCTCCTCGGCGTCACCATAGACAACAAACTAAATTGGAAACCACACGTCAATGAAGTTGTCAAATCCTCCAGTTTCCGTCTCCACCTCCTCCGCCGACTCAAGTCCCTCGGAGTTCCTGCACACGAGCTCCTCAGTGTTTACACAACATTCATACTTCCCAAGCTCACCTATGCCTCCCCCACCTGGTCTTCCTCCCTAAATGCCACACAACGTAAACACCTAGAAAAAGTGCAAAAGAGGGCATGCAAGATTATTCTCTCCTCCTCCTACTCCACATATCAAGAAGCGCTCAACACACTGACCCTTTCGACTCTCACTGACCATCACCACGACCTCATCTGCAAATTTGGTAAGAAGCTTCTACACCATCCCCGACACCGGCTCCTACTACCACCCGAGGTCCCTTGTCCGAGAATTGCTGTTCGACACCACAACCGCATCCAGCCCATACGTGCACGAACTGATCGCTATAAGAACAGCCCAGTCCCAACCATTGTAAAAATTATCAATAACTTGTAATACTGTAACACTGTCACTATGTTGAATTGAACTGTAGTTTGAGCTTTTCCCCATCTAAGTTATTATATGTCTTATTTGTGTCACTTATGTTACTTGTATATTATTTGTAATTCGTAACCCACTCCCCAAATATGTAACTGTATATTTTCAGCCTTCTGGCTGCCAAGCTCTTTCAATAAACCGTTAATTATTATTATTATTATTATTATTAGTATTTGGCATCCGAGCAACACGACCCGAATTAGCCATTATCGTAGCCTTTTTCCGGCAATTTTTTCGTCTTCCCTAGGGTAGTCATTATGGTTGGTAGACGAAAGTAAGAGATGTTTTATTTCACCCACTTCAGAGCCCGCATCCAATTACTGCTCGGGAGAAACGTTAATGTTAGGTTATTCAGTTTCACCCTCACGTACGCTGCTGTAGATACTATTTCCTCCAACGTGAGACAACCAAATGTAGTCGACATCGCATGAAAAGGATCATTTCTCCATTAATCCTGTTATATTGTACAGAATGATTCTCAATTTCGTACATTAAATTACAGTGTAGATTGCTGGGAAAATTCTAAGGTACAATGTCGATATGACCAAATTTCGGAATACGCATAGTTTTGTAGCTACAGCACTTTGAAGAGGTTTACGGTAATGATATGTTAGAGTGAGACAGCCTTAGATTTTGTTTGCAATTTTATACACAACTCTACACAATGTGACACAGGCAGAGGGAGGGAATTTTGAACATTTATTGTAATTACGCAACTATAGTTATGTGCCCAATTATACGCAAAATCTACGGTTGTTTCACTCCAACCTCACTATCATTACCTAAACCTCTTTCAAGCTTATTGATGTAGGTACAAAACTAAGAGTATTCCGACATTTTGTCATATCGACATAGTACCATAGAAGTGTCCTAGCAATACACTAAGCAATTTATTGTATACAGTTGCGAATCAATCGGTATAATTTCCTCAGTTACGATGTTATGTTGGGTTAAAATTAAGTTAGGTTGAGTTACACTGTCTACTTTGCAATTTGTATAGAAGACGATGCTAGGTTAGTTAGCTACGGTACTAATGTATATTTGACGCCAAAAATATTTAATAATATTTTTACCAATTGATATAATGACATTCCTGCTCGTATTTTCAATTCTCTTCATTTCAAATAACACATTAATATTGAGTTAGCCACCAAGATCTGCCGTACAACACCACATTAATTTTGATTTAGTCACTAGAGTTAGCCGCCAACTCGACCAAGGTTAAGTTGGCTCACTGCTGCTGTTGACGTTTTGGTGTAGAGGCAGATAATCGGTTTTTGCACGACCCTCCTAGAGGCTCCTGTCTTCAGCGACTGCCCCAGGATGTTCCTCCACGTGATTATTTTCTGAAATAGAAAAAAAAAAATAGTGTCATTATTTTATATATCTATGACTAAATTTTTTTTTGCTTTTTAATACTATTGTATATTTGTTTATTTTGTATTTTGTATTTTTATTTTTACGGGGATTAGCCCACCCGGGCACAGGTCACTGACCCACATCTGGGCCTGGGGGGCGAAAATGTAATAATGATAATAATAATAATAATAATAATAATAATAATAATAATAATAATAATAACAATAATAATAATAATAATAATGAAAGAGTTATTGTTAATGTTTATATGTATTGGCCATTGTTCTTGTATATTTGTTTGCGTGCTTATACTATTAAGGTTTAGTACGTATGTAGTAATGGCAACAAGACCAGCTGTGGTAGTCATAGGGAAGCTGTAGTCATAGTAGTAAGACCAGCTATAGTAATGTTAAACACTATACGAGCTGATGCAAAACCCTGCCCGCGAACCGTCACCATGGCCTTCCTCGGTCAATTTCAGTGTGATATACAGCAAAAGTTTATCATGTGAACCTTGTCACATGTTGATCAAAACCTACCAAACTTGGTGTAAACTTGTAGGCTCGTAGTCGTGTTATTTTGAGGACAGGTGGACGGACAGTCAGAGCCGAAAACCCTGCTCCCACAGTTACGTGCAGAGTAACGTGATTTGCTGAAAGACGAGCAGACAAAACTCGGGAGCAAAAACAGATTTAGGAACAAGAGCAGAAGCACAGTAGCTGCACTAGGAACAGCGAGTCTAATTACACCATTAGCAACAACGGCAGTAGATTAGCTTTCATTTTACTTCTAAGCTGTTTATAATCACTCTTTTAAATAACATCGGAGATCAATATTACTCCTACGTCTGCCATTATTCTTGCTCGTACGTCCGCTACCACCAGAACAACAACTACCTTTGTCATGGCAGTAATTTATTGGCGCAATCCTTACAGCAATATGACCAAGGAAGGGGAGAATAGATAAATATATGAATAACTAAATAGATAATATACAATACATAAATGTAATCTAAAGTTTTACACTGAAGAAATGTCGTACTGTCCAGAAATTACTGTTTGTGAGCCAAATTAAAATTGAAGACTTTCCACGATTTTGCTATATTCATGAAAATTCATTCGCGGGTCCACTCATGTGGTGTTGAAATAGAACTTGTAATAATCATTGAAATTGCGAGTCAAATATGTAAAACAAAAATTCTCTCTCTCTCTCTCTCTCTCTCTCTCTCTCTCTCTCTCTCTCTCTCTCTCTCTCTCTCTCTCTCTAACCGAGTATATGAGCGCGAGTATAGACTGAAAAATAATACAAATAGTTCTCTTTCTCTCTTAATAAGGGTCAGCATTTAATAATATCCTCAACACTGGCAGAGGTCTCGTAGTAAAGCAAAAAAATGAAAACAATTGTTCTTCATATCCTGGCAGTAACATAGTCAAGGCTTTGTGTGTGTAATAATAATATTAATAATAATAAACGGTTTATTAATGTGTGTGTGTGTGTGTGTGTGTGTGTGTGTGTGTGTGTGTGTATGTGTGTGTGTGTGTGTGTGTGTGTGTGTAAATTTACGAAAATCCATTGCATGTGCTTGTGCTCCGGGGATGTGAGGAATCGTATGTACACACAGACATGCATATGCACTATGCAGAGTAAAATAAACACACACACACACACACACACACACACACACACACACACACACACACACACACACACACACACACACACTGTCCCAGGAAAACAATTCGTTACACAACTCTCTCTCTCTCTCTCTCTCTCTCTCTCTCTCTCTCTCTCTCTCTCTCTCTCTCTCTCAGATTTCTATCTACATGCTATGAGCTTAAGGAAAAACCTCGCTTCCTCTCACCCTCTCCATCTCCACCCCCTCCCCCTTTCCTCTCACCCCCCCTATCTCCCTTCACCCTCTCCATCTCCACTCCGCTCCCCATCTCCTTCCCCATCTCCCTCACCCTCCCTATCTCCCCTCACCCTCTTCATCTCCACTCCCCTCCCCATCTCCCTCACCCTCCCCATCTCCCTCGCCCTCCCCTCCCCCTCTCCATCTCCCTCTCCATCTCCCCTCCCCCTCCCCATCTCCCCTACCCATTTCCCCTTCCCATTTCCTCTCACCCTCCCCATCTTCAATTAAGGTTATTGGTTAAGACAGATTTAATATGTAAATTAATCATCATATGACACACACACACACACACTGAAGACTACCTGTAATGCATGGTAATTAATTTCAGTAGATTACATCATATGACAGGTCTCGTATGCCAGGTCTCGTGTGACAGGCCTTGTATGACGTTTTGTATGGCAGGACTTGTATGACAGGCCTCGTATAACATGCCTCGTATGACGGTTCTCGTATGACATCTCGTTTGACAGGCTTCGCATGATAGGCCTTTTATGACATCTCGTATGACAAGTCTCTTATAATCTGTTTCTTATGACAGGTCTCGTATGACGGTTCTCGTATGACAGATCGTAATACATACCTTTAGTTCTGCAAGTACTTAGGTTGTACACCATACATTAAGTGACACACGCGTTCTATACATTGTGTATGATATGTCGAGCACTGTATGGTATTATTCATACTTTACATACCATTTATTATGCTCTGTCTCTCTCTTCCCGTGTTGTCTTTTTTTCTGTACCGGTATCTTATCCTCCCCCCTCTCTCTCACTTTTCTCTCTTTCTCTCTATCTCCCTGCACTTATTCTCTCTCTCTCTCTCTCTCTCTCTCTCTCTCTCTCTCTCTCTCTCTCTCTCTCTCTCTCTCCCTCTCTCTCTCCCTCTCCTTGCACTTATTCTTTCTGATTCTCTCTCTCTCTCTTTCTGTATCCTCACTTTTCTATTTGATTATCCTTCTGTCTCTCTCTCTCTCTCTTTCACCAGCCACCCACTCTCACTAACCTGTCAACAGAGGTGGAGGTCGTCCCGGAGCCAGGGCCATACTAACACCGAGTGAGCCTTCTGTGGCCCTGGTCCACTGTGGCCCTGCGCGCTAACTATGGGTGGCCTTGGTTTGCTGAGGCCCTGCGCGCTAATACTATAAGTGGCCTCGGTCCACTATGCTCTCTGTTATAACATTTAGTGGCCCTGGTCCTGCGTGGTGACTCACTGAGTGGCTTTGGTCCACCATGACCCTGTGTAATAACACAGAGTGGCCCTGGTCGATTGTGTCCTAACTCTATGGGTGGCCTTAGTTCTCTAGCCATGCGCATTGATATTAAGAGTGGCCCTGTACACCTATGTGTGGCCTTGGTCCACTATCGCCATACATATAGACCGTGAGTGAACCCAATATTGTGTGGCCTTACGTCCTGACACTTCGAGTGGCCCTGATCTACTGTGGTCCTACTTGCTGGCACTATCTACGGCACCCAGCACATAGCGACACCCCTCTACCTGGCTACCACGAGTAGTCTTAACAGGCACTAAATTTCCTTATCTGATGATTATGTTTCTACAAGGACGGGCCAGTGACCTGTCCGGCACCTCTTGCGTTATATTAATACGGATTCACACGTAATATATCTTAAGGATTCGAGAACGTACAGTCCGTTTAAGATTCTTCGAACACTGCTGGAGACAGCTGGCAACTCGAGGCCGTTTGTTTACTATAGTACGTAGTAATATAATACGAAACAACAAAGCCCAACCATTAAATTAAGCAACGGGGAACTAAATAACCAATCACCGATCACGTTTACATTTATTCATAACCTTTACTACGTACTATAGTAAACAAACGGCCTTGAGTTGCCAGCTGTCTCCAGAAGTGTTCGAAGAATCTTGAACGAGACCACCTGACGGTTCTGAGCAGGAAACAGATGTAAAACTTCGCTGAGAATACAGTAACTGGGGTTGTTTCTTAAATCATAGATACGGGAAAATTCAATTTTAGAATATCTGGGAAATTTCAGGTTTAGAATGGCAGGTGAAGGTAGAGGTTTAAGGAAAGTTAAATCTCCTGCGAACGCTTTTCATCTGGCGGGTCTAACGTAACACCGCCATAAAGGGGGTACAGGTCGTTACCGCCAGGACAGTCTAGCAATTTTCTATAGTATGGAATCCCACCACAGAAATAACAAAAGTTATCTAAAATCTGGTCTAAATCCCCTCCAGCTCTGACCGCTTGACGAATGCTGGCTCTGAGATCAAGGGTTAGTTGTTCAGTCACGCCTGGTATTCATTGAGCTGCCCGACCCAGTTAATATAGCACGGACGGTTAGGTTAGATCTACACACACACAACATTGGTTTACATAAGATTTTGAACTACGACTTGTGACAACACCAGTGATTGTAGGAAGGCCTCGCTGTATCTCTCACACACCCAACTCGCTCTCGGTGCGCGTTCGTGTGTGATTGATTTTGATTTTGCCGCTTACAGCGGCTACTTTATTGTGCACCCCACACTCATCCTGTGAGCGGTAGCGCAAAAGGATTACAGAGTAGGGTTTACAACGGGTCATAATAATTAACTCCCGTTGTCAGGATATTATGGCACTGAATGTTACACAGAATTTCAATTACATTATTTGTTTAGTTCTATACATAAAGGGTAACTTATTCACAAATGCGTGAGTACAGGCGTGAGGCAGTATGTCTGGCCTCACACTTTGTTATTCACATTTACGTGAGAAGTATTCAAGCACATTGCGTAATTGGTTCTGTATATGAGATCTGATATAGTTACTAAGTGCAAAAAAGTGGATATAATCTTAATATGTCGGCTATCTTGCCATTAGAGATGAAGTGTCGTGTGTGTGTGTGTGTGTGTGTGTGTGTGTTAGGGTGGTTTTCATACAATATGGGTAAACTGTGTTGGACGTTTCGTGTCAGCTCTACCTTATTAATGTTTTTTTTTTTTTTTTTTTTTTTTTTTTTTTTTTTTTTTTAGTCCACCCGGGCACAGGTCACTGACCCACATCGGGGCCTAGGGGGCGAAAATGTAATAATAATAAAAATTATTCATAATAAAAATAATAATAATGAAATAATAATAATAATAATAATAATAATAATAATAATAATAATAATAATAATAGTAAAGACGTACACAAAAATAGATTCAGAGTGAAAAAACAATATATGTATGTTGTGTTGTCAACACCCTGGGACTTGGTCACAATTTTTGTGGTGCCATATGGCAGCAGGGTCTAATGAGAACAATTCTGACTACAGTTATCAGCTGTGCAGGACTGGGGTGTAGACGGTCAGGTGAAGGTTGTGATTTGATAAGACGGCCAACTAAACCAACCGTCATGCTGGAGTTTGTCCTTGGATTGTATGTAAACTTACCACATCACCAGTGGTCTGTTCTACCTGGCTTGTATTCACCATGATACATGGGTACATGGTCGAGGACAGCTATCAGTCTGGTTTGGATGACGAGGGTTATTCAAGCCTTTTTCGAAATGATCATCTCAAAGTTGAGGCTCTGAGCTTCTGCCAGGAGGCTTTGGTCAAGAAGCATTTGTAGATGCGGTTATCTTCCTAGGAGAGGTCCTTCCTGGAGGAGTTATAATGCATTGGTAACCATGCACTAATTGTACTATGCACATGACCCGGTAAATGACAAAAGTAATGTTCGCTGCCAAGATAGTGTTAATTCGCGGGTTTGTATACCTGATGGTTGGTTCTCAGGTCCAGTGGCTGCTCAGCTCCGGTCACAGAGCAACTGTAAAACTCTTTGAGAATTTTTATATTTTTTTATGTATTTATTTATTGTTTGCACATTTGAAGATTGATTAAAGAGTTCCCGAGTCGGCGCTCACGGCCATCCAGATACTGTACATCTCTGAGACGTGAACGAGGAAGTGGTGACTACAGCCATACCATGAGGCGCCGGAGACTACAGGCTGAAACCTCATCGGATATAAACGACTTCAGCCGAAGTTTCGCATTTATGATTTTCTCTCCCGGTGAATCAAAACAATGTGGGGTTTCAAGGATCACAGAAGTATTACAATAATTTGTTTCAAGTTTATTAACCTCCTGGGTTGTGTTACGACTTCGCAGTTCAGCTCAAGATTTTATTAAGACTTTCATCCCACCTGATAAACTTTCCGAGTATTAATGGTCTGGAAGATATCAGTTCGTTATCAGTTCCCTAATGAAGTATATAAAGCTCCGATATCTGTATCCTGCATTACTTAGAACCATTAGTGACCTCACCCATTCAGAAATTAGCTTCGTTATTGAGTTGTCTGTTACAGCTAAGCGCCTCGCCTCCACGCAAGACATCATTACCAGACTGCATTCCCGAGGCGACTGGCTAGTTTGGTCCCAAGTTTTATATTTTAATGATTATGTATTTTAAGATGGGATCGAACCGAATCTCCCTGTTAGAGAGACGAGTATGGATACCACTACGCCACCACCCACCTCCAGAGTTACAGATACCATCGTTTCTGGAACACTTCCTTGGTAGAGCTTTAGGGTGATGGCATGGCAGCAAATATACTCACTTTTAACCCAAGGAGACGAAGGTTCGATTTCACTTTGGTCTAATTACTGCATTTGTGTGTGTGTGTGTGTTGTATGGAGAGAGAGAGAGAGAGAGAGAGAGTACAGTATTTGCTTTTTCTCTTCCATGCTCATTCTTTTTTCTTTCTCCCTGTTTGTTCACTCTCCTTCTCTTACTCTTTATCCCACTTTCCCACAGCCATGTCCTTTATTTATTCTTTTATAACACCATTTTATTCCTTCTCCCTATCTCTTAATTTTTCTCTTCCCTATCCAATCATTCTTCCTCTCCCTATCTCTTCATTCTTCTCCATATCCCTTTATTCTTCTCTCTTCCCTATCCCTTCTTCCTTCTTCTCCTTATCCTTTCATTCTTCCTCTTCTTTTCCCTATTCCTTCTTTCTTCTTCTTCCTATCCCTTATTCTCTTCGTCTTCCTCATTACTTTTTTCTCCTTTTCTTGTTCACCTTTATACCTCGCTATTTATCAGATCTATTTAGGTAACTGGGAATATAGTCGTCAACTCTACGGGGCAACACATGATAGGTTCATGTGCTGTGAGTGACGGAGTGACGGGTAGTGGTGAGTGACGGGTGGTAGTGAATGACGGGTGGTGGTGAGTGACGGGTAGTGGTGAGTGACGGGTGGTGGTGAATGACGGGTGGTGGTGAGTGATGGATTTTAATATTAATAATTGGCTTCTTACAGCGGCTAGTTTATTGTGCACCCCCATAATTCATCTTGTGAGCGGTAGCGCAAAAAAATTACAGAGCAGAGTTCACAAAGGGTCTGTATCACTAACCCTCGTGGTCAGGATATTATGGCACTGAATGTTACAGAGTATTTCAAATAAATTCTTTGTTTATTTCTATACATAGAGGGCGGCATATTAGCAACAGAGTGAGTGCAGGAGTGTGAGGTAGTATGTCTGGCCGCACACTTTGTTATTCACATTTGCGTGAGAAGTATTCAAGCACATTGTGTGTTTGGTTCTATACATGGGAACTGATATAGTTACTAAGTGCAAAAGTGGATACAATCTTAATATGTCGGCTACCTTGCCCTTAGAGATAAAGTGTTGTGCCATTTCACTCACAGTGTGCTTGGACCTGTCATTAAAAGGTTCTATCTTCACACAGTCAACGACGTAGTGTTCAAGTGTGTGGCCATGTGTTTGACTACACACTTTACATTTAGTGTTGTTCACATCTGCTTGTGGAATATACTGCCAGACATACTTACAACATATCCTAACCTTAGTCTAGCGGTTACAACATCTTGTAATCTAGTGATCTTGTTACTTGCTCCATATACATGTTTCACTTGATACATCTCATCATGGTAAACAGTGGATTAACTAGTGCCTGTTTGCACTTGTCTGCTTGCGTCAAATTCATCAATAAGTTCTTTCCTAATTGCAGTTTTAAGGGGTTTTTTTGACAGACCCAGATTGTATTCGACAGTGACTTTTTTTAGACGCGAGTGATGGGTGAGTGACGGGTGATGAGTGAGTGACGGGTGGTGGTGAGTGACGGATGGTGGTGTGTGGCGGATGGTGAGTGACAGATGAGTGATGAGTAACGTGAAGGGGAACTTAGGTAACTGATCAATGCTTGCATCTTTAATTTAACCTCTCAAGTATAAAACACCTAACCTAACAAAACAAAACACTTAACCCAAACATATTAGGCTACAGTTACTGGCCCGGGTCTCGGCAAGATTTTAGTAGTATATGTTTGGAGAAAATGTGGAAACTCCGATTCTACTTTTTTTTGTTACTTTGCCTTGTTAGGGGAGAAATCTTTTTTGTTTATTTGTCTTTTTTTTGTCATTGTGTGTAATCATAATACCCGTACGGTACAGTTTTGACATTTACATAGTATAGTGCAGCAGCTAGTTTTTCATTTCCAACGGATTCGCTCAGATTGCACGATTCTAGTTCCTGTTCAGACTAATTCCTTGATCTCAGAACGATTCTGCTGCCAGAGACCTCTATGAAGAAAAATCTCTGACTGTATTCTGGTGCTCAATGTATCAGTCATATCCACAAGTTAGTGAGATTGCACTTCGAGTCCTCTTGCCATCTTCTACTACTTATTTATGTGAATCTGGTTTCTTCACCTTCTTCAAATAGAGAATGAAAGCCGAAACCGGTTACATGTGGACCCAGACATGAGATGTGCTTTATCAGTGACTCAACCTCGAATCGGTCGACTGACTGAAAGGAAACAATGTCATCCATCCCATTGAACTGTAACAAAATATGCAGTCTATTTGATGATTGAAAACATTAAAATAAAGGAAGAGAACCAAAACAGTTTATTTTCATCATTATTTGTGAGGGAGAGAACTGAAGGGGGGCCACGAGGCTGTTGAGAGTTCCTCATGGTGGAATGGAGTGAAAAAGTTTGAGAAACACCGACACAGCGCTCACCGTGTAAAGGAATCATTAAATCACCTTAGCAACAGCCAAGAGACTCTGCCCTATCACTCAAGAAGATATCTAGTTGAGTTTTAGGTTAATCACCCCAAGATGTTTCACCCAGACCTCATTATAGATAAAACAAGAGAGGTTTATCTATGCTCTTATAGACAACAGGTGTGTGTATGATTTGCTTGTTTTAGAATTGTTAGCTAATTAATGAGAATATGATAATGTTGTATGGACCGAGTGATGTGTCGAGGCAGGAAGAATAATGGTGTGATGTAAGCCAGATTGGTAACAGGTAATGCTCGCTCGCTCATCAACAGGTAAGCCCGTCCCTGGCATCACGACCAGGGATGTCAAGGTCTTTCTGGAGACTGAAGTTCTGGCTACATGCATGACGTTACCTTATTTTGTTATTGTAATCCTGGAGAGAGAGAGAGAGAGAGAGAGAGAGAGAGAGAGAGAGAGAGAGAGAGAGAGAGAGAGAGGTTAGATGTATAAAATGAAAATGAGATAGAGGAAGAGGGAGGCCAGTGGATTCCTCTATTGTTCTTGATTGTCTTGCTTAAGGCTACTTTGAAGCCCAGGACTGTTCTCGCTTCCACGGCATCAACTAGTAGGCTGTTCCATTGGTCTATGCCAGTCTCTGTGTGACGAGCACTTTTGTACGAGTATATTCGTCCTGTATGACACCTTGTAACTATGACGTGTTTGTGGCGCTTGACATCTTGAAAAAGTGATCTGGGTTGACGTTTTCCATCCCTTTCAGGACTCAGAATGTGTCTCCACATTCTGAGTCTGAGTCTTTTATATATATATATATATATATATATATATATATATATATATATATATATATATATATATATATATATATATATATATATATATATATATATATGTGTGGAAAATTCATGAAATAATTTTTGCGCAGAAGTTATGTTTTCGTCATCAAGACAGACCTAGAGTATGTGTGATGTTGAGGCTCATACACACAGCATCAACACCATACAGTAACTGCACAGGACAATAGAGCTCTTTAGTAAAGTAGTGGTAGTGAAGTAGTAGTGTAGAAGTAGTGAAGTAGTAGTAGTGTAGTAGAAATGTAGTAGTAGTAGTGTACTAGTAGTGAAGTAATACTGTTGTATTAGTGGCGTAGTAGTAGTGAAGTAATACCTTCGCTCAACTAACTCAACACAGCTAGGGTAGCTACTTATGTATTTGGATATTAAATTTTAAGGTAATAAAATGGCGGCGAAGGTGTGGCTACTGGGGGAGGCTGGAGGCCATTTAAAAAAAGTGTAGTGGTAGTGTAGTAGTAGTAGTGATGTAATAGTGTAGTAGTAGTGTAGTAGTAAGAACAAAAAAACATAATGGAGGAAACTGCAGCGGTAGGGTGTGTCATAGGAGGGAAGATCAGCTAAAACTAATGGCCCATCACTTTTTTGGTAGATTTTAGTGTATATAAACAGAAAATAATTTCAGTTTCAATATTTTGCAACCTTTTGCTAGGTAGATTTTAGCTTGAAATTTATCGAAAATCTAACGTACAGCTGCATTAGTGCATTACAATTAAATAGTGAACATTGCTTTCTGACTTCATTCTTTAACAACCCAACTAACAATATTTTTTTCTGTTTCAGATTCTGATGCATTTATAAGTTGATAATATTTGCGATGGCTGCTTGTGTCAGGACGAGGAACCAAAAATCCAGCCATCTCAGTCACTATCTTGGGTCTGGGAGAGAGCTCCTGAAGTCGGAGTTGCCTACATTGAGAGATGCTTTGAGATACGGTGTTTTAATCAGGCAAATCAGTGAAAAGAACCAAAGAACTTACACAAACAAAGACATTGCCAGTGATATGACCAAAGCTGTCTTGGCACAGTACACTCTGGCTAACGCTCAGTTCAAGCCTCCAGTCATAACAAGTCAGAAGAAGATTAGTGAGAGACTGCTAGCCAGTTGGGAAAAGGCAAGAGATATCTCTCTTGGGAGAGGAAAACTTGCAGTTAAGGACAGCTTTGCCAAGCAACTGGACCAGTTATTTGACATAATTACTTGCAAGTGCCCAATTGTTCTCTGTCCTGAGTTTGGATGCGATCGTGACTGTAAATCCGAGGCCCACATCTCCTGTATTTGCAAGCGTGAACTGAAGATTCCTGTGATTGAACTGGCATTTGTCAAAGCACAGAGAGAGAAGACTGGCAGTATAGGGGCTCTCATGATTTCTAGCCAAGATATTCCGGAGTCCAAGAGACAGGAGGCTGCCACAGATAGACAGAAGAGGAGAAGAGTTGCCGAGGAAAAGAGACTTGAGAAGGCCCAGGGTGAGGTAAAAAAGGCCGATGATTGGAGTCAAGCTGATTCAGAGTTTAATGACTTCCCCATGGCTGATCCGAGTGCTGACCAGGAGAATGGTGACTTTGTCCCTAACCCAGAAAATAATGATCCCAAACCTTCCAGGCATAAGATTCGAAATAGGAAAGATATCCCGAGCATAGCTCTGGCCAGCATGCGACACCACACTGGTCTCAGAGAAACTGCAGAGATAGCAACAGCTGCCTGGATTGACGGTGGTTTGATGACACCTGATGATGTTCACCTGGTGATAGATCATAACAAAGTAAGGAGAGCTCAGGAGAAACTTGTCAGTAACCTAGAAGAGGAGTTTGATAAGGGGATAAGAGAAAATGGAATCAATTGTTTGTTCTTTGATGGGAGAAGGGATGACACTAAAGTGTTCATGAAAGTTGGAAATTCTGACAAGTTGTTCCCTGCCATGGTGAAGGAGGAACACTACTCCTGCTGCAGTGAACCAGGAGGGAAGTATTTGTGGCATTTCACTCCAGAGAAAGATGACATCAGGAAACCAGCTGAGATAGTGGCAGATAACATTGTGAACTGGCTCAGAGAAAGGAACGTAGACCAGACCCTGCAGGCCCATTGGAGGGGACAGCACCAACACGAACACAGGGTGGCAAGGGGGGGTCATACAGTGGATAGAGCGGAAGATTGGGAGGAAGCTGGTCTGGATTGTTTGTGACCTCCACACCAACGAGTTGCCACTCAGACATCTGATCCAGGAGCTGGATGGCAAGACTCTTTCAAACAACAGATGGTCTGGTCCTCTTGGCAAGATGCTGGACTCTGCCACTGAGTTAGAAATAAATCCGAGCTTTGAAAAAATCACAGTTGGCCCTCCACTCGTTGAGCTTGCACATACTGTCATTGACGACCTGAGTACTGACCAGTACTATGGTTACATGATTTGTAGTGCCATCAAAACTGGGGGTCATGCCTGATAGACTTGCTTACCTGCAGATAAGTCCAGTCTCACATTCTAGGTGGCTCACAACGGCTCTCAGGTTCTGCAGAATTTGGGTCGCTCATCATAAACTGAAAGGGAACCAGCTTCACAACCTGAGACTTATTGTCCAATTCATCGTGAGTGTCTACTTGCCAAATTGGTTCAACACCAAGGTCAAGTCATCGTTCTCCGTAGGTCCGAGGCATATTCTCTTCCAGCTTGAGCTCCTGAGGAGTCAGCCAAGGAAGGTTGTTCAGATTGTGGAGCAGACTGTGAGGAGATCTTCCTGGTATGCTCATCCCGAGGCAGTTCTGCAGGCAATGCTCTGCAGTAAGGATGAGGAGGAGAGAAGAGTAGCAGTCAAAAAGATCTTGGATATGAGACTTATGAGAGGATCTGGGCATGACGAATCAGTTGGTGACGATTCCTTCAGGGTCAGGGAGACTCCTGAAGTCAATCTAGGTGCCAAGACCCTCACTGATCTCATAGATCTGGATAACATCCAGGCTGGCAGTGAGCCCCCTCTTACCTGCAGCCTCACCAATGTTCAAGTCAGAGCTTTCCTGGACAACCCCATGCATGTCCCTGCCTGGCCCTCGCACGCCCAGAGTATAGAGCGTTGTGTACAGCAAGTGAGCGAGGCCAGCAGTCACGTGTACAGCCAGGAGAGGAGGGAAGGCTACATCCGAGCTCAGGTGGTCAGCAGGGAGGTGATGAGTAGAAACAGAAGCAAGAAAGACATGTTTTCTATGGTGTGCAGCAACACCGGGTCGTAGTAGTAAAACCGGTTTTTGTATTTGATGATTTTGTTTTCTAAAGGAATATTAAATTTAATAAATGTGTCGAGATCATTCGTTTCACTATTCTAGGGGTGGCGGACCCGGGTAAGGTAGGAGGGTGCAAGTCAAGTGCTACATACTGTATATAGTGAGAGTGTATGTGGTCTGAGAATTATCCTTAATACTTGAAAAAAAGATAAATAATGAAATGAATGACGTCTTATAATAATCATATAATAAGGGTCCTCATCTATTGCTCTTTCAGGCTGTAAACCTAAGACAATATAGTGATAAAACTTACGCCCATCCTTCCCCTCCTTCCTTCAGGGATTACCCTACTTTCTTCAATCCCCTCCCTCTCTGATGAGGAACACACTACCCTCCCACACCCCTCCCACAAGTAAACCATTTCCCCTTTCCACCCCACGTGACTTACCGTGCAGAAAGGACCCGGCCAGACGCAGGGGTTAGGTGGTGGTGTGCAGGATTACTTTTGACCATGACTGTACAGAACTAGACAAATAATGTATTGGAAATACTTCTTTTAACATTCAATTCCATAATATCCTGACCCCTGGGTCTGTCAGACACACCGTTTGTGACCTCTTCTCTTTATCTTTAATCCATTTGTACTACTGCTCACCGGATGAGTATTGGGTGCACAACAAGCTAGACGCTATATGTGGCAAAATTCAAAAGGCGGATGCCCGCCATTTTTAGTACACAACACAGCACACTACAGCACAGCACACCACACCACAGCACACACTTATAGATTATCAGTACAGATGAGCCTCGACCTGAGCCCTGACAGAACGTTACGGTTGTGTTAATTCGTCAGGCCGCGGTGAGGAAGTATATGAGAGTGATTCTGGAAGTTATATTTATGATCCATATAACATATTTATGGTTTATTAACCTTTCTAATGATTTTACCTAGTGTGTGTGTGTGTGTGTGTGTGATATTAATCGCTTTGCGTATCGTAATCCTGAGTAATGGTTCGCCGGTGCAGTTGGCGAGTTGTCCGGCCTTCTTGGACTATTCCTTGACACTGGGTCATGCAACTCGTTAAATCAGGGTGTGGTTGTTGTTTTGCCGACAGCTTGTACACCTTAAACAAATTCACGCCTAAGTGGCCCTAGGGCCGGCCATCCTCGATTCGAGGGGCTTCCATTATTTATTGTTATGTGTGTGTGTGTGTGTGTGTGTGTGTGTGTGTGATGGTTAAGTTTGAATTTTCAATTTTGTCAAATACAACAGATAGTTTATTGTATCCATATTTTTGCCTTCATTAAGCACATCAATTCCCACTTATAGAACGAAACACATAAATGTGCTTGAATGTCCCTCAGGCAGGTGTGAATAACAAAGTGTGCGGCCAGGTGTATTATCTCACACTGTTGTACTCACGCAGGTGTGATTAACAAAGTGTGCGGCCAGGTGTATTATCTCACACTGTTGTACTCACGCAGGTGTGATTAACAAAGTGTGCGGCCAGGTGTATTGCCTCACACTGCTGTACTCACGCTGGTGCGATTAACAAAGTGTGCAGCCAGGTGTGTTATCTCACACTGTTGTACTCACGCTGGTGTGATTAACAAGGTGTGAGGCCAGGTGTATTGCCTCACACTGCTTTACTCACGCTGGTGTGATTAACAAAGTGTGCGGCCAGGTGTATTGCCTCACACTGCTTTACTCACGCTGGTGTGATTAACAAAGTGTGCAGCCAGGTGTATTGTCTCACACTGCTGCACTCACTCTGGTGTGAATAAGTCAGAGAGTATGTACAGTCGCGGCTAAAAGAAATCCTGCACCCTTCCCACTACCATACCGGTGATGTCCAGGGCTTTCTACACGACGGGTCACAAGAGGGTGGGGGATGTATTGATGGGGGGAGAGCTAGGGGTGGCGGACCCGGGTAAGGTAGGAGGGTGCAAGTCAAGGGCCACATACTGAAGAAGTGAGAGTGTATGTGGTCTGAGAATTATCCTTAATACTTGAAAAAAAGATAAATAATGAAATGAATGACGCCTTATAATAATCATATAATAAGGGTCCTCATCTATTGCTCTTTCAGGCTGTAAACCTAAGACAATATAGTGATAAAACTTACGCCCATCCTTCCCCTCCTTCCTTCAGGGATTACCCTACTTTCTTCAATCCCCTCCCTCTCTGATGAGGAACACACTACCCTCCCACACCCCTCCCACAAGTAAACCATTTCCCCTTTCCACCCCACGTGACTTACCGTGCAGAAAGGACCCGGCCAGACGCAGGGGTTAGGTGGTGGTGTGCATGATTACTTTTGACCATGACTGTACAGAACTAAACAAATAATGTATTGGAAATACTTCTTTTAACATTCAATGCCATAATATCCTGACCCCTGGGTCTGTCAGACACACCGTTTGTGACCTCTTCTCTTTATCTTTAATCCATTTGTACTACTGCTCACCGGATGAGTATTGGGTGCACAACAAACTAGACGCTATATGTGGCAAAATTCAAAAGGCGGATGCCCGCCATTTTTAGTACACACCACAGCACACTACAGCACAGCACACCACACCACAGCACACACTTATAGATTATCAGTACAGATGAGACTCGACCTGAGCCCTGACAGAACGTTACGGTTGTGTTAATTCGTCAGGCCGCGGTGAGGAAGTATATGAGAGTGATTCTGGAAGTTGTATTTATGATCCATATAACATATTTATGGTTTATTAACATTTCTAATGATTTTACCTAATGTGTGTGTGTGTGTGTGTGATATTAATCGATTTGCGTATCGTAATCCTGAGTAATGGTTCGCCTGTGCAGTTGGCGAGTTGTCCGGCCTTCTTGTACTATTCCTTGACACTGGGTCATGCAACTCGTTAAATCAGGGTGTGGTTGTTGTTTTGCCGACAGCTTGTACACCTTAAACAAATTCACGCCTAGGTGGCCCTAGGGCCGGCCATCCTCGATTCGAGGGGCTTCCATTATTTATTATTATATATGTGCGTGTGTGTGTGTGTGTGTGTGTGTGTGTGTGTGTGTGTGTGTGTGTGTGTGTGAGATAATAATAATAAACGGTTTATTAATAGAGTTGCAGCCGGTGGCTGAAAATATACAAACTTAAATTTGATATAGACATAGTGATATACGTTGAATACATTTACAGGACTGTACACCACATAAATCTGGAGTTGTTTATTATTTTAACAATAGATGGGATGGTGCTATTCTTATATCTATCGGTGCGGGCTCTTAGGGCTGAATTTTGTTGTAGTGGCGGACTGGGCGAGGTGGGCCGGGGGCTGTCGGTGGCAGGATGTGGCGATGAAAAGGATGGTGCAGTAGTCCACTGTCAAACCTTGTGTGTGTGTGTGTGTGTGTGTGTGTGTGTGTGTGATATTAATCGATTTGTGTATCGTAATCCTGAGTAATGGTTCGCCTGTGCAGTTGGCGAGTTTTCCGGCCTTCTTGGACTATTCCTTGACACTGGGTCATGCAACTCGTTAAATCAGGGTGTGGTTGTTGTTTTGCCGACAGCTTGTACACCTTAAACAAATTCACGCCTAGGTGGCCCTAGGGCCGGCCATCCTCGATTCGAGGGGCTTCCATTATTTATTATTACATATGTGCGTGTGTGTGTGTGTGTGTGTGTGTGTGTGTGTGTGTGTGTGTGTGTGTGTGTGTGAGATAATAATAATAAACGGTTTATTAATAGAGTTGCAGCCGGTGGCTGAAAATATACAAACTTAAATTTGATATAGACATAGTGATATACGTTGAATACATTTACAGGACTGTACACCACATAAATCTGGAGTTGTTTATTATTTTAACAATAGATGGGATGGTGCTATTCTTATATCTATTGGTGCGGGCTCTTTTGGGCGGAATTTTGTTGTAGTGGCGGACTGGGCGAGGTGGGCCGGGGGCTGCCGGTGGCAGGATGTGGCGATGAAAAGGATGGTGCAGTAGTCCACTGTCAAACCTTGTGTGTGTGTGTGTTTGTGTGTGTGTGTGTGTGTGTGTGTGTGTGATGGCAAAGTTTGAAATTTAATTTTGTCAAATACAACAGATAGTTTATTGTATCCACATTTTTGCCTTCATTAAGTACATCAATTCCCACTTATAGAACGAAACACATAAATGTGCTTGAATGTCCCTCACGCAGGTGTGAATAACAAAGTGTGCAGCCAGGTGTATTGCCTCACACTGCTTTACTCACGCAGGTGTGAATAACAAAGTGTGCGGCCAGGTGTATTGTCTCACACTGCTGTACTCACGCAGGTGTGAATAACAAAGTGTGCGGCCAGGTGTATTGCCTCACACTGCTTTACTCACGCTGGTGCGATTAACCAAGTGTGCAGCCAGGTGTATTGTCTCACACTGCTGTACTCACTCTGCTGTGAATAAGTCAGAGAGTATGTACAGTCGCGGCTAAAAGAAATCCTGCACCCTTCCCACTACCATACCGGTGATGTCCAGGGCTTTCTACACGACGGGTCACAAGAGGGTGGGGGATGTATTGATGGGGGGAGAGCTAGGGGTGGCGGACCCGGGTAAGGTAGGAGGGTGCAAGTCAAGGGCCACATACTGTATATAGTGAGAGTGTATGTGGTCTGAGAATTATCCTTAATACTTGAAAAAAAGATAAATAATGAAATGAATGACGTCTTATAATAATCATATAATAAGGGTCCTCATCTATTGCTCTTTCAGGCTGTAAACCTAAGACAATATAGTGATAAAACTTACGCCCATCCTTCCCCTCCTTCCTTCAGGGATTACCCTACTTTCTTCAATCCCCTCCCTCTCTGATGAGGAACAGACTACCCTCCCACACCCCTCCCACAAGTAAACCATTTCCCCTTTCCACCCCACGTGACTTACCGTGCAGAAAGGACCCGGCCAGACGCAGGGGTTAGGTGGTGGTGTGCATGATTACTTTTGACCATGACTGTACAGAACTAAACAAATAATGTATTGGAAATACTTCTTTTAACATTCAATGCCATAATATCCTGACCCCTGGGTCTGTCAGACACACCGTTTGTGACCTCTTCTCTTTATCTTTAATCCATTTGTACTACTGCTCACCGGATGAGTATTGGGTGCACAACAAACTAGACGCTATATGTGGCAAAATTCAAAAGGCGGATGCCCGCCATTTTTAGTACACACCACAGCACACTACAGCACAGCACACCACACCACAGCACACACTTATAGATTATCAGTACAGATGAGCCTCGACCTGAGCCCTGACAGAACGTTACGGTTGTGTTAATTCGTCAGGCCGCGGTGAGGAAGTATATGAGAGTGATTCTGGAAGTTATATTTATGATCCATATAACATATTTATGGTTTATTAACCTTTCTAATGATTTTACCTAATGTGTGTGTGTGTGTGTGTGATATTAATCGATTTGCGTATCGTAATCCTGAGTAATGGTTCGCCTGTGCAGTTGGCGAGTTGTCCGGCCTTCTTGGACTATTCCTTGACACTGGGTCATGCAACTCGTTAAATCAGGGTGTGGTTGTTGTTTTGCCGACAGCTTGTACACCTTAAACAAATTCACGCCTAGGTGGCCCTAGGGCCGGCCATCCTCGATTCGAGGGGCTTCCATTATTTATTATTATATATGTGTGTGTGTGTGTGTGTGTGTGTGTGTGTGTGTGTGTGTGTGTGTGTGTGTGTGAGATAATAATAATAAACGGTTTATTAATAGAGTTGCAGCCGGTGGCTGAAAATATACAAACTTAAATTTGATATAGACATAGTGATATACGTTGAATACATTTACAGGACTGTACACCACATAAATCTGGAGTTGTTTATTATTTTAACAATAGATGGGATGGTGCTATTCTTATATCTATCGGTGCGGGCTCTTATGGGCGGAATTTTGTTGTAGTGGCGGACTGGGCGAGGTGGGCCGGGGGCTGCCGGTGGCAGGATGTGGCGATGAAAAGGATGGTGCAGTAGTCCACTGTCAAACCTTGAGTGTGTGTGTGTGTGTGTGTGTGTGTGTGTGTGTGTGTGTGTGATGGCAAAGTTTGAAATTTAATTTTGTCAAATACAACAGATAGTTTATTGTATCCACATTTTTGCCTTCATTAAGTACTTCAATTCCCACTTATAGAACGAAACACATAAATGTGCTTGAATGTCCCTCACGCAGGTGTGAATAACAAAGTGTGCAGCCAGGTGTATTGCCTCACACTGCTTTACTCACGCAGGTGTGAATAACAAAGTGTGCGGCCAGGTGTATTGTCTCACACTGCTGTACTCACGCAGGTGTGAATAACAAAGTGTGCGGCCAGGTGTATTGCCTCACACTGCTTTACTCACGCTGGTGCGATTAACCAAGTGTGCAGCCAGGTGTATTGTCTCACACTGCTGTACTCACTCTGCTGTGAATAAGTCAGAGAGTATGTACAGTCGCGGCTAAAAGAAATCCTCCACCCTTCCCACTACCATACCGGTGATGTCCAGGGCTTTCTACACGACGGGTCACAAGAGGGTGGGGGATGTATTGATGGGGGGAGAGCTAGGGGTGGCGGACCCGGGTAAGGTAGGAGGGTGCAAGTCAAGGGCCACATACTGTATATAGTGAGAGGGGAGGTGGTCTGAGAATTATCCTTAATACTTGAAAAAAAGATAAATAATGAAATGAATGACGCCTTATAATAATCATATAATAAGGGTCCTCATCTATTGCTCTTTCAGGCTGTAAACCTAAGACAATATAGTGATAAAACTTACGCCCATCCTTCCCCTCCTTCCTTCAGGGATTACCCTACTTTCTTCAATCCCCTCCCTCTCTGATGAGGAACAGACTACCCTCCCACACCCCTCCCACAAGTAAACCATTTCCCCTTTCCACCCCACGTGACTTACCGTGCAGAAAGGACCCGGCCAGACGCAGGGGTTAGGTGGTGGTGTGCATGATTACTTTTGACCATGACTGTACAGAACTAAACAAATAATGTATTGGAAATACTTCTTTTAACATTCAATGCCATAATATCCTGACCCCTGGGTCTGTCAGACATACCGTTTGTGACCTCTTCTCTTTATCTATAATCCATTTGTACTACTGCTCACCGGATGAGTATTGGGTGCACAACAAACTAGACGCTATATGTGGCAAAATTCAAAAGGCGGATGCCCGCCATTTTTAGTACACACCACAGCACACTACAGCACAGCACACCACACCACAGCACACACTTATAGATTATCAGTACAGATGAGCCTCGACCTGAGCCCTGACAGAACGTTACGGTTGTGTTAATTCGTCAGGCCGCGGTGAGGAAGTATATGAGAGTGATTCTGGAAGTTGTATTTATGATCCATATAACATATTTATGGTTTATTAACCTTTTTAATGATTTTACCTAATGTGTGTGTGTGTGTGTGTGATATTAATCGATTTGCGTATCGTAATCCTGAGTAATGGTTCGCCTGTGCAGTTGGCGAGTTGTCCGGCCTTCTTGGACTATTCCTTGACACTGGGTCATGCAACTCGTTAAATCAGGGTGTGGTTGTTGTTTTGCCGACAGCTTGTACACCTTGAACAAATTCACGCCTAGGTGGCCCTAGGGCCGGCCATCCTCGATTCGAGGGGCTTCCATTATTTATTATTATATATGTGCGTGTGTGTGTGTGTGTGTGTGTGTGTGTGTGTGTGAGATAATAATAATAAACGGTTTATTAATAGAGTTGCAGCCGGTGGCTGAAAATATACAAACTTAAATTTGATATAGACATAGTGATATACGTTGAATACATTTACAGGACTGTACACCACATAAATCTGGAGTTGTTTATTATTTTAACAATAGATGGGATGGTGCTATTCTTATATCTATCGGTGCGGGCTCTTATGGGCGGAATTTTGTTGTAGTGGCGGACTGGGCGAGGTGGGCCGGGGGCTGCCGGTGGCAGGATGTGGCGATGAAAAGGATGGTGCAGTAGTCCACTGTCAAACCTTGTGTGTGTGTGTGTGTGTGTGTGTGTGTGTGTGTGTGTGTGTGTGTGTGTGTGTGTGATGGCAAAGTTTGAAATTTAATTTTGTCAAATACAACAGATAGTTTATTGTATCCACATTTTTGCCTTCATTAAGTACATCAATTCCCACTTATAGAACGAAACACATAAATGTGCTTGAATGTCCCTCAGGCAGGTGTGAATAACAAAGTGTGCGGCCAGGTGTATTATCTCACACTGTTGTGCTCACGCAGGTGTGATTAACAAAGTGTGCGGCCAGGTGTATTGTCTCACACTGTTGTACTCACGCAGGTGTGATTAACAAAGTGTGCGGCCAGGTGTATTATCTCACACTGTTGTACTCACGCAGGTGTGAGTAACAAAGTGTGCGGCCAGGTGTATTGCCTCACACTGCTGTACTCACGCTGGTGCGATTAACAAAGTGTGCAGCCAGGTGTGTTATCTCACACTGTTGTACTCACGCTGGTGTGAATAACAAAGTGTGCGGCCAGGTGTATTGTCTCACACTGCTGTACTCACGCAGGTGTGAATAACAAAGTGTGCGGCCAGGTGTATTGCCTCACACTGCTTTACTCACGCTGGTGCGATTAACCAAGTGTGCAGCCAGGTGTATTGTCTCACACTGCTGTACTCACTCTGCTGTGAATAAGTCAGAGAGTATGTACAGTAGCGGCTAAAAGAAATCCTGCACCCTTCCCACTACCATACCGGTGATGTCCAGGGCTTTCTACACGACGGGTCACAAGAGGGTGGGGGATGTATTGATGGGGGGAGAGCTAGGGGTGGCGGACCCGGGTAAGGTAGGAGGGTGCAAGTCAAGGGCCACATACTGTATATAGTGAGAGTGTATGTGGTCTGAGAATTATCCTTAATACTTGAAAAAAAGATAAATAATGAAATGAATGACGTCTTATAATAATCATATAATAAGGGTCCTCATCTATTGCTCTTTCAGGCTGTAAACCTAAGACAATATAGTGATAAAACTTACGCCCATCCTTCCCCTCCTTCCTTCAGGGATTACCCTACTTTCTTCAATCCCCTCCCTCTCTGATGAGGAACAGACTACCCTCCCACACCCCTCCCACAAGTAAACCATTTCCCCTTTCCACCCCACGTGACTTACCGTGCAGAAAGGACCCGGCCAGACGCAGGGGTTAGGTGGTGGTGTGCAGGATTACTTTTGACCATGACTGTACAGAACTAAACAAATAATGTATTGGAAATACTTCTTTTAACATTCAATGCCATAATATCCTGACCCCTGGGTCTGTCAGACACACCGTTTGTGACCTCTTCTCTTTATGTTTAATCCATTTGTACTACTGCTCACCGGATGAGTATTGGGTGCACAACAAACTAGACGCTATATGTGGCAAAATTCAAAAGGCGGATGCCCGCCATTTTTAGTACACACCACAGCACACCACACCAGAGCACATACACATATAGATTATCAGTACAGATGAGCCTCGACCTGAGCCCTGACAGAGCATTACAGTTGTGTTAATTCGTCAGGCCGCGGTGAGGAAGTATATGAGAGTAGGGTGTGTTATAGGAGGGAAGATCAGCTAAAAGTAATGGCCCATCACTTTTTTGGTAGATTTTAGTGTATATAAACAGAAAATAATTTCAGTTTCAATATTTTGCAACCTTTTGCTAGGTAGATTTTAGCTTGAAATTTATCGAAAATCTAACGTACAGCTGCATTAGTGCATTACAATTAAATAGTGAACATTGCTTTCTGACTTCATTCTTTAACAACCCAACTAACAATATTTTTTTCTGTTTCAGATTCTGATGCATTTATAAGTTGATAATATTTGCGATGGCTGCTTGTGTCAGGACGAGGAACCAAAAATCCAGCCATCTCAGTCACTATCTTGGGTCTGGGAGAGAGCTCCTGAAGTCGGAGTTGCCTACATTGAGAGATGCTTTGAGATACGGTGTTTTAATCAGGCAAATCAGTGAAAAGAACCAAAGAACTTACACAAACAAAGACATTGCCAGTGATATGACCAAAGCTGTCTTGGCACAGTACACTCTGGCTAACGCTCAGTTCAAGCCTCCAGTCATAACAAGTCAGAATAAGATTAGTGAGAGACTGCTAGCCAGTTGGGAAAAGGCAAGAGATATCTCTCTTGGGAGAGGAAAACTTGCAGTTAAGGACAGCTTTGCCAAGCAACTGGACCAGTTATTTGACATAATTACTTACAAGTGCCCAATTGTTCTCTGTCCTGGGTTTGGATGCGATCGTGACTGTAAATCCGAGGCCCACATCTCCTGTATTTGCAAGCGTGAACTGAAGATTCCTGTGATCGAACTGGCATTTGTCAAAGCACAGAGAGAGAAGACTGGCAGTATAGGGGCTCTCATGATTTCTAGCCAAGATATTCCGGAGTCCAAGAGACAGGAGGCTGCCACAGATAGACAGAAGAGGAGAAGAGTTGCCGAGGAAAAGAGACTTGAGAAGGCCCAGGGTGAGGTAAAAAAGGCCGATGATTGGAGTCAAGCTAATTCAGAGTTTAATGACTTCCCCATGGCTGATCCGAGTGCTGACCAGGAGAATGGTGACTTTGTCCCCAACCCAGAAAATAATGATTCCAAACCTTCCAGGCATAAGATTCGAAATAGGAAAGATATCCCGAGCATAGCTCTGGCCAGCATGCGACACCACACTGGTCTCAGAGAAACTGCAGAGATAGCAACAGCTGCCTGGATTGACGGTGGTTTGATAACACCTGATGATGTTCACCTGGTGATAGATCATAACAAAGTAAGGAGAGCTCAGGAGAAACTTGTCAGTAACCTAGAAGAGGAGTTTGATAAGGGGATAAGAGAAAATGGAATCAATTGTTTGTTCTTTGATGGGAGAAGGGATGACACTAAAGTGTTCATGAAAGTTGGAGACTCTGACAAGTTGTTCCCTGCCATGGTGAAGGAGGAACACTACTCCTGTTGCAGTGAACCAGGAGGGAAGTATTTGTGGCATTTCACTCCAGAGAAAGATGACATCAGGAAACCAGCTGAGATAGTGGCAGATAACATTGTGAACTGGCTCAGAGAGAGGAACGTAGACCAGACCCTGCAGGCCATTGGAGGGGACAGCACCAACACGAACACAGGGTGGCAAGGGGGGTCATACAGTGGATAGAGCGGAAGATTGGGAGGAAGCTGGTCTGGATTGTTTGTGACCTCCACACCAACGAGTTGCCACTCAGACATCTGATCCAGGAGCTGGATGGCAAGACTCTTTCAAACAACAGATGGTGTGGTCCTCTTGGCAAGATGCTGGACTCTGCCACTGAGTTAGAAATAAATCCGAGCTTTGAAAAAATCACAGTTGGCCCTCCACTCGTTGAGCTTGCACATACTGTCATTGACGACCTGAGTACTGACCAGTACTATGGTTACATGATTTGCAGTGCCATCAAAACTGGGGTCATGCCTGATAGACTTGCTTACCTGCAGATAAGTCCAGTCTCACATTCTAGGTGGCTCACAACGGCTCTCAGGTTCTGCAGAATTTGGGTCGCTCATCATAAACTGAAAGGGAACCAGCTTCACAACCTGAGACTTATTGTCCAATTCATCGTGAGTGTCTACTTGCCAAATTGGTTCAACACCAAGGTCAAGTCATCGTTCTCCGTAGGTCCAAGGCATATTCTCTTCCAGCTTGAGCTCCTGAGGAGTCAGCCAAGGAAGGTTGTTCAGATTGTGGAGCAGACTGTGAGGAGATCTTCCTGGTATGCTCATCCCGAGGCAGTTCTGCAGACAATGCTCTGCAGTAAGGATGAGGAGGAGAGAAGAGTAGCAGTCAAAAAGATCTTGGATATGAGACTTATGAGAGGATCTGGGCATGACGAATCAGTTGGTGACGATTCCTTCAGGGTCAGGAAGACTCCTGAAGTCAATCTAGGTGCCAAGAACCTCACTGATCGCATAGATCTGGATAACATCCAGGCTGGCAGTGAGCCCCCTCTTACCTGCAGCCTCACCAATGTTCAAGTCAGAGCTTTCCTGGACAACCCCATGCATGTCCCTGCCTGGCCCTCGCACACCCAGAGTATAGAGCGTTGTGTACAGCAAGTGAGCGAAGCCAGCAGTCACGTGTACAGCCAGGAGAGGAGGGAAGGCTACATCCGAGCTCGGTGGTCAGCAGGGAGGTGATGAGTAGAAACAGAAGCAAGAAAGACATGTTTTCTATGGTGTGCAGCAACACCGGGTCGTAGTAGTAAAACCGGTTTTTGTATTTGATGATTTTGTTTTCTAAAGGAATATTAAATTTAATAAATGTGTCAAGATCATTCGTTTCACTATTCTAGGGGTGGCGGACCCGGGTAAGGTAGGAGGGTGCAAGTCAAGTGCTACATACTGTATATAGTGAGAGTGTATGTGGTCTGAGAATTATCCTTAATACTTGAAAAAAAGATAAATAATGAAATGAATGACGTTTTATAATAATCATATAATAAGGGTCCTCATCAATTGCTCTTTCAGGCTGTAAACCTAAGACAATATAGTGATAAAACTTACGCCCATCCTTCCTCTCCTTCCTTCAGGGATTACCCTACTTTCTTCAATCCCCTCCCTCTCTGATGAGGAACAGACTACCCTCCCACACCCCTCCCACAAGTAAAACATTTCCCCTTTCCACCCCACGTGACTTACCGTGCAGAAAGGACCCGGCCAGACGCAGGGGTTAGGTGGTGGTGTGCATGATTACTTTTGACCATGACTGTACCGAACTAAACAAATAATGTATTGGAAATACTTCTTTTAACATTCAATTCCATAATATCCTGACCCCTGGGTCTGCCAGACACACCGTTTGTGACCTCTTCTCTTTATCTTTAATCCATTTGTACTACTGCTCACCGGATGAGTATTGGGTGCACAACAAACTAGACGCTATATGTGGCAAAATTCAAAAGGCGGATGCCCGCCATTTTTAGTACACACCACAGCACACTACAGCACAGCACACCACACCACAGCACACACTTATAGAATTATCAGTACAGATGAGCCTCGACCTGAGCCCTGACAGAACGTTACGGTTGTGTTAATTCGTCAGGCCGCGGTGAGGAAGTATATGAGAGTGATTCTGGAAGTTATATTTATGATCCATATAACATATTTATGGTTTATTAACCTTTCTAATGATTTTACCTGATGTGTGTGTGTGTGTGTGTGATATTAATCGATTTGTGTATCGTAATCCTGAGTAATGGTTCGCCTGTGCAGTTGGCGAGTTGTCCGGCCTTCTTGGACTATTCCTTGACACTGGGTCATGCAACTCGTTAAATCAGGGTGTGGTTGTTGTTTTGCCGACAGCTTGTACACCTTAAACAAATTCACGCCTAAGTGGCCCTAGGGCCGGCCATCCTCGATTCGAGGGGCTTCCATTATTTATTGTTATGTGTGTGTGTGTGTGTGTGTGTGTGTGTGTGTGTGTGTGTGTGTGTGTGTGTGTGATGGTTAAGTTTGAATTTTTAATTTTGTCAAATACAACAGATAGTTTATTGTATCCATGTTTTTGCCTTCATTAAGCACATCAATTCCCACTTATAGAACGAAACACATAAATGTGCTTGAATGTCCCTCAGGCAGGTGTGAATAACAAAGTGTGCGGCCAGGTGTATTATCTCACACTGTTGTGCTCACGCAGGTGTGATTAACAAAGTGTGCGGCCAGGTGTATTGTCTCACACTGTTGTACTCACGCAGGTGTGATTAACAAAGTGTGCGGCCAGGTGTATTATCTCACACTGTTGTACTCACGCAGGTGTGAGTAACAAAGTGTGCGGCCAGGTGTATTGCCTCACACTGCTGTACTCACGCTGGTGCGATTAACAAAGTGTGCAGCCAGGTGTGTTATCTCACACTGTTGTACTCACGCTGGTGTGAATAACAAAGTGTGCGGCCAGGTGTATTGTCTCACACTGCTGTACTCACGCAGGTGTGAATAACAAAGTGTGCGGCCAGGTGTATTGCCTCACACTGCTTTACTCACGCTGGTGCGATTAACCAAGTGTGCAGCCAGGTGTATTGTCTCACACTGCTGTACTCACTCTGCTGTGAATAAGTCAGAGAGTATGTACAGTAGCGGCTAAAAGAAATCCTGCACCCTTCCCACTACCATACCGGTGATGTCCAGGGCTTTCTACACGACGGGTCACAAGAGGGTGGGGGATGTATTGATGGGGGGAGAGCTAGGGGTGGCGGACCCGGGTAAGGTAGGAGGGTGCAAGTCAAGGGCCACATACTGTATATAGTGAGAGTGTATGTGGTCTGAGAATTATCCTTAATACTTGAAAAAAAGATAAATAATGAAATGAATGACGTCTTATAATAATCATATAATAAGGGTCCTCATCTATTGCTCTTTCAGGCTGTAAACCTAAGACAATATAGTGATAAAACTTACGCCCATCCTTCCCCTCCTTCCTTCAGGGATTACCCTACTTTCTTCAATCCCCTCCCTCTCTGATGAGGAACAGACTACCCTCCCACACCCCTCCCACAAGTAAACCATTTCCCCTTTCCACCCCACGTGACTTACCGTGCAGAAAGGACCCGGCCAGACGCAGGGGTTAGGTGGTGGTGTGCAGGATTACTTTTGACCATGACTGTACAGAACTAAACAAATAATGTATTGGAAATACTTCTTTTAACATTCAATGCCATAATATCCTGACCCCTGGGTCTGTCAGACACACCGTTTGTGACCTCTTCTCTTTATGTTTAATCCATTTGTACTACTGCTCACCGGATGAGTATTGGGTGCACAACAAACTAGACGCTATATGTGGCAAAATTCAAAAGGCGGATGCCCGCCATTTTTAGTACACACCACAGCACACCACACCAGAGCACATACACATATAGATTATCAGTACAGATGAGCCTCGACCTGAGCCCTGACAGAGCATTACAGTTGTGTTAATTCGTCAGGCCGCGGTGAGGAAGTATATGAGAGTAGGGTGTGTTATAGGAGGGAAGATCAGCTAAAAGTAATGGCCCATCACTTTTTTGGTAGATTTTAGTGTATATAAACAGAAAATAATTTCAGTTTCAATATTTTGCAACCTTTTGCTAGGTAGATTTTAGCTTGAAATTTATCGAAAATCTAACGTACAGCTGCATTAGTGCATTACAATTAAATAGTGAACATTGCTTTCTGACTTCATTCTTTAACAACCCAACTAACAATATTTTTTTCTGTTTCAGATTCTGATGCATTTATAAGTTGATAATATTTGCGATGGCTGCTTGTGTCAGGACGAGGAACCAAAAATCCAGCCATCTCAGTCACTATCTTGGGTCTGGGAGAGAGCTCCTGAAGTCGGAGTTGCCTACATTGAGAGATGCTTTGAGATACGGTGTTTTAATCAGGCAAATCAGTGAAAAGAACCAAAGAACTTACACAAACAAAGACATTGCCAGTGATATGACCAAAGCTGTCTTGGCACAGTACACTCTGGCTAACGCTCAGTTCAAGCCTCCAGTCATAACAAGTCAGAATAAGATTAGTGAGAGACTGCTAGCCAGTTGGGAAAAGGCAAGAGATATCTCTCTTGGGAGAGGAAAACTTGCAGTTAAGGACAGCTTTGCCAAGCAACTGGACCAGTTATTTGACATAATTACTTACAAGTGCCCAATTGTTCTCTGTCCTGGGTTTGGATGCGATCGTGACTGTAAATCCGAGGCCCACATCTCCTGTATTTGCAAGCGTGAACTGAAGATTCCTGTGATCGAACTGGCATTTGTCAAAGCACAGAGAGAGAAGACTGGCAGTATAGGGGCTCTCATGATTTCTAGCCAAGATATTCCGGAGTCCAAGAGACAGGAGGCTGCCACAGATAGACAGAAGAGGAGAAGAGTTGCCGAGGAAAAGAGACTTGAGAAGGCCCAGGGTGAGGTAAAAAAGGCCGATGATTGGAGTCAAGCTAATTCAGAGTTTAATGACTTCCCCATGGCTGATCCGAGTGCTGACCAGGAGAATGGTGACTTTGTCCCCAACCCAGAAAATAATGATTCCAAACCTTCCAGGCATAAGATTCGAAATAGGAAAGATATCCCGAGCATAGCTCTGGCCAGCATGCGACACCACACTGGTCTCAGAGAAACTGCAGAGATAGCAACAGCTGCCTGGATTGACGGTGGTTTGATAACACCTGATGATGTTCACCTGGTGATAGATCATAACAAAGTAAGGAGAGCTCAGGAGAAACTTGTCAGTAACCTAGAAGAGGAGTTTGATAAGGGGATAAGAGAAAATGGAATCAATTGTTTGTTCTTTGATGGGAGAAGGGATGACACTAAAGTGTTCATGAAAGTTGGAGACTCTGACAAGTTGTTCCCTGCCATGGTGAAGGAGGAACACTACTCCTGTTGCAGTGAACCAGGAGGGAAGTATTTGTGGCATTTCACTCCAGAGAAAGATGACATCAGGAAACCAGCTGAGATAGTGGCAGATAACATTGTGAACTGGCTCAGAGAGAGGAACGTAGACCAGACCCTGCAGGCCATTGGAGGGGACAGCACCAACACGAACACAGGGTGGCAAGGGGGGGTCATACAGTGGATAGAGCGGAAGATTGGGAGGAAGCTGGTCTGGATTGTTTGTGACCTCCACACCAACGAGTTGCCACTCAGACATCTGATCCAGGAGCTGGATGGCAAGACTCTTTCAAACAACAGATGGTGTGGTCCTCTTGGCAAGATGCTGGACTCTGCCACTGAGTTAGAAATAAATCCGAGCTTTGAAAAAATCACAGTTGGCCCTCCACTCGTTGAGCTTGCACATACTGTCATTGACGACCTGAGTACTGACCAGTACTATGGTTACATGATTTGCAGTACCATCAAAAGTGGGGTCATGCCTGATAGACTTGCTTACCTGCAGATAGGTCCAGTCTCACATTCTAGGTGGCTCACAACGGCTCTCAGGTTCTGCAGAATTTGGGTCGCTCATCATAAACTGAAAGGGAACCAGCTTCACAACCTGAGACTTATTGTCCAATTCATCGTGAGTGTCTACTTGCCAAATTGGTTCAACACCAAGGTCAAGTCATCGTTCTCCGTAGGTCCGAGGCATATTCTCTTCCAGCTTGAGCTCCTGAGGAGTCAGCCAAGGAAGGTTGTTCAGATTGTGGAGCAGACTGTGAGGAGATCTTCCTGGTATGCTCATCCCGAGGCAGTTCTGCAGACAATGCTCTGCAGTAAGGATGAGGAGGAGAGAAGAGTAGCAGTCAAAAAGATCTTGGATATGAGACTTATGAGAGGATCTGGGCATGACGAATCAGTTGGTGACGATTCCTTCAGGGTCAGGAAGACTCCTGAAGTCAATCTAGGTGCCAAGACCCTCACTGATCTCATAGATCTGGATAACATCCAGGCTGGCAGTGAGCCCCCTCTTACCTGCAGCTTCACCAATGTTCAAGTCAGAGCTTTCCTGGATTACCCCATGGATGTCCCTGCCTGGCCCTCGCACGCCCAGAGTATAGAGCGTTGTGTACAGCAAGTGAGCGAGGCCAGCAGTCACGTGTACAGCCAGGAGAGGAGGGAAGGCTACATCCGAGCTCAGGTGGTCAGCAGGGAGGTGATGAGTAGAAACAGAAGCAAGAAAGACATGTTTTCTATGGTGTGCAGCAACACCGGGTCGTAGTAGTAAAACTGGTTTTTGTATTTGATGATTTTGTTTTCTAAAGGAATATTAAATTTAATAAATGTGTCAAGATCATTCGTTTCACTATTCTGGATTCTTTTCATCCTAATAAATTAACCTGATACATTTACTTTACTTTAAATATGCTATTTAGTGGTGTTAGTAAAAGGGTGGGAATACTGAATTTTCATAAGATTTCAAGTTAAAATTTACCAAGCAAAAAATGAAAACTTTTCAAATCTGAAGATATCACATGATTCTGCACATAGAACTACATCATTAATACCATGGGCCGATTTTTCAAACTCAAAAAAAAAAAATTCGCCTCCGTATGACACACCCTACTGCAGCGGGCCTATTGGCCCATACTGGGCAGTCCCGTTTACACCCTACCCCTATCGCTCATATATCCGTCCAACCTATATTTGAAGCTATCCAGCGTATTCGAGTTAATGATGATATTTGGTAACTTGTTCCACTCATCCACTACTCTATTTCCAAACCAATATTTTCCTATCTTACGCCTAAATCAAAATTTTGTCTAATTTAAAACCGTTGTTACGAGTTCGCTCCTGGTTGGATAGTTTGAGTACCTTTGTAATGTACGGATTACCTGAAGATTAATCACCATAACGCTACCTGGGGGATTGGGTTAGGTTAGGTTATTCGAAAGATGAAATAAGCACTTTTTACCGTAATACTCTCCTACCAACTGTCATACATTTTCCCTAGTATACTTAACATACTTTTTACTATAATTAACTCAAGTATAACTATGATACACCTTCCCTAGTATAGTTAACATACTTTTTTTTACTATAATTAATTCTAATATACATAAAATTTCCTTAATATACTTAAGACAAATTCATCTATAATTTCTTCATTCTCTTTCATCTCCTTTCACTTTTTTTTAACCTCATCTTTTTTTTTATCTTTTTATCTTTTATTTTACCTCTTTATTTTTTTTTACCTCTTTTTATCTTTTTTTACCTCTTTTTATCTTTTTTTACCTTTTTTTACTTCATTTTATCTATTTTTACCTCTTTTTATCTTTTTTTTACCTCTTTTTATCTTTTTTTTTTTACCTCTTTTTATCTTTTTTTTATCTTTTATTCAGCTACGGGAACCATCAGTAGCCAAAGGGTTAAAACCAGCCTCATATTCGTTTGTTGTGTTTTTATTTTTTGTTAGTTATCCCACTTTTGTTTTGACATTATTCGTACTTGGACAATTCTATATCTCTTTCGTGTTATTATATTCATTAGTTGTTTAATATTATCTCCCTATCTCTCTCTTTCTCTTGATTTTCGTTCTTTCCTCTCTTAGTAAAATCATGTGACAAAATTTCTCAACCCTCTTTCATATTCTTTCAACATTCTCTTTACCTTCCTTCTAATCTATCCCTGCACTTCCACCTTCTTTCATCAATTCATTATTATTATTAGTTATCGTGTATATAATCTAATGATCCTTAAATAACCACAGCTAATCTCTTCCCTCACCCAACTACATAAAACACACACACACACACACACACACACACACACGCACACACACACACACAAACACCGATTTACGAAAGATCGATTTGTAAATGCACTCTACGTAAATCGGGGTATACTTTAAATATAATATGTATAAAAAATATTTACTGCCATACGTATGATCTTATATAACCATTATGCTTACTAAATGACCAAGTTTGTCATACTTTGAGATAATATATGAATTAAGTATTTTATATAATACAGATAAAAGATTGTTGGTATACATACTATACACAGTTCCTACATATGTATACAGTATACACAAGAAGTCCCAAGACGTGTGGATTCACGAGGGAATATAATCTAATGGCTCGATACACTGATGACTCGGTATACTGATGACTCAATACACCCATGACTCAATATACCCATGACTCAATATACCCATGACTCAATGCACCCATGACTCAATGCACCCATGACTCAATGCACCCATGACTCAATGTACCCATGACTCAATACACCCATGACTCAATGCACCCATGACTCAATGCACCCATGACTCAATACACCCATGACTCAATGCACCCATGACTCAATATACCCATGACTCAATATACCCATGACTCAATGCACCCATGACTCAATATACCCATGACTCAATGCACCCATGACTCAATGCACCCATGACTCAATGCACCCATGACTCAATGCACCCATGACTCAATACACCCATGACTCAATACACCCATGACTCAATACACCCGTGACTCAATGCACCCATGACTCAATACACCCATGACTCAATACACCCATGACTCAATACACCCGTGACTCAATGCACCCATGACTCAATGCACCCATGACTCAATACACCCATGACTCAATACACACATGACTCAATACACCCATGACTCAATACACCCGTGACTCAATGCACCCATGACTCAATACACCCATGACTCAATGCACCCATGACTCAATACACCCATGACTCAATACACCCATGACTCAATACACCCATGACTCAATACACCCGTGACTCAATGCACCCATGACTCAATACACCCATGACTCAATACACCCATGACTCAATACACCCGTGACTCAATGCACCCATGACTCAATGCACCCATGACTCAATACACCCATGACTCAATACACCCATGACTCAATACACCCGTGACTCAATGCACCCATGACTCAATACACCCATGACTCAATGCACCCATGACTCAATACACCCATGACTCAATGCACCCATGACTCAATGCACCCATGACTCAATGCACCCATGACTCAAATACTCTCATGACTCAATACACTTATGACTCAATACACTCATGACTCGATGTTTGTCTAACTTTAAGAAAACATTGTCTATTTTTCCATACGAGTCGACACACTTCCGGTATATCTTGTAGTGTACAGCAGACAGCCTCCCTCTTCATCGTCTCAGGTAACTGTACACTCAACTAGACTATCACAGAGAAAAACCGCTTGTACACTTTATATAAGCATCCCCTGTACAGTACAACTTTGGCAATCACCTGATGATTTGGCACCCCACTAACCTAGCCTAATCACATAATTTAACCTAACACAATATAACCTAACTAACCTAACGTAACTTAACCTAACTTTATAATGACAATAGACATAGTTATGACAGTCATCGGTATAGATGCTTTTAAAACGTTCAAGTTAAGTACAATTTATTAATTTCTGTCAGGTCATCATTTAAGTTTTATCACGAGTCCCCCCCACACACTGTTACTATGAACACACACTAATCTTTTACAATGATCACTTTGTTTAACACTGATCATTAATGTCATATTTCTTCACACTGTTCATTAATGTCATATTTTTTCACACTGTTCATCATAAGCAAGATATAATTTCACTTCAGTATTTATTGATTCAGTGTTCATCATAATTTGAACCTATTGTATAGTATTCACCATGAGAGATGTCTTAATGAGGGAGGTTCAGTACTGAGCGAGGTTCACTAGTGGAAGGCATAGAAGAGGATCATGAGAGGTACCAGCAGGAGGAAGGTGAGGTAGATAGCCACTCGAGGTTCACACTTAGTGTTCAGAACGTAGGAGTGGTTCCATGAGCCCTCCTCCGGCACCTCCACTAGCGTCTCCTCTTTCGACCAGAAGGACAAAGGCGCTGAACATTCGCTCGTGTTGGTACATATCTTCTGTGAGTCTTCGGTGTCGTATACGACTCGCTCGATCGTCAAGTTGAAGTAGATGTGATTGGTGGAGATCTCGTTGTCGCTGGAAAACACGAAGTAGTAGGTGCCTGTGAGGGGTATGTCGTACACCACCTTGTTGGTCTCGATCCACCGATAACTACATCTGCGGTAAGCCAGTAGAGGGAGAGCCATGATGACGCCCTCACAGCTAGCCAGGGCCTCCTCGCTGCTGGAGTACGACGACGCTTCCTCCTCATTTGAGCCGTCGTTTTTCGTCGTCTGGTTGAACTTTCCTCGCTCGAATTTTAGTCCCTCAGGGAAGAAGATCTGCCCCCCAACAATCGTCTCGGCGGAATCTTTCGTTTTTTTCGGGCTTTGTATCTCCTTGTCTCTGTTACGAGTCTTTGTATTGGCGTTTTCTTCTTCCACGTCATCAAATATCTCGAAGGCTCCGTCATACTCCTCACCGTCCACATCGTTCACAGAGCGAGTCTCTCTCAGTAACACCTTCGCTCTCCCTTCTGTTTTTTTATCCCGTTTGTTTCTTGGACTGGGAAGAGCCTCAGCTGTCGTGGTTGTCTTCTTCTCCTCCTCTGACCTATACCCCATTATCTGTTTGATTCTCTTAGGTAGAGGCTGCTGCCCGCCCCGGCCCACTGAGTGAAGAATCTGTAATATCTCTTTCTTGTTTTTGCTCATCTTAACAGCTTGTCGTAGCAGGTGATGCAAATCTTGCCGTCTCTCTTCTGACAGATCCTTATGTGCTGGGACGTGTGTTTCATTATTTTGTGTTTCGGAATTCACTAAACTTACCACATCTACGTTACCATTGACAGGTTGGTGTTGGCCAGGCTGTTGTTGCTCCTCTAGTGTGTTCTGGTGTTCATCAGGTCTTGGTTGAAGCCTGATATCGTCCTTAATGTTTGGGGAATTCACCTCCTCCGCAGAGTCCTTCTCGCCGATCCAGGCACAGCGTCGGAGGTTTTCCACACCTCGTAGGATCATCAGCTGTCCACCGTCCGTACTGCCGGGATAACATCAAGTAAGTTTGTTGTAGTATTTTAAAATCTTTACGTGGTAGTTTAAACTTGCCAAAACTCTCCTTAAAATAAAATGTAGAATTAACTCAAGTACTACATATTGGCAGAAGAACTGGTGAACTATTACATTACTACCAAGAAACAAATACAGTCCATACCTCTGTTGGTCTTAATACTATCCGAGTAAACATTGGGCGAACGGAAAGTAAATAGTGCACTTTGCCTCATGGCTTTGGCTTCACTTATATCAAGTGACCAAAAGACTAACTCCTCCCACTCACGTCTCTCCTTAGCAACCAGGATAAATACTGTACATGAGTCGGTTGCTAGGGTAGTGATGGGTAGGTTAGGTTGAAATAGGTTAAGATAGGTTAGGTTAAGTTAGCGTTAGGGTGTGTAATCATCAGATGAAATACGCTGGGTTGCATAATTCTCATGTGAATCTAGGAATGAACCACAACAAGATATTTTAACTAAATTTAAATCCTGGTATTTCGGGAATACGTATTTTGGGTTGTAATGAGTTATTGGAGATGGCGACAGTAGCCCTCCCTCCCATCACTGTATCTTATTAAGGGGTGACCCACGTTTTAACAGCATCAGGGAGTAAATTGTCTTCCTGCTCTCACAAGACTTAGTTTGCATATTCTATCTAAAAGTGCATTAGATTTTAATATTAAAAGTTTATTTAGCCAGAAAAATACACACACACACATATATATATATATATATATACATATATATATATATATATATATATATATATATATATATATATATATATATATTGGAAGCCATACAACTTGGGTTGTGTTGAGTGAGAATTATGTCGTGAAGGTAAAATATATAATAATTACATTGTTAACTTATACCAGTGTGACTATATATGTTATAATGGTTTTTAATGACACAGTAAAGAGGTTAAAAAGTATGGATGATAAAAGTCATGGCTGGGGAGCATGTGGATCATTGTTTTCTTAACACGAGTCCGCCTTAAACTTACTAAAGTTTGTACTAGATAAATGAATTAACGCCAATGCAGGCAGAAGGCGGGCGAAGGTTCGTCAGTGTGTCATTGTCAGGAAGAGAGACAACGTTGGCGTTCTCGATAACCCACGCGGCTATCGTGATTTATAGAGGTACAGCCCCAACAAAAATTATCTGCATTTTTTTTGCTAGACAATATGACATAACGGACGAAGGAATTTGATCACCCTACCGAGATAACAGGAGTCTAGGTGTTCATTTGGAAATTCATCGGACTCCACCTTGCAGATACTTTCTGTAGCGAGTGTACCTAACCTAACCTAACCTCACGCATGCTAACTTACCCTAAACTAATCTAACTTAATTTAAAACCTATCTCGATTAACTTAACCTAACCATAGATTAAGTTACCGGAAAACGCTAACATCATCAGTGCCATACCCTCACCCACACTCACACCCACACTCACACCCACACCCACCCTCACCCACATTCACACCCTCACTCACCCACGCCCACACTCACACCCACACCCACACCCACCCTCACCCACATTCACACCCTCACCCACCCACTCACACTCATCCACATCCACACCCACCTGGAACACGTGGAGATGGTGACTTTGCTCCCCTTCAACAGGTGGAAGCCCCAGTACTCCTTGACGTCGTCCTTGAGTATGGTGGAGTGGAGGACGAAGTGTGTTGAGCGGTTGGTGGAGGTGGTGGGTGTGTGTGGCGCGATATAGGTGTTGAAGCTGCCGTTCATTTGTGTCAGCTGAGACTGTAAGTAGCAGGAGATGATTAGTTATGTAGCAGTAGTTTGTTGAATGAATTCTGGTCAAGTGTTATAGTTAAGTTCATTTTTTTTAGTTATTCTGGTTACATAGATTTTACAGTTGTAGTTAATGTGATATTTAAGTTTTCTTATTTGGGTGTAATTGACCTTATGACTACAGTTAATTATCCTTCTCTCCCTTCCCCCCCCCCTTTACCCCCCCCCCCCCCACACACACACTACTTTGCTGTCACTCGGAATCGAGTATGACTATCATCCAGCTATAATACAATTATGTGAGTTATTAGAGATGTCTCCTTTGTTGGTGAGCTCTGAGGTAACTAGAGAGGCCGATTCGAGACCGGCAGGGTCGTCCACACATGTTGCACATGTGGAGGGCTACATCTAATGCGGGAGGGACGGCGGCAGCGTCTTTCCGGCGTTGGCGCTTGTCTGCCTCGGTTTGCAGTCGGGCTAACTCGAAAGTATTGACACCTTCTCGTGTGGTGATCCTCCAAGCGTTACGGTGTGGAGTGATCGTCTCCCTGGCGAGGGGGTCGATTTGGCACTTTTTCAGGTTTGTCTTAAGACTATCCTTATACCTTTTCAATTGGCCGCCAGCGTTACGTTTACTATTCGTTAGGTGACTGTAAAGTAGCTGCTTTGGCAGTCTACTGTCATCCATGCGGGTAACATGGCCAGTCCAAAGGTAGATGTTCCTGGATAATGGTAGCCTCGATGCTACTACAGTTGGTATCAGCGAGAAGACTGGCATTTGTTCTCTTGTCTTCCCAGCGAACTCGGAGGATGGAATATAACTACGTTGGTGAAAGTTTTCAAGCGCTTTGAGTTGCCTTCTGTATGTGACCCATGTCTCTCTGCCATATAGCAGGGTGGGGAGGACTACTGCTCGATATATGTGTAACTTTGTAGATAATTTCAGCTCCCTACAGCTGAAGATACGGGTGCTGAGTCTGCCAAAGGTTTGAGATGCACGTCTGATCCAAATGTTGAATCTCTTCATCGATGTCCACGGTGGTGGACAGGTGGGAGCCGAGATACTGAAAGTGGGTAACATTAGAGAGGGGAGTACCGTTAAGCTGGATGGATGGTGGAGGTGTGTCTGAACCAGGGGCAGGCTGAAAGAGAATCCGAGTCTTAGCTACATTCACCTCAAGGTAGAATTGTGCATACGCATCTGCGTAGTTGTACAGGATCTCCTGCAGGTCGCGTTCAGTGTGAGCGACAAGGGTGAGGTCGTCTGCATACTGAAGTTCAGTAATGGAAGCTGCCGAGACCTTTGTTCCTGCCTGGAGTCGTCGTATGTTGAAAAGACCCTTCATCCGGTACTGGATGTTCACCCCACCGGCTAAATTGGCACTGGCACGATTAAGGAAGGCAGTCAAGAAAATGGAAAAGGGAGTTGGTGCCAGTACACATCCTTGTTTTACCCCTGTGTGGATGGGGAAGATCTCAGATTGGGTGTCATTGTGCAGGACACTGCCGTTCATGCCATCGTGGAGTTGCCTCACAATGTCGATGAATTTTGGTGGGCAGCCAAAACGACTGAGGGTCCGCCAGAGGACTTCCTTGTTGATCGAGTCGAAGGCCTTGTTTCGGTCGATGAAGGCCATGTACAATATATACGCGTATATACAGTACTGTATTGTATTTGTATATATGAATACTTATGTATTAAATATACATATATATATATTCATTACTATAAACAATGCTAACCTTAATAAATAATATTTTCTGCTCAGTAACGCAGATTGTCATAAGCTAAGCGCAACAGACGAATTCGGGAGTGTTATCAGCATGTTCAGGACCTCCTCCTGTACATTGAGATATTGAGGAAAATCGGAATTCCGAAGATTACGGCGGGAACGTTAATATTTGAGCCGACAAACCCTTTTTTCTCGGAATTGTTTAACTACTTTAGTACATCCAGAATGACAAAAAACACAAAAAGTGCCATTAATTAATAATATAAGTGATTAATTAGCATTGTAAAACTCATTAAATTATCCAAAAGTCATTAGAACAATGAATTATCCAAGAATAAAATTTTTAGCCACAGATCCTTAACCCTCGCTGACTCTTTTGATACACCCTGTGTTGTTAGTCAGCCCGGGTTTCTGCCATCCGCCCCGTGAATCTTAAGGTGAACCCATATACTGTATATTTAACATCTGTTGGTGTGGTTGTACCTCATGTTTCTTACTGGCCATGCTTCAAGGCTAACTACTGCTACCACGTGCAGTACCTCCCACTACCTACCTGCTACCACGTACTTACTTGGTGTTGGTGTCTCCACATTACTGGCACCACATACTTGGCACCACTAGTGTTCCTACATACCTGACACCACCAAAGTGTCTACATAACCGGCACCACCAGTGTCCCCACATACCTGGCACCTCCAGTGTCCCCACACACCTGCCACCACATACCTGGCACCAGAAACTGGAGACGTGTCGACTAAGGAGGCGCTGGTCAGTGGGCATCATAGGGTAGTGGCCAGGAGGGTAGAGGACAAGACGCACGTACAGTGGGATAGTGATAAGCATCGCCGGCAGTACGAGGGCACACAGACACAGCTTCACCACACGTCGGGGTCCTCGCAGCAACTTCTGGTTGTCTGTAGAAAGTAAAGTTGTTTTAGGGACTAATTGATTACACTAAGGTGTGTGCTGGAAGCCAACACCCTCATGAACTTTTGTCTCTAGATTATGACACATGTTCAGGACGACGGAGGATGACTTGGAGATGGTGATATAATTACTAATATCCCGAGGAGACGTAAGATGGTAATGGCACATTTTTATTTATGAGGCAGATGGCGGATAAACGTATTATTGTTGACAGGTAAGGTCTTGTAGGAGGAAGAATAATGTTATCATGTAGAAGAGAATGTCAGGGCTGGCCAAAGAAGCAAATTAGGATGAGGACATATAAGCCACCCTCGCCCTCTTTTTCAACCAGCTCAGATCTCGTACACACACACCGTGCAGCACGAGACCTTCAACGAATGACAAATATCGGTGAAGTGACACATTGCGCCACTATGACCTGCCCTGGCTTAAGACCTTCTACATACAGGTTGTTGTTGATGTTGTCATTATTTTGTCGTTGATGTTATTGTTCTTGATAATACTGTTGATGTTTTTGGTGTTGATGTTGTTATTGTTCTTGATGATGTTTTTGTTGTAGATGTTGTTAATGTGATTGTTATTGTTCTTGTTGATGTTGTTTTTGTTATTGTTCTTCATGATGTTTTTGTTTATCTTGTTTATGTTATTGTTCTTGTTGGCGCTGTTGTAGTTGTTCTGGGTGCCTGTTTGTCGTGGAGAGCCTTGGGCGAGTCAGCACCTCTGGGAGAAAGTTGATCCTGAGGTCTACAGGCGGTGAGGCTCTTCTTGGTTTAGTCCGAGGTGTTGCTAGGTGTTCTTGTTCATCAGCTGAGCGGGAAGTCGAAAGTAGTTGTTCTCTGTAGGGTGTTCTCTGTAGGTGTTCACTAGTTATGTTCTCTGTAGGGTGTTCACTGGTGGCTTTAATGACCGGCGAGGCAGAGGATGAGATGAAAGTTGGGTCAGGTCAGTTCCTGGGCAGATTAGGTCATACATGTAGGCTCGTACGCTTTTTAAATCCAACACCACCCAGCAACCATTGCGTCGCTCAGAATAGCTAATGTCTCTATAACCCCTCCTCAAGTACTCTGATGACAGCCTTAACATGTTCGTTGTCTCTCTCTCCCTCTCTCTCTCTCTCTCTCTCTGTCGCTCGCTCGCTGACACACATAAGGTGAGGTGACTAGAAGGGAGAGAGCGACATACACAGAGCCGCTCAGAACAGTGGACATAGCAACTTTCTTTGTCTTATCTTCCTCAGTTCACTTCCTAGACGTCGCTCAAGTGACCTCCACTACCAGTCCCCCACAAACATCCTTGCCCGTTAACAGGAAGTCGCCATGTTCTCAGGCTTCCTCATTGTAGTAAGCTGCTTGATCCTACCCCCCCTCCCCTCTCCTCCAGGCTTAACATGTCTTCTACCTGTTTTTTTATATCTGGTAAATCTTCCCAACATGACTCTGTCCACTCTGTTTCAGACCCTCATCACAGTGGCTCATCTCACAACCAATTCTGGTCCCAAATCTCAAAATACAAGTTAAACGACAACGCATTGAATAAAGTTTAATTTCATAGAGACTGCGCCAGGCGCGTTCTCTGTTACACAGATAAACTGATGCTCCAAGACTCACACGTAGGCAGAGACAATGACGCACTTGGCGGCGGCCCCTTAACTACTAGTACGTGTGTGCCCATATTTTTGTCTCCCTGCTGCTGGTGACGTAGTATGAACATCTCACCCAACACTACCTAAACTAACCCCTCAGGTAGTGTTAGGGTGTTTAATCATCAGATTAAATAAACTGTGGGCTAATCTTCAGGTGATCCGTGTTATGTAGTGAGCTGACGACGACACACCAGTCATTTGATTTTGTCCTATTAGCGTCAACCATCAGGTGACGTTGAACTTGTTATAGTTGGGTACGAGCTCCTCCGTAAAGGTGTAGAAAAATTAAGTACAGGACGATACGATAAAAGAGTTGGACTCATTCACTTGTGTTGAGGTGTAGGATGACTGGAAGGATGAGGGAACGATGGAGTCTGATCATTGATGTGAAGAATGTCTTATGGAAGGTATATGATGTTTTTATTGTGTATGAACTGTGAATTTTCTCTCTCATACTTCATTTTTAAAGGATGTATACCACATCTAATCTTAATTATTTTGTTGACAAGCACTCACATGAAGTATCACCCCCCCACACACACACCAACTAATCATAGATAGGGTGAGAGCACGTTCATGCTTCTGTGGTGAAGGAGTGACGGCTTCTGTTTGCTTCTTTTACACTTTTATATTTTGTACATGTGTGAGCCGCAAGATAGCGCTCACCTGGGTCTGTTATGATATGGGCGCCACGTTGAACCCCTCACACGTATTACATTATTTAGTCGTACGCATCTACACATCCATTTTAAAACACACTATTGCTAACGCCAAAGGATTTTATTCAGCCGAAGGGAACCCTCAGCAACCAGGGAGATTAAAAACAAATTATATTACATACGTCTGACGGCCCGTTATGGGAGCAGCAGGGATACAATCAACTGAATACTAAATCCCCATTACACAAGCAGGCAGTGTGGTCAGCTCTGTACTCTACCACCTTCACCTGTTGGTTTGATGCAGGTGTTTACAGGAGGCGAGCGCTGTCCCCACATAACTTCTCAACAAGTTTAATTCCGTCAAAACACATGATAGAAGTTCAGGGTTACTCCGCCGCGTCAAGTGTTGGATCAAATGAGGAGCGATAAGATTAGTGGAGTGCAGCCGTCTCCTGTCTCTTAGTATTGGCTGGTGTGTGTGTGTGTGTGCGTGTGTGTGTGTGTGTGTTCACCTGGTAATTACTCAAATATTATAAACCATTATGTAAATAAGGATCATTTGAACATTAGACACCGATTATTTCACTTGGTGATTAACCTAACCTAACCTAACCTAACCTTTAAGTAAATCAAACTTTGCTCACCAAAAATACCTCAGCCTATTTTGACTCCTCGCTTGCTTAACTAACACCAAGTGCCCCCAAAACTTCTTCTTATAACTTTCTACTGATCTAAGTTGTTTTAACATCAACACACTGGACTCTCGGTTTGGTAAAGTTAATATTTATATCTATGAAGTTGATTGAATATGTTAGATTTGATCACCCATATTTATTTTCTTTCCAAATTAGTTTTTTATAGGATTTTTTATTTCCTCTTTATGTCTGTAATCGAATAATCCATGTAATTACTGTATCCTTAGTCACTGGCCTTTTGTATCATGCGTAAGACTCTGTACTTATTGAGCGAGAGCACCTGAAGATTAACCTCCCTAACGTTACCTCAGTGGGGTTGGGTGAGACTAGGTTAGGTTAGGTTAGGATAGATTAAATTAGGTTAGGTTCGCATTAGGTTTGGTTATACTAGGTTAAGTTAGGTTAGGTTAGATTAGCGATAAATCAGGTTGCCGTTATAATTGTTAATGCTCCAGTGAAATAAGCTTGGGGCCGAATCTTCAAATGATCCAAAGTATCCGTCTGTTATGCTCTTGTATACTTCCCAGACATTTTCCCGATGTTCTCTGGTGCTGTAATGTCTTCTGAACTCTCTCTTTTCTCTCGTGTGATTGAAATCCAGTTTTATTTAAAATTCTGGTGGTCGATATGTCAAGACAAATCTGTGTAGCATATAGACGGATTTAGCCCGTTGTTTTAAGTTGCTCTGTTTACTTTTTTTAACAGAAGTATCACAGTAGCATTGCTCCAACATTCTGGATAAATTTTGAAGTGTTTGATACACCTTGTGAAGCAGTGTTTAACAGTACATGTTCCTTCTCTTTTTGTGAGGTCAGTCGATACTCCCCCTGGTGCTTCCCTGTCCTTGTGATGCCCCTGAGCTCGCTTCTACTCGCCTTCCTCTCTCCGTTCTTCACTGCAGCTGTGTATGAAACCCATCGACTGTTTTGACAATAATATTCCTGTTTGTTTATATAGATGTATATACTTGGGATCATGTGAAGATTAGCTCCATCACCTTATTTTCAACTGATTAATGAACACTCTAATACTACCTGAGGGTTATGTTATGTTATGTTATGTCATTTTTACGTATTAGAAACTTCTAGTCAACAGTTTAATGTTTATTCAGTACTTCCAAGGAAAACTTAGTGAAATATCTATGTAAGACATTCTTCTCATGAACAAATTGTAGTGTGCCCCCAGTGAATTTAAGTATCAGAGACTTAAGATTGAGAAATTCTTAGATACCAGATAGAAGGAAGGTAGTTAAACATGCATTAACAGTTAATTGCTTATAGTTAATCTTAATTCTAATATGTACAGTATATAAATTACATCAACTGGATAGGCTGGTCATGATAAGACGCCAGTCCTACTCCAGGTGTAACCAAACGCTCAAGAATTTAAAGGAGTAAATGACAAAATAGACACAAGAATAAGAGCACTGTGGTGGTCCCGTGTAATAGCGCTCATAAAGTACATAAGTAAGATTCTCGGACCCGTTATCATTAATGAATGAGGCGTAATGATAGCAGTACGCTGACAGGAGCACGCGAGTCACTTGAGTGCACGAGTATCACCTAAGTATCAAAGTAGCACATAAGGCTAAAAAGATCACTTCGCCGTAATGTAGCAGACAAGGGCGCTGGAGAAGTCGGGGAGTTCCACACACAGGCTGTTGAAGGAGGGAGGAGGAGGGCAGAGTAGTAGAGTGAGTGCTCGAGAAACAGGCGGTCAGGGCCTTATATGGGCCCGCATTGTGGGACAATCATGGGGTTGTGACATCATATTTTGGAAAATCGTCATTGATTGGCTGATAAGTGACGCCGTCTGCTGCATGAGCCGGTGATGTAGGGCGGGGGAGAGAGGAAAGACGCCAGGGTGACAAGTGCCCGTGTTAACAAAGTTTTTCCTCGCAAAATGTGATGGCGAGACGTGACATATAAGGTTATGTTGGGCAATATTAGATTAGGTTAAGTTATGTTGTTAGGTTAACGCTAGGGTGGAAAGCACAAGAAAAAATATGCTGGGGATAATCTTCACGTATAATTAGGTGTACTCGCACTCTCCGCCATAGTCTATGCTAGACGCGAGGCTTGAGATCACGAGGTGTTTCCGTTGGCTACTTTATACTGTGAGGGGCGAGTGGACAGTTGCCATGAGGGATTACACTTCCCCTGGCGACGGTGTATTCTGGACTGTGTTTGGTGGGATTAATTCATTGTACTGAAGGGGTTAAGTCATTGTACTGAAGGGGTTAAGTCATTGTACTGAAGGGGTTAAGTCATTGTACTGAAGGGGTTAAGTCATTGTACTGAAGTGGTTAAGTCATTGTACTGAAGGGGTTAAGTCATTGTACTGAAGGGGTTAAGTCATTGTACTGAAGGGATTAAGTCATTGTACTGAAGGGGTTAAGTCATTGTACTGAAGGGATTAAGTCATTGTACTGAAGGGGTTAAGTCATTGTACTGAAGGGGTTAAGCCATTGTACTGAAGGGGTTAAGTCATTGTACTGAAGCGGTTAAGTCATTGTACTGAAGGGGTTAAGTCATTGTAGTGAAGGGATGAAGTCATTGTACTGAAGGGGTTAAGTCATTGTACTGAAGGGGTTAAGTCATTGTACTGAAGGGGTTAAGTCATTGTACTGAAGGGATTAAGTCATTGTACTGAAGGGGTTAAGTCATTGTACTGAAGGGATTAAGTCATTGTACTGAAGGGGTTAAGTCATTGTACTGAAGGGGTTAAGTCATTGTACTGAAGGGGTTAAGTCATTGTACTGAAGGGATTAAGTCATTGTACTGAAGGGGTTAAGTCATTGTACTGAAGGGGTTAAGTCATTGTACTGAAGGGGTTAAGTCATTGTACTGAAGGGATTAAGTCATTGTACTGAAGTGGTTAAGTCATTGTACTGAAGTGGTTAAGTCATTGTGCTGAGGGGGTTAAGTCATTGTACTAAAGGGGTTGTCATTGTACTGAAGCGGTTAAGTCATTGTACTGAAGGGGTTAAGTCATTGTACTGAAGGGGTTAAGTCATCATACTGAAGGCGTTAAGTCATCATACTGAAGGGGTTAAGTTATCGTACTCAAGGGGTTGTCATCGTACTCAAGGGGTTAAGTCATCATATTGATGGGGTTAAGTCATCGTATTCAAAGGGTTAAGTCATCGTACTCAAGGGGTTAAGTCATCGTATTGAAGGAACCAAGTAATCGTAACCAAGTAGCTAAGTCAAGTCATCATACTGAAGGAGCTAAGTTATCGTACCCAAGGAGCTAAGTCGAGTCATCTTATTGAAGGGGTTGAGACCAGGGGCTCATCCATCTAGCTTATGTCATGTCTACAGCCAGTTTTATTTGACGATTGAAAAAAAAAAATCCTGATATTTCAGTAAGGTTTTCAGGTCTGTTTCGTCAAGTTTAAGCATCAACATTTTATTTCAGATAACATTTCAACCATCTTAGCATATTACTTATATTACTTAAACTTAAATACAAAGTAATCCAAATAATTCCTTAAATCCGGGTTATACACAATATTGAATGTGTTGTTAAATCGGTCACATGATAAGATGACAGTAAACACGAGACATAAACCGAGGAGATATGAGCAGATTATCTTATAAGGCCATTGTCAAGGTTGAGTAGAAGTGAAGGGCTGTACCAGACATAACCTCGGAAGTGAGGGTTTGTGACGATGAGATTTTCTGGACACGAATTTAGAAATATAGGCACGAATACAGGATTTGGGTACATAATACTGACACACAGTAGACTACAGCCATACAGTCTTGGGTATATAGTATAATACAGGCACAATAGAATACAGGTAACTCTTGCGGTGACAGTAGAACAGTTGGTGCTTTTAACTTAAACATAAACTGTATCTAAAATAAACTTAGCCCGATTATTATTTTACATGAAACGACATAGACCGTAATATAGTACTGTAGTTTATTTAGCAATACGGGTAAGAGTACAGGCATAGAGTAAAAATTGGTACCTCTTACTAAAATATTATCAGAAATATATCAATCTATTAATCAGATTATTTACTGTTCATAATAACCTATTTCATGATTATCTAAGGGCAGTTAAGGTCAATAATCTCTGGACACTGGACTGTACTGTATCTACTTCAGTATCACATGACTGGTCTGTTCTGTTAATTGGTGAGGCTTTTCTGTATAACTTGCCTCACAATAATAACTTTTAAAGAACTGTTTAATAGGAAGAACAATGTGAGTAAAGTGCCTCAGTAGACTCACTGACGGAAAAATATGGCGGCTGTTTCACTTATTGACAGTCATAATAACAGCTACATGATAACTAACTGCTTTATAATAACAGCTGTATAATAATAGCCATAGTAACAGCTATATAATAAGTCATAGTAACAGCTATATAATAACAGCCATAGTAACAGCTGTATAATAACAGCCATAATAACAGCTATATAATAACAGTCATAGTAACAGCTATATTATAACAGCCATAATAACAGCTATATAATAACAGCCATAATAACAGCTATATAATAACAGCCATAGTAACAGCTATATAATAACAGCCATAATAACAGCTGTATAATAACAGCCATAATAACAGCTATATAATAACAGCCATAATAACAGCTGTATAATAACAGCAATAATAACAACTATATAATAACAGCTATATAATAAGTCATAGTAACAGCTGTATAATAACAGCCATAATAACAGCTATATAATAACAGCCATAATAACAGCTGTATAATAACAGCAATAATAACAACTATATAATAACAGCTATATAATAAGTCATAGTAACAGCTGTAAAATAACAGACATAATAACAGCTATATAATAACAGCCATAATAACAGCTGTATAATAACAGCAATAATAACAACTATATAATAACAGCTATATAATAACAGCCATAGTAACAGCTGTATAACAGCCATAGTAACAGCTGTATAACAGTCATAGTAACAGCTGTATAATAACAGCCATAGTAACAGCTGTATAACAGCCATAGTAACAGCTGTATAATAACAGCCATAATATCAGCTGTATAATAACAACCATAGTAACTTCTTTATAATGTTATAGTAACAATTATATAATAACAGCCTTAGTAACAGCTATATAATAGCAGCTATAGTAACAATTATATAATAACAGCCTTAGTAACAGCTATATAATAACAGCCATAGTAACAGCTATATAATAACAACCATAGTAACAGCTGAAGTTAGTTATGGAAGCTGCCGACACTTTGTTGCTGCCTTGAGTCGTTAATTTAAAAAGTCCCTTCATCCGGTAATGGATATCCACCGCGACAGCTAAATTGGCACTGGTATGAGTAAATAAGGCAGCCAAGATAATGGAAAAGAGAGTTGGTGCTAGTACACATCATTGTTTTACCTCCGTATGGATGGGGCAGAACTCAGACTGGGTGCCATTGTGCAGGAGTTGCCATCTTGGAGTTGCCTCACAATGGCGATGAATTTTGGTGGGTAACCAAAACGGCTGAGGGTCTGCCAGGGGGCTTCCTTGTTGACCAAGTTGAAGACCTTGTTAAGGTCGTTGAAGATCATGTACAAGTCACGACGCTGTTCCCTGCACTTTTCCTGTATTTGGCAGACAGCAAAGATCATGTCAGTGGTGCCACTTGATTGTCGAAAGCCACATTGAGATTCTGGGAGGAAGTTTTTCCTCCTCAGGAAGAAGTCTGTTTAGGAGGACTCGGGGGATAATCTTTCCAACTACAGACAGCAGTGAGATCCTGCGGTAGTGCCACAGTCTGACCGGTCTCCCTTGTTCTTATAAATATTGACAAGTCGTCTTCAAGAGCTTTGGGGATTTCCTCCTTTTCCCATATATTCTCCAGGAGAGAGTGGAGACGGCTGGTAAGCAGTGGTCATCCTGCTTTATGCACCTCGGCTGGGACTCCACCAGGTCCTGTGGCTTTTTTTTATTTTTAATCTGTTTGATGGCAGTAGCTACCTCTTTCAGGGATGGAGGATAATTGAGGTGGGTCAGTTCTGGATGCTGAAGGACCTGCTAGGGAGTCAGGACATCCACATAGGTGTTTCGGTTGAGCAGCGAATGGTAGTGCTCTTTCCAGTGCTGAAGGCTGTGGAGGGGGGGTTGCATCATGAGTGATTGGCCCATAAAATGTTTTAATGGAATTGATAAATTGGCGCATCTTGTGTTGATCTGCAAGTTTTTGCGTTTCACAGATCGAAAGAATACACCAGGGTTGGTTTGATGAAAAACCAACCCTGGTGTATTCTTTCGATCTGGCCGAGTCTCTCTGCAGTTTTTTGTCATAAGTGTCGAGAATACCTCATTCGGCACTAGGATTTGGATTGTTTGTTGTCGGGATGTTTATCAGCCTATGTTTGAGCTGCTCTCTGAAAGCATGTGCTACTGCTGGGTCCTCCAGACGCTTAGTGTTAAAGCCTCCTCTGGAGACTAGGTGCCTTTGCCATTTTGGGACGACATGAAGTGAGAATTTGGCTCTGTCGAGCCGATGATCAGTATTGGATGATAGTGAGGATGTGTGCAGCACACTTGCTGAGGAAGAGTAGGCCGTTGGGATTATACTTGCCTACTCTGTTTCTCCCTATGGTTCCTTGCCATATGTCAGCATCTATGCCAACTCTGGCATTGAAGTCACCTCGTAGCACAACCTTATCTTCTCTGGGGATAGAGGTTAGCATTCTGTCAAGGTCGGCATAAAAGGCCTCCATGATGTCATCCTTTGCATCTAGTGTTGGGGCGTATGCAATGATGAAGAAGGCATGACGTGAGTGATTTGCTGGGACTCTGAGCGTCACAAGGCGCTCGTTGATCCCAACAGGCATTTCAGTTAGCCTATGGATGATGGATTGGCGAATGGCAAAACCAAATCCATAAATGCTGTTTCTCTCCTCAGCAGGCTTACCCTTCCAAAAGAAGGTATAATTGGATCCCCATTCTGTGAGTTGATCCTCGTTTGGGAGCCGGGACTCACTAAAGGCTGCTATGTCGATGTTATACCTAGCCAGCTCCTTTGCCACAAGGGCAGTTCTTCTTTCAGGATGCTCATTTCTGCCAGTATCCAGAAGAGTCCTGACATTCCATGCAGTGACCATAAGAGATTGTATAGTTTGTTATTTATTTGATCTGTAATTATGATCGTGTTTTCGACCGCGTAAGGATGACCTTACTGGGTGCGGTTGCCCAGTCAGTTTGGTTCTTTAGGCAGGCTATGTTTAGGGCACCTTTTCTAGCCCCCTCCCCATGTGGGGTGAACAGAGTGACTCTTCGAAAGGGCTGCTCAGTCGCTGAGACAGGACCAGATTGCACTTTTGCCTAGATCCCAATGCACAAACGACCATCTTATCTGTGCCGCTCATGTGCAGAGTTGTGACTAGAGACTTCCGGCAGTCAAGTCTGCCTGTACCCGTCGCTACTCGTCCGTCGCTATAGAAATTTTGGGGGTACAAGGGTTTTGATGATGATGAGTGGTATGATGAGCTGGATGATGGCTGCGCGTGAGTTGATTTACGTGGTGAGGCAGGAGCGCACGCTGCAACCCCACATCTTGGTTCTCCTTTTCCTGATCCAGTGGTGCAAACACTTGCAACGACTGGGGAGAGGGAAAGTTGCAATGGACTGCCGATAGCACAGTTTGTTGGGTTTTACAGTAGTTGCCTGTGCATCTTGCATTTCCTTCATCCGCTGGTGTAGTCGTTGGGTTCCCATGTTGTTCACCTCATCCCCCTATACGCTGCTGGGGTCTTACTGGAGCTCTGTAAACATGTCTGCCTGATGCGGGGCTGCACCACAGATTTTTTGTTCCGGGTTTTTCTCCCGTACCCTTATACCTACCAAGGTTAATCCGCAGGGCAGTGGTTGGTAAGCGCCAAGACGTGTCCACGTGCCAAGGGACCTATGCGCCGTCCCTCGGGCCCACTGCTGCTCCGAGATCCCCTGCTGGTATAGCCTGGGCCCACGAGGCACCCAATTACTGTGTGTTACTACGAGGAGGCACAGCAGGAGTCTTGATGGCTGTGTACTGGCAGGGGAAGACTTCTGCAACTTGCTTCCCTGTTCACCACGAGTGCTAGCCAGCGGCGGTAGCTGAAAGCTAGAGGAAGCAAGCAGTGCTTGCATCTTAACACTAACAATGCTGCCACACTAGACGCATTACACCACCCGGTGGACACACACACACACACACACACACACAGCTGTATAATAATAGCCATAGCAACAGATCAGTTCGATCCTGGGTGGAGTCGTCCAAGGTTGGTAACCTTCGCTACCGGACGCGTCTCGGTAGGCTACAACTTCGTTAATAACTAAAGTACTTTTTAGTTTAGTTTCGTACTTTCTTATTTGTCACTTAGAAGAAAAAAAATACTTGTAGTTTACAGCTGTAGCGTAGTTTTTTTTAAATTATATTGTAACCTTTTGTTTCTGTTAATTAGTATGCAAGGAGTGTGACTGTTGTCGCAGAGCCGAGTTGGTGTGCAGGACGGGATACAGTCTTAGTGCAGGACGGGGTACAGTCTTAATGCAGGACGGGGTACAGTCTTAATGCAGGACGGGGTACAGTCTTACACAACACTGCATTATCCTCGTGTCTTACATAAACAGCGATAGTCAGAAGGTGTCTATATAACTTACTGTTCATCCATACATAATCAATTATCATCTCATTTCCTGGAACTTACATAAGGCGATGGAGAAGTGTATCGATGTACTATATGGCATTACAATAAGTGTTTAGGGCGGGATGGAACACGGCAGCTCGTAGGCCAATACGATTTAAGAAATTATGGAATGATGTAATTGGTATCTAATCTGTTTATCAGCTGTCTTCTTATCATCTGATACTTCATGTTATATAATTTATCCTCACCCTCGCTTGCTCCGCGGGCAAAATGTGACCATGTGGGCCACGACACGTATACGCCTCCACAACAAAGGTGTTAAGCATGGTCGGTACACACGGTTTCGCTGCTGTGTAAACCGTGTGTACGACTATATCGAAGAACCACCAGTTTGTAGTTCGTATACAAATGCATTCCTTTTACAGCTGAATAATTATTGTATTAGTTCGATTTATGTTGCCACACACTGAACTATACCGAGTATTCTGAATGTCTTTCAATGTGAATATTTTTGCGCTTATAACATCATGAGCGTCTTTATACATATTGGTCTTATCAATATTTTTTTATGCGCATTAATAAGTGAAAAAAATACAGTTTAACCTTAGAGAAACATTTCTTACTTTCCTGTGATGGTTATTCGGCTTAACGATGCCTATTAAATTTTGTTATAATAAACTGTTTTCCGCTTGTGTCAGGAATTAATACAAGATGCTGTATATAATTTCTACCGTAGGTCACTGATGTAGATGAAGCAAAAAGACTGAACCATTACCAATATAGAGAAGATGGTAAATTTGATGTCCTTCGGTGCGGGGAGGTGACGCCCAAGGATGACATAGCTGACACAACACACTGTGGTGATACAAAGAAACTTAAAAGAGACCCTGCACCGTAGGCTTCCGGTATTCTCTTTATTATAAGTCTCGTGAAGGCATAATAGTTCTTTGTATCTTGATGGTGTTAGTCATTGTACTCACTGTTTCGGCTGTCAGTTGGCCTCGTAACAAGGATGAATGGGGGGGGGGGGGGGGGACTTAACAGTTAATATATATTCGTCATACGTAAATATTTGTTCCTGACTTGTGTGTGGGAATAAATGAGAAGTCAGATAGGCAGTGTCAGGATTCCCAAACGCTCGTACAATGAAAATCTCATAGTAGAAGACGTAAGAATACACTACATTGATTTAATCGAAGTAAGAACATAACAAACATCATCTCAAAATAACATCAAAAATTGCATTGAGACTCAAACAAGATAAGTTCACTTAAAACTACCTGTCATACCATTCCCCACACCTGTCATGCCACTTATGATGTCATGATCCTTTCAGCGCCTGGCTTGACACTCACTTGGCGTACCCCTCCTCACTTGCTATGTTATTCCTTCCCTGTCATGCCATTCTTCACTTGTCATGCCACTCCTTACCTGTCATGCCACTCCTCACCTATCATGCCACTCCTCACCTGTCATGCCGCTTCTCACCTGGTCTAAGGAGTGTGAAGTTGTTCTCGTTGAGGAAGGAAGGATATGAAGGCAAATTGGCCTTGTGCTCCTGGGCCTTGTACATCACCGAGTCCTCCTCCATGGTGACACTCTTTACTTCTTGACACTATTGGCTGGCACTGGCACTACCTCACTAAATAAGGGGGAGTGAGCTAACGAAGAGCTTGTTAATATTATCTCATAATGAAAATAACTTCTTTAACAGAACTCCGGTAAGAGAAAACTCCGCTGTAAGTGAACGTTTGTTGTCCTCTCCACCCCCTCCCTCCTCATGCAAGCTTACTAGGAGACATTCTTACTACCGTAGCCTGGTGATCATGCTATAGAGCCGCTGGAACGAACGAGGGTGAAAGAAGGGAGTCCCTGACACGTTAACACCTCGGTGGATGAAGCCCGACTGAGAGTACCAACAGGCCCGGCTGATGGTGATTGTCCGATATGTCTACTGCATAACACTCCACCTGTCTCCCTCCCTCCCACCCACCCTAATTTGCCTGATCACTTGCTCCCCTCCACACATACAGATATGTATATCATTATACTGCTTTCTCGTTCTTCCCACAACCTCCCACCCCCCACACTACCCCACACCCTACCACATTACCCCACACTACCCTACACCCTCCCTCTACTACCCTACACCCTCCCTCTACTACCCTACACCCTCCCTCTACTACCCTACACCCTCCCTCTACTACCCTACACCCTCCCTTTACTACCCTACACCCTCTCTCTACTACCCTACACCCTCCCTCTACTACCCTACACCCTCCCTCTACTACCCTACACCCTCTCTCTACTACCCTACACCCTCCCTCTACTACCCTACACCCTCCCTCTACTACCCTACACCCTCCCTCTACTACCCTACACCCTCCCTCTACTACCCTACACCCTCCCTCTACTACCCTACACCCTCCCTCTACTACCCTACACCCTCCCTCTACTACCCTACACCCTCCCTCTACTACCCTACACCCTCCCTCTACTACCCTACACCCTCCCTCTACTACCCTACACCCTCCCTCTACTACCCTACACCCTCCCTCTACTACCCTACACCCTCCCTCTACTACCCTACACCCTTCTACTACCCTACACCCTCCCTCTACTACCCTACACCCTCCCTCTACTACCCTACACCCTCCCTCTACTACCCTACACCCTCCCTCTACTACCCTACACCCTCCCTCTACTACCCTACACCCTCCCTCTACTACCCTACACCCTCCCTCTACTACCCTACACCCTCCCTCTACTACCCTACACCCTCCCACTACTACCCTACACCCTCCCTCTACTACCCTACACCCTCCCTCTACTACCCTACACCCTCCCTCTACTACCCTACACCCTCCCTCTACTACCCTATGTTAGGTTCTGAATAATAAGTTCTATATACAGGAGAGAACACAAACACCTGTATAGTTTTGTAGGTTCGGTTTACTGGATAAGAGTATGTACACAGAGGGAAGCAGCACTCTCCCTTACCTAGGCTCCTTGTCAACTGCTATAGGCGACGTATGGCAAGTGATACATTAGCAGCTTCCATACGTCGCCAGGCACATTAATTAGGCATGTGGGATATGGTAATAACATTGCCACACGCTGCTAGCTACATAAATGGAGCACATACATAATATACATACATGATATATAATCCAGCATACATAATATACATACACCTCCCTCCCCCCTATACGCTCATAGCAAAGTCTTGAGCGGACCTTTTCTTTTGGATCCGTTCTGAGCGTCGAGGGACTTCATCACCGGGAAGGGTATGGGACTCAACACTGGTGGCGGGGCCAGCAGAAGGCATTGTTGCGGGTTGGAGAAAACGGCGGTTCCTCCACCACACACGACCACTGGGTAACCGCACCTGGTAGTCCCGTGACCTGCCGAGACCCATGACTACGCCTACTTTGTCCCAACGTAGGGAGGTCGGGTCCTGAACACGGACTTGGGTGCCGACACTCAACCTGGGGAGAGAACGGGCGTGGTCATTGTAGCGGGCGACGACGTCCTGAACACGTTCGGCGGCTCGGCGATCACAATCCTCTGTCTTGGCCTGCCACTCCTTGGAGAAGGATTGAGGGTGAGCAGGGACACAAGAACGAAGGGGGCGTCCATACAAAACCTGGGCAGGGGAGCGTCCGGTGTAGTTAGGTGTGTTGCGGAGTTCAAGAAGACCCCTGTCGAAGGCCTCGCAGTCCATGTTCCCAGAAGGGGCCACCTTAAGGATGAGGTGCTTCAGGGATTTGACAGCAGCCTCAGCGTGGCCGTTGGACTGCGGGTAATGGGGCGATGACAACACATGCCGGACTCCCCATCGGTCAAGGAACACAGCAAAGTCCCGGCTTGTGAACTGAGGCCCTCCGTCGGTTCGCAGGCGTGCAGGAACGCCCACGTCACGGAAGTAGTGGCGGAACTTGCTGATGGTGGCGGCAGACGTCGTGTCATTACCGCACTTGATGACAACCGGCCAACCAGAGAGACGGTCGACGATAACGAGGAAGGACTTTCCTGACACAGAAAAAGTCGGCCGACACAGACTCAAAGGGGCGGGTGGGGTTGTCGTCACTCATAAAGGGTTCCTGCTGCTGGCTGGGTTGTAATACGTGGCGGGGCTTACACACCTGGACAGCATTGGAGATGTCGGGGTCGATGCCAGGCCGGAACACAGTCTGTCTTGCACGCCGTTTGGTGGCCTCGGCTCCACAGTGACTGTCGTGGAGGCGAGCCAAGGCGTGGAGACTTGAAGCAGCAGGGACAACTACCGAAGGAGAGGTGTCACTGGCCAGAGGTAGGGGTAGGGCGGCAGCAGGGTAGTTGCTGCTCCCTTCGTGCACCCTGTTGGCGTGTTTTACCTCGAGAATCGGTGTTGGGAAGTCCTGGGAGATGATGGCCAACTCTTGGCAATGTCTGTAGGACAGCAAAGGAGTCGGGACGCCATTATGCACATCAATCCAGGCTTGACACGACCTGTTGCCAAAGGTGACGTGTGCATAGAGTGAACCTAGGGCCGGGGTCATCTGTGAACCATCTGCCATAAAGCGGAGATCCTTGGGGGGCGGTCCTAGATCACTTGGAGAGAGCCCCAAGCATTGCAAATGCTGGGGACCGATGACTGTAGCATCAGCGCCGGTGTCGGGCAACATCTGAAGACGGGATGAAGCACTGCGGTAGGTCACGATGACACTGATGTACTGGGGGACTTTGGTCCTGGGACGCTGGGGGGAGCACACATTCCTAATGTGGCTCGAGCGTTGTCAGGAGTCGTCGTGCCTCTGATTGGAAGACTGTGGGCGGCCCTCTCTGGTGGAAGGGGGCTGAAGCTTCCGCCGACGCGGTCCCTTGGGTATGTTGGAAGGGCAACACTTGTCATAGTGGCCCAGACGACCACACACATTGCACTGGACGCGTTTGGCTGGGCACCGTACTGTGAGTGACCAGTGGCCCTTACGGTCACAACTGTTGCAGGTAGACTGAGCAGCTGGACACACCTGTGTTCCGTGCTGCTTACCACAGTTGTTGCAAAATAAACCGGGCGTGGACGTGGTGGGCGAAGGCGTAGGAACGGACTTCTTGTCCTTCTTGTACCGGGACACAGCGCGTACAGCTGTAGGGGGAGCACGGATGGCAGAGGTGGCACACCTGGCAGCCTCATAGGAGCGACATATCGTCAACACATCCTTAAGAGAAGAGGAAGAGTCGAGGGAGGTGAGGCGTTGGACAAGTTCCTCGTCCTTAACACCCATCAGGATCACCTGCCTCAACTGGGTCTCCTCGCACTGCTGGTGGTGGCCTGGACATATATCTACCTCTTCCGAGGCTCTCTTAAGACGTACGTAAAAGGCGTCAAAAGACTCACCCTCCAACTGTCTGCAGCTAAACAATTCCCTCCTGCGCAGAGCTTCATTCTGCTGTCCTTTGATGTGCCGTTGTAGAACGTCCAGTACCTCCTCTACAGACAGCGAAGAGGTTGGGGGTACCTGCAACGTATGTTCCAAGACACGCTGAATTTCCAAGGACAGGCACATACGCAGCTGGATGAGTTGTTTAGGCTGTGACAAACTCTGGAGATCCACCATTGTAGAATAATCAGTCCACCGTCGCCGCCATTCACGAAAAGTCTGGAAATTCACATCAGGCTTCAAGATGGGCGGCGTTTGAGCTGCTGCTTTAGGTGGGGCTGGGGGGCGTGAAGGAAGCATGGATGAGGTATCTGAACCGGTCAGTACCGAGGCAGTGTTAGAGCCAGGGGCTTGGTTAACAGTGAGGCGAGATATCAAGGCTTCAAACCGTTCACTGTCTTCCAATCTCCGTTGGTTGTCTCGTTCTGCCTCTGCTTGCCTTCTGTGCTCATCCGCCAAACGTCTGTGGGCTTCATCCTCGCGTTTCTCATCTCTCATAAACTTCAGTAAAGCAATTATCTCTGGAGACAACGCTGAATATTGAGGTGAGGGACTGCGCGATGTGGGGGCTGGAGCGTCGTGGCCGGCCTGGTCATCCATCTCTGCGGGGCTATCACCCGCCTGACTCATCCAGACGCTGGGTCCACGGCTACGTAAGGCGTGAGACATAACTACTTCCTCTGTGTACTATGTCTTAAATCAGTGTTGACCGGTCAGCCCGTCGTATCAACAAGATTTCAGACAAAAAATTAATTAAATACACAGACAAGTAGATTATATATATAAAATATATATAAGGAAGCCGCGCGGTCAGCGAGTGTTAGTACATGTATGTGTGTGAGTGTGTGTGTCCCGGGCGGGCAAAGCGTCTCGCCCCAGCTGTGAGGGGGGGTGGAGGCGGCGCTGTGAGGGGGTGGAGGGAGAGGCGCGGCGACTCCCAGTCAGTCCAGTTACCCTCAGAACGCGGTCAGAGACGGGTGCACTGAACTCTACTCCTTACAAATGCCCAGAACGTGCCGTATACCTTGGGAATCCTTTAGAACAAGGTCACACATGAATGGCACGAAACACACAATGCACTAAACACTTCACAGAAAATCACTGTCACTGACACTGCTCAAAGTTGCTGAGATTCTTCGAGGAGAGCTGACGCGCGGGAGTTGACCCAAGCGAGAGTTCATAGCCGGCTTTTCACAGACTTTGCACTTTCACTCGTAATTATCCAGTAAGATCGGATCACTGCGCCATGTTAGGTTCTGAATAATAAGTTCTATATACAGGAGAGAACACAAACACCTGTATAGTTTTGTAGGTTCGGTTTACTGGATAAGAGTATGTACACAGAGGGAAGCAGCACTCTCCCTTGCTAGGCTCCTTGTCAACTGCTATAGGCGACGTATGGCAAGTGATACATTAGCAGCTTCCATACTTCGCCAGGCACATTAATTAGGCATGTGGGATATGGTAATAACATTGCCACACGCTGCTAGCTACATAAATGGAGCACATACATAATATACATACATGATATATAATCCAGCATACATAATATACATACACCCTACACCCTCCCTCTACTACCCTACACCCTCCCTCTACTACCCTACACCCTCCCTCTACTACCCTACACCCTCCCTCTACTACCCTACACCCTCCCTCTACTACCCTACACCCTCCCTCTACTACCCTACACCCTCCCTCTGCTACCCTACACCCTCCCTCTACTACCCTACACCCTCCCACTACTACCCTACACCCTCCCTCTACTACCCTACACCCTCGCTCTACTACCCTACACCCTCCCACTACTACCCTACACCCTCCCTCTACTACCCTACACCCTCTCTCTACTACCCTACACCCTCCCTCTACTACCCTACACCCTCCCTCTACTACCCTACACCCTCCCTCTGCTACCCTACACCCTCCCTCTGCTACCCTACACCCTCCCTTTACTACCCTACACCCTCCCTCTACTACCCTACACCCTCCCTCTACTACCCTACACCCTCTCTCTACTACCCTACACCCTCCCTCTACTACCCTACACCCTCCCTCTACTACCCTACACCCTCCCTCTACTACCCTACACCCTCCCTCTACTACCCTACACCCTCCCTCTACTACCCTACACCCTCCCTCTACTACCCTACACCCTCCCTCTACTACCCTACACCCTCCCTCTACTACCCTACACCCTCCCTCTACTACCCTACACCCTCCCTCTACTACCCTACACCCTCCCTCTACTACCCTACACCCTCCCTCTACTACCCTACACCCTCCCTCTACTACCCTACACCCTCCCTCTACTACCCTACACCCTCCCTCTACTACCCTACACCCTCCCTCTACTACCCTACACCCTCCCTCTACTACCCTACACCCTCCCTCTACTACCCTACACCCTCCCTCTACTACCCTACACCCTCCCTCTACTACCCTACACCCTCCCTCTACTACCCTACACCCTCCCTCTACTACCCTACACCCTCCCTCTACTACCCTACACCCTCCCTCTACTACCCTACACCCTCCCTCTACTACCCTACACCCTCCCTCTACTACCCTACACCCTCCCTCTACTACCCTACACCCTCCCTCTACTACCCTACACCCTCCCTCTACTACCCTACACCCTCCCTCTACTACCCTACACCCTCCCTCTACTACCCTACACCCTCCCTCTACTACCCTACACCCTCCCTCTACTACCCTACACCCTCCCTCTACTACCCTACACCCTCCCTCTACTACCCTACACCCTCCCTCTACTACCCTACACCCTCCCTCTACTACCCTACACCCTCCCTCTACTACCCTACACCCTCCCTCTACTACCCTACACCCTCCCTCTACTACCCTACACCCTCCCTCTACTACCCTACACCCTCCCTCTACTACCCTACACCCTCCCTCTACTACCCTACACCCTCCTCTACTACCCTACACCCTCCCTCTACTACCCTACACCCTCCCTCTACTACCCTACACCCTCCCTCTACTACCCTACACCCTCCCTCTACTACCCTACACCCTCCCTCTACTACCCTACACCCTCCCTCTACTACCCTACACCCTCCCTCTACTACCCTACACCCTCCCTCTACTACCCTACACCCTCCCTCTACTACCCTACACCCTCCCTCTACTACCCTACACCCTCCCTCTACTACCCTACACCCTCCCTCTACTACCCTACACCCTCCCTCTACTACCCTACACCCTCCCTCTACTACCCTACACCCTCCCTAAGCTACCTACACCTCCTCTACTACCCTACACCCTCCCTCTACTACCCTACACCCTCCCTCTACTACCCTACACCCTCCCTCTACTACCCTACACCCTCCCTCTACTACCCTACACCCTCCCTCTACTACCCTACACCCTCCCTCTACTACCCTACACCCTCCCTCTACTACCCTACACCCTCCCTCTACTACCCTACACCCTCCCTCTACTACCCTACACCCTCCCTCTACTACCCTACACCCTCCCTCTACTACCCTACACCCTCCCTCTACTACCCTACACCCTCCCTCTACTACCCTACACCCTCCCTCTACTACCCTACACCCTCCCTCTACTACCCTACACCCTCCCTCTACTACCCTACACCCTCCTCTACTACCCTACACCCTCCCTCTACTACCCTACACCCTCCCTCTACTACCCTACACCCTCCCTCTACTACCCTACACCCTCCCTCTACTACCCTACACCCTCCCTCTACTACCCTACACCCTCCCTCTACTACCCTACACCCTCCCTCTACTACCCTACACCCTCCCTCTACTACCCTACACCCTCCCTCTACTACCCTACACCCTCCCTCTACTACCCTACACCCTCCCTCTACTACCCTACACCCTCCCTCTACTACCCTACACCCTCCCTCTACTACCCTACACCCTCCCTCTACTACCCTACACCCTCCCTCTACTACCCTACACCCTCCCTCTACTACCCTACACCCTCCCTCTACTACCCTACACCCTCCCTCTACTACCCTACACCCTCCCTCTACTACCCTACACCCTCCCTCTACTACCCTACACCCTCCCTCTACTACCCTACACCCTCCCTCTACTACCCTACACCCTCCCTCTACTACCCTACACCCTCCCTCTACTACCCTACACCCTCCCTCTACTACCCTACACCCTCCCTCTACCCTACACCCTCCCTCTACTACCCTACACCCTCCCTCTACTACCCTACACCCTCCCTCTACTACCCTACACCCTCCCTCTACTACCCTACACCCTCCCTCTACTACCCTACACCCTCCCTCTACTACCCTACACCCTCCCTCTACTACCCTACACCCTCCCTCTACTACCCTACACCCTCCCTCTACTACCCTACACCCTCCCTCTACTACCCTACACCCTCCCTCTACTACCCTACACCCTCCCTCTACTACCCTACACCCTCCCTCTACTACCCTACACCCTCCCTCTACTACCCTACACCCTCCCTCTACTACCCTACACCCTCCCTCTACTACCCTACACCCTCCCTCTACTACCCTACACCCTCCCTCTACTACCCTACACCCTCCCTCTACTACCCTACACCCTCCCTCTACTACCCTACACCCTCCCTCTACTACCCTACACCCTCCCTCTACTACCCTACACCCTCCCTCTACTACCCTACACCCTCCCTCTACTACCCTACACCCTCCCTCTACTACCCTACACCCTCCCTCTACTACCCTACACCCTCCCTCTACTACCCTACACCCTCCCTCTACTACCCTACACCCTCCCTCTACTACCCTACACCCTCCCTCTACTACCCTACACCCTCCCTCTACTACCCTACACCCTCCCTCTACTACCCTACACCCTCCCTCTACTACCCTACACCCTCCCTCTACTACCCTACACCCTCCCTCTACTACCCTACACCCTCCTCTACTACCTACACCCTCCTCTACTACCCTACACCCTCCCTCTACTACCCTACACCCTCCCTCTACTACCCTACACCCTCCCTCTACTACCCTACACCCTCCCTCTACTACCCTACACCCTCCCTCTACTACCCTACACCCTCCCTCTACTACCCTACACCCTCCCTCTACTACCCTACACCCTCCCTCTACTACCCTACACCCTCCCTCTACTACCCTACACCCTCCCTCTACTACCCTACACCCTCCCTCTACTACCCTACACCCTCCCTCTACTACCCTACACCCTCCCTCTACTACCCTACACCCTCCCTCTACTACCCTACACCCTCCCTCTACTACCCTACACCCTCCCTCTACTACCCTACACCCTCCCTCTACTACCCTACACCCTCCCTCTACTACCCTACACCCTCCCTCTACTACCCTACACCCTCCCTCTACTACCCTACACCCTCCCTCTACTACCCTACACCCTCCCTCTACTACCCTACACCCTCCCTCTACTACCCTACACCCTCCCTCTACTACCCTACACCCTCCCTCTACTACCCTACACCCTCCCTCTACTACCCTACACCCTCCCTCTACTACCCTACACCCTCCCTCTACTACCCTACACCCTCCCTCTACTACCCTACACCCTCCCTCTACTACCTACACCCTCCTCTACTACCCTACACCCTCCCTCTACTACCCTACACCCTCCCTCTACTACCCTACACCCTCCCTCTACTACCCTACACCCTCCCTCTACTACCCTACACCCTCCCTCTACTACCCTACACCCTCCCTCTACTACCCTACACCCTCCCTCTACTACCCTACACCCTCCCTCTACTACCCTACACCCTCCCTCTACTACCCTACACCCTCCCTCTACTACCCTACACCCTCCCTCTACTACCCTACACCCTCCCTCTACTACCCTACACCCTCCCTCTACTACCCTACACCCTCCCTCTACTACCCTACACCCTCCCTCTACTACCCTACACCCTCCCTCTACTACCCTACACCCTCCCTCTACTACCCTACACCCTCCCTCTACTACCCTACACCCTCCCTCTACTACCCTACACCCTCCCTCTACTACCCTACACCCTCCCTCTACTACCCTACACCCTCCCTCTACTACCCTACACCCTCCCTCTACTACCCTACACCCTCCCTCTACTACCCTACACCCTCTCTCTACTACCCTACACCCTCCCTCTACTACCCTACACCCTCCCTCTACTACCCTACACCCTCTCTCTACTACCCTACACCCTCCCTCTACTACCCTACACCCTCCCTCTACTACCCTACACCCTCCCTCTACTACCCTACACCCTCCCTCTACTACCCTACACCCTCCCTCTACTACCCTACACCCTCCCTCTACTACCCTACACCCTCCCTCTACTACCCTACACCCTCCCTCTACTACCCTACACCCTCCATCTACTACCCTACACCCTCCCTCTACTACCCTACACCCTCCCTCTACTACCCTACACCCTCACTCTACTACCCTACACCCTCCCTCTACTACCCTACACCCTCCCTCTACTACCCTACACCCTCTCTCTACTACCCTACACCCTCCCTCTACTACCCTACACCCTCCCTCTACTACCCTACACCCTCCCTCTACTACCCTACACCCTCCCTCTACTACCCTACACCCTCCCTCTACCACCTAAACCATCTCACACTTACATTACACCACACCTTCTCTCAACCACCGTACCGCACCATTGCCACATTTCTGCAACGTTCTTGATTGCATCTCTTTTATTTTTCTGAAATTTCTAATTAATTTTCTCAAAGTAATTCCTGTATTTCTTTTAGTGTCTCTTATTTATTTGTTTATTTCCTCTTATTTACTTATATTCTCCGATTTACTTAGTTATATTCTGCTCTGTGGGTTAACCTGGGAGAGCCACATCCTTGTTTATTATTACACACTTGTAATTACTGTACTTACATTTCAGAGCTGCCACCATCCAGGCTTTATCTTTGGAATATAACCTCCTCAATAAACCTCTCAGTTAAGTTGGTAGCGTGGGATGCACGGGAGGTTAAGCTGCGGTTACACTGGAGATTGTACCCAGAATAAATCCACCTGAGCGTTGATTTTTCAACGAACTCCTAAAGTTTTTTCTACAGTGATAACTTATTTGTTGTCCAAAGTGGGGCGATACTGAGCATCTGTGACTCCACGGTACAGTGGGTTGAAATTTGTTAGTCTAGCCAGGGGTGGCCAATCTTTTGTGTGATGTGATCTACTTTTTCCAGTTACCCTGAAGCGATCTACCAGCCTAATATTCACCCATAACACCCTCCCCCCTCCTTCCATTGCCATAAAATATGCTGATTCGGAGAGAGAGAGAGAGAGAGAGTAAACAAATAATATTTTTCAATTATTGTTATGATATATCATTAACAGGACAAAATCATAAAATTACTTTACTAATAAGATGGTTAGCTCTGCATGTTGTCTGCCAGCTTTGTGTAATTAGGACTGTAGCAAGCATCCATGTGTTCATTGTTGATCGGTATTTGGATTTGATGTGTTTCATGTGTGAAAATGTTGATTCACAAAGGTAGGTTGATCCAAAAAATGCTGTTAGGTACGTGGCACATTTTCTGACATTGGGATATTTTTCTTCAGAGAAGGTTCCAGAAACTTCCTCCTGTTGCCATGGATTTGATCTGAGTATCATTTTTAAGCTTCAGAAGCTCATTTTCGACTTCAGATATGGCAATGTTAAATACTGATGCCATTCTAGATGCATTATCTTCAACATTTGTGATTTTACCAAATGGAAAACACATATATGTTGGAACAGGTTCTATTGTTGCTATATCTTGAAACCGTCTGTCAAAATATGAGGCAAGGTTTTGTACCTGTTCAATATATCGAGCACTGACAAACTGGTCACAGTCTCTTCCTTGGTTTTCTAGTTCAGACATCATATTTCTGAAGTTTCGTAGTTGATGTTGATGCAGCTGCAAAGACACTAGTTTTAGTTTCTGCTTGAAAGCAGCCACAGGACTAATCATGTCAACTATAGTTTTATCTTTCCCTTGCAGATCTAAGTTTAGTGTATTCAGCATAGCAGTCATGCCAGCAAAAAAAGCTAAATCTAACAGCCACACTTCGTTGTGATCAAAAGGCCAATCTTTTGAGGCCAAAAAAGAAGTTAGGAAACCTATCATCACTCCTGCACAGGGCAATGAACCCACTGATTCGGCCAGCCATTGCAGGTGCCCCAACAGTATTTTTAGATACGAGCTTACTTATTGGCAACTGTGTACTATTAACAAAATCACTGAAAGTCTGAAATATGTCTTCATCCCGAGTTTTTCCTTTTGATGGTAGAATTTTCAGCAGTTTCTCCTTGGTACTCATGTCTTTAAACACAATTCTCATGAAAATACATAATTGTGATGTATTGACCACATCCGTAGACTCATCAAATTGTAATGAAAAGGACACACACTCACGTATGTCTTTATTCAGTTGTTCACCCAAATCCTCAGCCATTTACAAAACAGGATCTTCAGGGGCTCGGCAAGCTCGTTGCACAACTCTCTTAGCGCTCTAGGATGCACCATGTCAGGGCCGGGACTCATATGGACCTTTAGCGTTGACAGTTTATTTCTAATACCCTCTTCCGTGAACCCAATGTGGGTCAGTGCCGTGTCGAACTGTCTGTCCCCAAATGCAGTAAGGTTAATCGCATCCTCTCTTGTGAACACCGAGGAAAAGAAGCTGTTCAATGCCTTAGCTTTATCCTGGTCAGAATCTGCATAACTACCATCTTCAAGCCTCAGGTCTGATACTCCTACTTGCGTTTTTAATTTTGACTTTGCACAGCGGTAAAACGCCTTTGGATTTTACTTGACCTCGCTTGCAACCAGCCTCTGGAACTCCTTTTCAGCCCTTCTACATTCTGTCTTTACTTGGTTTCTGGCTCTTGCATACATCCTACTGTCCTGCTCATCGTTTGACCGAACCCACGTCTTGAATTTCTGGGTTTTCTTCTTAACTTTGTTTACCTCCGCATGGTTCATGTGTAGGGATCCCCTTGTATTCCTAGAGGCACTGGGTTTAGTCTCGGGTATATATTTATCGATCAAACGGGTAATTTTACTAGTTATGATATTCAGCGTAATGTCTGCGTTCTTGTGCTTTAATGAGTCAGGCCAGTGGATAGATACCCTTCATCTCTTCCCTCATCCCGTTGTAATTTCCCTTGTAATATTTGCACCTTGGCCTGGCCTTATCTTGAACTAGGTAACCGTTAAATCTGAATGACAACACTATATGGTGACTGGTGCCAACTGGGGCAAGGTGTTCCAGTTTGGCCACCATACCCTCCTCGTTTGTTATGATGAGGTCTAATGGCTTGGGTGTTTGCTCCCCTCTGTAATGTTTTGGGTCTCTTAACATGTTGAAACAGAAAATTATCTCTCAGAGTTTCTACAAAAAGAGTAGCAGGGTTATTCAAGTCATTTGGGGTGAACTCATTTCTCCAGTCGATGTCGCCCATGATAAGGAGGTGACTAGGGTTGTGCATCGCCGCATTGTCCATTAAGGCTCTTAAGTTCCTTTGATTTAGTGGACCGCAGTTTGGGGATCTGTAGATACACCCGACAATAAGTAAGTCCCCTCCCTTTAGTTTAATTTTACACCACTTGGACTCTTCAAAAACATACTCTCCCTGTACCCTTGCCTGGCTGGCTCTAAGGTCTTGCCTAGCATAGATAACCACACCCATTTTACAAGTATCTGAGAATGGTTCGTAAATGAGTCACATCCAGCAATACTGAACTCACATTCCTCTGGGTAGATTCTCCTGTTCTTGTACAACAGTTCTATAACTCCTACAATATCTGGTTGGTGTACCTTCACTAGTGTTTCAAACTCCTCTCTCTTATCAAGGAACGTGTCAGTATTAGTGTACATGACATTCAAGCCAGAATTTGCTCTCGGTGACGTCTCTGCTCTTAGTAGTAACCCCACCCCCCCATTCTCAGAAGCCGCAGCCAAGCAAGATGCCCAGTTGACTGGAAGACCTCATACGAGTCACCAGTGCCCAGGTCAAACAACCCACAATCCTTAAATGAGCTACAACCCATTGCAATCACCCCAAAACCCAGCTTAATCTGTGATATTGCAGGCGCCATAGATTCTCTGCAATTTGGCAATATGAAAACTTCCTCCACCACTCACTGTCTTGTCAGCTTTCTTGACTACGTATGCTGCCATCTGGAAAAACGAAAAACGTCTGTGGCTGTCGTCTTCATTGACTTCTTCAAAGCATTTGACCTAGTCGATCACAATTTAATCAACAAAGCTATCGACCTTGGGTTTCAAAGAAGTCTTATACCATGGCTTACAGACTTCCTTTGTGACCGACGCCAAGCCATACGCTTTCGAGGGGCTGTCTCCACTTATCAATGATGCCCTAAGAGAGACCCTGCTCGCTGGAAATATGTCGTCGACTACACCACCCTCCAGGATTCATTGAAGTCTCCAAAATTGGGCCACCAATAACCACATCACCATCAACCATACCTAGACCACGGTTATGCACATCAACCTCTCCTCCAACGTTGTCCCACCCTTTCCATTACTTAAGGCCCCAACACACTTCAATCTGTAGACTCCACTAAGCTTCTCGGTATCATTACAGATAACAAACTAAATTGGAAAACACATGTCAGTGAAGTTGTAAAATCCTCCAGTTTCCGTCTCCACCTCCTCAAGTCCCTCGGAGATCCTGTTCCCGAGCTCCTCAGGGTTCACTCAACATTCATACTTCCCAAGCTCACCTATGCCTCCCCTACCCGGTCTTTCTCCCTAAATGCCACACAACATAAACACCTAGAAAAAGTGCAAGAGGGCATGCAAGATTATCCTCTCCCCTTCCTACTCCACATATCAAGAAGCCCTCAACACACTGACCCTCTTGGCTTTCTCTGACCATCACCATGACCTCATTTCCAAATTTGATGAGAAGCTTCAGCGCCATCCTCGGCACTGGCTCCTACTACCACCCGAGATCCCTTTTCCACGAATTGCTGTTCGACACCACAACCATATCCAGCCCCCTATCAGCACGTACTGATAGCTATAAGAACAGGCCAGTCCCAACCATTGTAAAAATTATCAACTCGTAATCAACCAGTGTATTCACTCCCAGTCATCTTGCCTTTTTGCATTGTCACTATGTTGAAATGCCCTGTAATATGACCTTCTCCCCACCTAGTTATTATATATGACATTTGTATCACTTATATTACTTGTATATTATTTGTCAATCAAGAGACCCATTTCCCAATTATGCAAATGTATGTTTTCAGCCTTCCAGTTGCCATGCTCTTTCAATAAACCGTTAATTATTATTATCACACACACATCTTCAGCTTTCATGGGGTGAAGATGTCTATAATTGGCGCTGTCCAGCTAAGGCGACCATGGTCTTTTAGGCCATGGAGACAGCTGCCAGCCTGGTCTGTCAGGCCTTCCCCTTCCCCTCCTCCCCACCTGAATTTATCAACATCCTCCCTCCAACAATACAATGCAAAGATTGACGCTCAACCCACAAGTGATATACAAATATGACAATTTCAATTCGAAAGAAAGATACAACTATTCGGAGTGACAATCAGTGCTCAGCGGTCAATGGTGACCTGACACACCCACCACCACCAACACTGGATGAGAAGCCAAGAAAGACTCCAAACTATATCAGGAGAGAAATGAGGACTCCATACTCCACCCAGGTGAGGAATTATGAATCCTTAACTATATCACATGAGCCACAAGAACCATCTCCATCACCGTGTGAGAGCTGAAGGACCTACCCTGACCACGTGGTGGGATGTACTGAACATCTGCAGGTGTAGTGAGGGAGCGGCTTAGCACCTAGGTATGACGTGATGGCCATCCAAACTGCGGGAAGGATTTTTTTGGCGCCTATATCAGGTCACAAGACTGTTTACAAGACCAACTCTCACAGTACCAGATCTATAGTTAATGTATACTTTGACTATGTTTCTTATCCTTTTGTACTGAAAGCTCTTGTCAATCAAGTGACCCACTCCCCAGTTTCACCATATATAACTTATCATCTCTGTATATTGTATATTTTTAGCCTTCTGGCTGCCATGTTATCTTAATAAACCGTTAATTATTATTGCAGACACAGACACACACACAGATAACTAAAATAAACGAAGATGCAATGTTGCGACTGACAAGTGAAACTGTTACATAATGTCTGTCCTCTAACTTGTGTTAAAGTATATTATATAATGTTCACATTGTAAAGACAATTAATTCCTTCATGAAACAATGAAGATTAAATGTGGAACATGTAGTATTCTTGAAATTAGATGTGAGAATCTTGTGGCAGCCCTGGTTGTACAGTAGTTGCATTGCCAATTCATTAACATAATTTCTTCACTATTTAAACAAATATATGAACATTTTGAAAATTGTCATGATTTTAAATAAGATGAATAGTTTATTATAATAAAAATGCTACCTTTGAATTGCTTAATATTTATCCTGACAGTCATACAGCCAAATAGATCCACCAATCACAAACCCCATTACATACAGCCTTACTTCAAGTATTGCCAGGTAAAACTACGAGTACGAGAGGCAGGGTGAGGTCGATTGTATATTTATTGTACAGTGTATACACAATTATGTATGTACGGTCGAAGAAAAGAGTGTTACACCCCCTAGTATTATGTTCCACAACCTATAATGAAGAATTTGGGCATACTGACAGTAAAGGTGGAGACCTGAGTAAGAATGGGGAACTTACCCAAATTCTTCATCATGGGTTTCAGAACATAAGGCACTATAAGTGAAATGTGACTTTCTTTGACTGCACATTCATAAATAATAGATATACAGTACATGGTATATTTTAATTACGATGTAGATCCAATATATAATGGAAAATGATACTTGGTAAGAACATTACATTTGAATATTTATTATGAAATATAATTACAATGTACTGTAATAAATGTGCTAATCTTCATTGTATTTTCAACATTGTTTGCATTACAACTTACACACCAGTATAGGCTAACCCACTCATACCCAGGATTATCAGTTACTATGTAATGTGTTGAAATAATTTAATTTTTGAGGATTATTATTTTTCAAATGACCAAACAGATCCTTCAAATAATGTTCGAAACTACAATTATATAATCGAAAAATTACATTGAAAATAATGCATATTTTCCTTTGTAAATATTCCTGATAAAGCGAACCTACATTGCTGCCTGGAATTAACTATTCCTTGACTGTCAACAGGTGCTTGTGAACCATTTCCTCCTTGTTGATCAGGTGAGTAGTTTTGTTGACAAGAGCCATGAGGTGATGTAATGAATCTGACCAGCTGTTCAAGAGCTGGGAGTGTTCCGGCGTTGTTCCGAAGTTGACCACACCTTCTAATCTATCCATGCGGGCTATTACTGTTCCAGACACTACTAGTTGACACAAGAACTCTTCACTTTCCTGAAAAAAAATAATAATAAATAAAAATTATTCTACACTATCAAAAAAGACAAAAAATATATGTGCCGTAGTGTGAAAAAAAAATACAATACAAAACCAAAGTAGGTAAAATACTGTGTAGTTAATAACAACCTTTATACTAAGCCTGAGAGGAAAACCTCAATGATTTGAGATAAATTCACCCCAAGAACTTCCTCTACAAGAGCCTACCCTGACCAATGGGTAGTAGTTTGAAGTAAGGACAATATCATATGTGCATCGATCGAGAGGTGAGGGTTGCACTTAAACTATAAACCAGCCAGCTTTAAAAAGGCACACAAGGTAAACAGAAAGCAGGACAAATCCCTTGGTGTGTCACAGGACTTAAACTGTCTACTCATAACTTAGGTCCTTAAAGATTAACCCACTAAGTGAAGGATCCAAAGACTCTTGACTGCCTCTCACCCATAGAATATGATTTCCAATTTCAATCCTTTACTTATGGCCTAAGTATCATTTGTTGAGAGACCTGTGAGATTTCAAATCAGCTGAGAAAGGGATGGAGGAGGCCAGTCAAGTCACAAATATTGAGTAAGCCACAAGGGGACATTAGCTCCCAAAACACCTAATAAACATGCCAGTGCCACAGTTATTAACTATTTAAGAGTGAGGTCCCTTACAGTGGTCTGGAGTAATACAAGCTATAATAGCTCGAGTCTCATTAGAATTAACAAGGTAAGCAGAAAATATATTTATTTTGCCTCAAAACTGGTAAGAGAGACTTGGATCAAAATCCCTTAATTTACTGGATAGGCATCCAAGAACTTCTCAAAATGAATTATCGTTATTAAATATGACTAGGATTAAGCGTATGGCCAGTAATTATGAATGCAGTTTTCTAAGCTGTCTGCCAGGACTAATATTAAGAAGCTCTTTCTATAAAAGTAAAGACTGAAGGAAGGCTATAAATTTTCATGGTTATGGATAACAATATATAACTTTTCTCCTATTCATAAAAAGTTTTGAGAATCAAATTTAGTATTCAATAAGGTTCTGCTGATCTAAGTCACTTAACAACATGCCACCCAGGAGAATAAAATTTATATCCAATGTTTTGAACATCCCTCTGTTGGTTGTCTGAAGGCAGACTCATCTAGCTATGAATGGATATTGCACTTCAAATTTAGCTACAGAAATCCAGGAAGTAAACCAGAGTTTTGTTCCCTAAAATAATTTTCTGTAAACTGTGTACAGTAATGTTCCAATTAAGCATTACAGGTAACTCGCGTTTTACGCCCGTTTGATTTAAGCGTTTTTGGAATAACACGATTGTTCAATTAATACCAAAAGCTAATTTACACGCACCTATTTTTTAAATAGCGCACTCAAGACAGTTTAAATTTGCAGCGCGTATTTGCCTGGCAGTGGAGTCACGTGTGATGCCTGGTGAGGTGCTTGTAAGTTATTACCATAAAGTCGCAGTCATATCAACATCAACGATTTTAATAGTATTAAAAATAATAATTATTATAACTGTACAGTACCACAAAAGATGAAAAAATTGGAAATGAAAATACTGTAATAAGCTTAGCTTCAACCAACGACACATAAACATGTGGTAGTTAAAACATGGTCAAACTGGTCTCTCATATCAACCCAATTCCCATTTTCTAGCGAAAAATTACCCTAGATTAAAATACCCAAGAATGAAATGCTATATGTTAAGGAATTCATACTGGATACTGACTATACTATAAGCACATTCAAAGCATTTATAAATGTACAGAGATAATACAAACTTCAGAGAATTAAGACTTAAACTTCAGTAATATGATATCCATAATAAATGTACAAAATTTAAAAATTTATACTTTAGGTACAGTACAGTTGTCCCTCAGACTATTATCTAAATTGGGCATCCAAAAGAGGTCAAGATTTAAGATAATTTGATTTGTGATGGATTAAAATACACTTTGTATGGGATACGGTGGATTTATAGCCTAAAATATTTTATTACTTAAGATATATTGTTATGATATTAATAAGAAGACATAAAAGACTTACCTTCACAGAAAGATCAAGGAGTTCTGCCATCCTCTTCAGATGGATCCTGGTGTAGTACTTGGCCATCATCCTAATATTCTGAAATGTATGACAATTATATAAAATGAGGACAGGGAGGATTAAATCTTATTCATGTAAAAAGGTTAAGGTGAATGGCCTGTGAGGTCTCAGCATGTAAAACCTCCACAAATGCAAAGGTCAAAGGTCAGTAAAATGAACTTCTTTACCACTTATTCCATTCTATAAACGATGTTCTTAGAGATAGAGAAGATATAATATAAAATTATAAATAAGAAAAATGAAGGGCATGGGTGTGTATGTGTGGGAACTGAATTTGTGTGGAGGTGGTGGACTATAACTACATCACCTACTCGCCAGCCCAGCCCCCCACGAATTTTATTACATGTAATGAAACGATAAAAGTTGTGAAAAAATCATTACAATACTCTAATGTGGTTAAGAAATAAAGAAAGTACTCGTATAATATAAAACTATAAGATAGGAAAAATGAAGAGTATGGTTCTGTATGAGTGTGGAGGTAGTGGGTTACTGGGCTATAACTAAGTGGTCGCGTTCCCTCCTGATATGATGTCACGGCACACACAGCCAGCACTGCAGTTGGGCCTGGATGAACTGTGTGATGTTGCCCATAGGATAGTTTGAGTGTAAAATTAATTTTTCTTGTACATAAAATATGTTACTGTATTTGATGATATGCCACTTATCAATTTTATTGTTTATTATGTCAATAAATATGGCAACTCATCCCTGTTGTGTGCAGTATTCAAATTTATGATTGTAGATAATTTGGGAGGAATTTTTATTTTTATAATTATTTTATTTTGGTGCCGGTTACCCAGACTCCGGATAACTGGGGTTTTACTGGATAAACTCATATGCTCTACTACACTGGTCATACACTAATATATACTTACGTGCTCTACTACACGGTTCTTGAGTTTCGTCCATCTGTCGTTGCCCTCTTCAGTACTGGGGAATACTGTAGTGGCAGTTGACCTCAGCTCTGCTTCATACACATCACACAGCCTTGACCATTTGATCAACTCAGCAGTTACAAACAACTGCAAGAGGTCTCTGAAAATTTTTAGAATTTCATATGAACTCCTTCAAATGAGTAAATTTTGCAAATTTTAAAAATCCCCAGTCTCAATTCAGTGCCTAACCCTTTAAAACCTTCCATAATCAAGGCCCATCATATAAAGTGATCTAGAAATATTATTGACTATTTCAGGACCAACTTAACTTTCCAGCAATATTTACTAAATCACTAAATTTTTTTTACAGACCTGCAAGTTCCCTTCTGCTCCATTGTAAATTGGCCAGACCAAAGAGCAAGCATAGACACTCTCTCTTTTCATTTGCTTTCATCTATCTCTCTTATTGTTAAAATATACCCATATAACATTCATTGTCTTCCTCTCCTATAATTCACATACACAAATGCTTCCTGGTCATCCATCCCTCCACCTTCTTCATGATCTTCCTCTCTACCTCCCATCAACCATCTCTCAATTACACACTTTTCACCATCCTCAATATGCCAAGATTACCTTGGCAAAACCATATCAGCATTGTCTGATACTTTGAATACTTCTACAGTATCTCTTAATTTCTGGATGCCTCAGTTTTATCAAGTTTCTCAAGCATCTTAGCAAACTATACCTGACTCTGTAAACACTCACAGTACTGTTTTATACCCATGCTTCATATTCTCTATATTGTATTCCCTCAACATAATGTTCTCAAGCACAATATTTCCACTACAGTAATTCCAATTTGCTGCCTCATCTGGTAGTGAGCCAATACTCCACACTCTTTCAACCGTCCTGTACTACATTACTATCTTTACACGATCCAATACATTTCTATAATACTTGTCAACTTGTTTCAGTTAATTTAAAACTCAATTCTTCACTTCCTACTTATATTGTGAAATATCTTCGAGTGTCTTGTCTTCCTTGATTCGATGAAGAAGGTCACTCTGTTCGTTGTCATAAGGGGCCAAAATTATAAAGAGGACCACATGCTTGAGTACTCTCTTCTTCTCTGTTTCACTCTCCTTCACACTTTTGGAGTCATAGATGGCTCGGTAGTGACGACATATACTCAGAAATGATCCATCGTGGCTGTCAAGATCAATCATCAAGCTGAAAAAAAGAGTATGATACAATTACAGCATCTGAATACTGTACACAAAGATGTACATAATGGTGTTGTAAGATATCCTCCTCCTGCAATACTGGAAGTACCACCCAACATAAATAAACCAAAATAATAAAACAATATACAGATCTATTCAAAGTCATCTTAGGTTTAAGTAATACAATGGCACTAAATTCATTTACAGTATATCAAATCATAATGGTATGTATTAGTGCACACATAAAAAAATTTTATGGACAGGTGAAAGGATGAGAAGATGGATGGAGGACAGAGCCTTCTGCACCTCCACTCTGCTGTTGACAGTGACAATGGGACAGTACAGAAAAGAGAATATATTGATCATATCATCCAAGAGTTTGTCAATTACATGTTTACCAGTTTCACATAATTAAAAAATTTCTCAGTTTTCACAATATTTGCCTTGCCTACCATTAATTTCTAATTCTTATATAATGGCAGCTTTGCTCTCACTGTTGTAATATGTATTACCAGAGGTGAACCTAAGTTTCATGCCTGGAGGAGATGGGGGCTTAGGAGAAAATGTTTTTAAGATCTAATAAATGTAGGTGTCAAAGGCATGAACCATTAAATTAACACGAGTACAGAAATAAAATATGCTACTACAAATCATAAAGGGTAAAAAGACAACACAAATAATGAAATAATGTATCATAAAGTTTCTTTAAACCATGACTTCAACATTACATTTTAAGAACTTGCAACATGGAAATATGGTAGCCAACATGGACCAAATTAAAAAGGTGACAATGTTTTGTTTCATGTTTTCTGTAAATATGACCACCATATACAAAAAACGAGCTGAAGCAAAGTTGAACCATTATGAACCAAGATTGCAGAGCAGATATGAAATTATTTATTACTTAATACCTTTGTGTAATACTGTAAAAATCCTGAGTGCCGGACTACCTGAGTAACGACACAAATCTTGGAAAAATTATTAAACGATGTGAAAAATTTTCTTGCACTCATTATTGTTGTGGATCAGCTTATATTCACCATAACACAATACACTGTAAATGTGCTTTAAGCAAAAATCTTATCAAAATGTGCTATAATATCATTACCTTTAACTTCATATAAATTTTTGGGTGGGGGGAGCAGAGGGGTAACAAAAAAGATATAAAATGCTGAACTTACTTATAGAATTTGAGCTTGAGGTCATCAACTTCTTCAGAATCAAAGAACTTTGTGCTGATCTTCTTTGAAATAATTTGAGTACGAACAAAGTCCTTCTTCAACAAACACAAACGCATCTGCTCCAGAATCATTTCAACCTGGTGAAAAAAATAAATATCCTCATTTAAAATCTCAAAATCAATTAAAGGTAATAATCATCTGCTAAAAAAATCAGTTACAGTAGAGTATATACTGTATAAACACAGGTTCTGATTCCTTTTAAATGGTAAGAAAATCCACATAAAATCCTTTAAACTACGTTATCTAATAATGAAATTTTACTGTGTTCAAACTCCCTCCATACTTGCATTTTTGCTAAACAATCTAGTATGATTATAATCTGATTATCAAATAAAATATTATCACGGGGTTAAAACAGGGGCAGGTTCTAATTCAAGCCACACAGATTCAACTTTACCCAAAGATCAGCAACCTCACAATCACATTGTGTACTCGGTCTTCTCATTTAGTTTTCAAGATGATGCTAGAGAGGAATAAGAGAAAGCGAGGGGGGGGGGGTGACTAGGGGCCTTCCCTCAGTAAAGATGCAAGTGATAATATTGTGATGATTAACCCAATTAAAGTGGCTGGTCTGAATTGTAGGTGTATCCATGGTGTGGCACTTTGGACACAACAAATTTCCCTTCCATTCACAGGGTTGGCATGATTTATATAAAATTATTTAAAATAGTGATTTAAATCAGCAATTTTTGACATGTTAAAGTGTCATAATTGAAAAAGTTTCATATTACATACAGTTTTAACTCCTCTACAACCTTCAAATTAATGACTAAAAAGAGCAGCTGTGGCTAGAAAATGAATAAGAAAGTATTTGAATTATGACAAATTTCGCAGTGAAGTGATTTAATTGTTTTCTGTCATATCAAATTATCTGAAGTACAGTACAGTATAGCTGCATTGGCCATTAATTTAATTTATCTCTGTAAACGTATGCTTCAAAACACACGAACAGATGAGTTCCGGCCAACACGTAAATATTTGTTTGTTCTTCATATCTTACCTAAATAATACTACTGCATAAGAACTTAAATTAAAACAGCTTTATTATTTGGTTTGTTTTAGATTTTTGTGCATTTGTAACTTCATTAGGATAATTATGACATTTTTATATCTATGAGAGGATTTAAATCAGTGACTTGTCATACATCATTTATAACATGCTTTTTCCAACCCTCTTCATAAACGGCATGTTCACAGTTAATTGCCATAAGTGGACCATTTTCCATATGTGGGGTGTCTGTACTAAATGGGTTAAAGGTTTAAAACACTGAAAATTGCCAGTCATTGAGTAGATAGATATTAAAAGTGTAGCTATGAGAAGGCAGAGTACAATCAATTCAATCTATTCTCTATAATCATCATCACCATCACTGGCTTATGGCCATTTATCACACTTAAGTTGGTTACCCATGAATACCAAATAGCAGCTACAGTATTTCAAGTCCCTGTTCAATTACTCCACTTAATAGTAAATTTTGCAAAAAGAAATCAATCTGACCTTTTCTTTACGTTCCATTGAGCCAAAAGTTTCAACCTGTAGCTCCTGTAGGATAGTGGCAGCCTCAGTAATGTCTCCCTCAGCCTCCTTCATCACAGCCAACTTGTGGGTGAGCCGTGCACGCTCCACTTCCACATAAATCTTGCCCGCAGTAACTGTCCTGTTAACAATTTGCGAAATAATAAATATTTATTGTACGTCCATAAACTATACAGAGATTCGCCAATATATTGAGATAAACAAACATATTTATGCCAATAATTTGTCCAACATTTCCACAGAACTTAAAATTTCATTAAAGTTAGGGAGTTGAAGACAGTGAATGTGGTTAAAAGATTTGAATGACTAATCCAATGAAAATAGACACACTAAATTAAGGATAGTGATGAGAAGGAATGAAGAATAAGGGCAGTTTGAGAATATAATTCCAAATAAAGCAATGTAGATTTATGGTTGCAAGAAATTGGAAAAAGAAAAAAGAATGGAAGAATGAGAAGCTGTCTGGGCGATGACATACAGTACCTGTCAATGTCAACGTTTACTGTGCGTGACTGCAATAGCCATCACAACTCTTACATAAAACCACAAAAGTCATATATGTTGTCAACTCATATATTTTCAATCTCATATTTAAAAAAAAAAAAAAAAACTGCTGAAAGGCAGAAACCAGAAAGAGGTTGGAGGCCATTGAAACATGGTGTTTCAGGCAAATACTAAGAATAAGCTACAATGACAGGAAAGCAAATGAAGAAGTTTTAAGATTTACAAAAACTTCAAGAGAAATACTTGTACTATTATACAGAAAAATAAAAATGAAATACTTTGGTCATATAATTAGGGCATGAGGGAATAATAGCAGAATATTAATGAGCAAAGTTGAGGGTAGGAGGGCCAGGGGAAGGCAGAGATTGGGATAGATGATTGAAAATAAAAATTGGGTTCCCAGAGAGATACAAAGCCTCAGAAGATTGGAAACACAGCCTGAGAATGTTTAGAGTGGAGGACTGAAGTTGCCAACCTTCAGATATGAGGACGGTACTCAGATTGATTTATATGATGCTAGGCAGATTTTGTCTGGCTGTCTTTCTATACATTTCTGACTTTTCTATGTACCTGGGCACCTTTCTGCCTGATGGCTTCATAAGGACAATATGAAATCAATCTCTCTCCTCAATGACTTACTCTGACAAAAGAGACTGCAAGAAACCATGTAATATGGAGAGCTGTCATCAGGTGACTGAGGCATAAAATTATGAACTGTTAAAGACAACAATGACCACAAAACTGGGGATGCGGTATAAGCCATTTTATGATATTAGGAGCAAAGATAGATAACAAACAGTAGAAATGACTAATGGAAAAACATTGCACCTAATATGAAAGAAGATTAGCGGTAGTAACACACAAGAGACCACGTTTATAAGTCTTGTTTACACAGTACAGTACATGAAACTGATGTAGCAACTATGAATTTGAGAAGATATTATGAAACTTTGGAAACTGTCCAAAGAGGAACACAGAACTCCAGTGTAAGAGCAGGAATTGTATCCCATAACATAAAATAAAGAATAATGAGATTCTTCCAACACAAGGCACAGTATAGCTGAACAAACCTTAATGTATCCATCAACTTGAGTTTAGCATCTTTGTCTGGTGCCTTGTCTACATAGTCACAGCATTTCTGAACCATCTTGGTGACAGCCATCTTGATCTGAGAACGCTTCTTAGTGAGTGTAACAACAGTTTCATTTAACAGATTCCATTCTCCGGCATCAAAACAAATCTCCACGACAGCCACGAGAACTCTGCTGGTAGAGTGAGCATCAGCCCCCTGAGGAGAGAAGATAATGAGTCCGTAGGAATCAGCAATACCTAGCCGGCATCTATACGATTTATATATTCTCATAACTCACATTGTAGCTACAAGGTATTTATTCTCGGCCATTACTGACAAACTACGTCAAAATTTCTGTGTACTGTGCGTCAGTCTATTAACTTCTCTTCTCTGTCACCTTAGCATGGGATGGATAAAAAGCTACAGAAGTATCAAAGAATGGGAAAAATAATACAGAAGAGTGATGCAAGGTAAGTGTAAGCAATGCAAGTAGCATCTATTTTGATAAACAATATGTACCTCACATTCACAACTAACAAGGGCTAACCATGTACAGCACATCACCTATTTTTCAATACAGGCAGTCCCCGACTTACGTCAGGGATATGTTCCTGGACCTTGATCATAAGTCAATTTGTTTGTAAGTCAGAACAGTGTTAATTCCATAATTTAGGTTAGGTTAAGACAGAACCCTGCCCATACAAAACAACAATAATATCCCATACATAACTAATAAAGTAAATATGCAGTACAGTGGTCCCTCGGTTAACGAGCACAATTCGTTCCAAAAGGTTGCTCGTTAACCGAAAAATTCGTTAACCGAATCCATTGTTTCAATGGGTTTTTGGGTAATTGGTTCCAGCTCACCGAAAATTACATACAAACGAAAAATAAATGCAGTAAAGTACACTTACTTTGAGGTGTGCAACTGTGCATGTAGAAGGCTCCTGGTTGATGATGATGATGGTGGGAATTAGAATGGGGGTGGAGGAGAAGGGAGAACAGAAGGCATTGAGGTGGAAGAGAGGTCACCCCATGCACCATTTCACCCATAAAATTTTAGTTCACTTGGTGTAATTCAAGATTATTTTCTTTAAATCAACACTGCACTGCATTATATATTGTCAATATGTAAAATAAATTTCAAAATAACCAATAATTTGACTGGAAACACAGAAAAAAAGCATTTATGTTGAAGAGAGTCTGAAGCAAGATGTTACCTCCACTGAAAAGACAGAGACTGACACCTATATGGTGTGCTGACAGGCTGTTTGGAGTGCTAAAAACTAGTTTCCCTATACTTAAATTATGTTAAATAATTGTTAAAATGACTGAAAATTTTAATATAAGACTTTTAAAATTATTGAATAGTACAAACTTCTTGATATTTACTAAAATAGTAAGGAATTTAAGCCCTAGAACCGATTACTGTATTGGCAGACAAATACGACAGCTAGTGTGCAAGCGAAAACATGTTGAGGGGCGCTCGTAAGGAATTCGTTAATCGAGGGAATGCTCGTTAACCGAAGTTAAGAATCTTATGGAAGGTAATTCGTTAACCGAAATTTCATTAACCGAGGCGCTCGTTAACCGAGGGATCACTGTACTGTACTGTAAATAAAGTGATGTTAAGCAAAATAGAACAACCAAAATAATGTACAAGTATTGGGATCCCATTTGTAAGTGTGGATGATCATAATTCAGGGACTGCCTGTAAATCTTTTGTACTTTCCCACTGAGTTATGATTATGATGAGATTATGAAAGAAGAGACAACTGTTGGTCCCCCTTGATTACCACAACCAGGAACAACACAACTCAATAATGGTCAACAGAAAGTTTGATTGTCATATGGAAATGGTCAATGTACACTTTCTAAAAAATAACAAACTCCAATCATAACAGTAGCTAAGTAATGATTAAAGCAATGTCTTGTGTTTTCAAATGAGCAGGTGAAATTTCTGTGAAACAGGAAAATTTCTTCTCGTCACTACCCCAACTAATAAGTTGATAAAAATGTTTATTTCCACCCCTACTTAATGTTGCCACCTAAATGACCCATTTACAAACTGACAAACCTACAGATTTCTGGGCAATCCCTGAAACATTCTGTTCCACTGGTAGTCAAGTTGCTTCATTGCTTCATGTCAAAAGAACATTTGTTAATGAAAGTAGTTTCAATGTCCATTACAGTATAACTTTTGTTTTTACTCAGGAATATGGATAGGAATCTGTATTAATTATTACTCACAGTTCTTGTCTGTTTCTCCAGCACCATGAGGCTGTCCACTGCCTCTTGTACGCGACCGTCCTTAGCCATCTGTTGAGCCGCTGGTATCTTTTCATCACACGTGGTTGAATAATCAACCTCCATTTTAACAAGTCTTCCACCTTCAGATATTACATTACCCAATGTGCTGTCCTCAGTGCCTCCTGCCTCCACAGGCTTCTTTTCGGTTGGTTTCTTTTCTGACGACATGGTGGCTGCTGCATCAAGAGAGAATGTTTAGGGTCAGCACAACAAACAGGACTTACAGTAACACAAAATATCATTTTGGGAAATCAAAGTCACATAAAATAATAGAAACATTGTTTATGTAGCTTTGATTTCCCAACTACACATTAATTTTGCTGCGATTCTTTCCACACTGAACAATTCACATCGATCTTTCATGATAAATAATTGTAAATAAAGCACTTGTTACAAAACAAGAGCTTATTACAACAAAATGGATTAAGAAGAAATGAGGAAATAACCCTGAAATCTTATTTGGTAATTAGGTATGGATCAGGTAACCAATGTACCCGGTACGATACAGCATCAACAGACTGACAACAAAGAGTTCTTCTCAAAACCCAACTTGTGTGACCAAGACATTACAGAATAAATTCAGAAACAGTATCACTTCCAACTCAACCTTAGCCACTACAAGGGGAGGAGTTGGTCATTACAAACTTTATTTTGTATCTTATTGGTACAGTGTACAGTACTGTATCAGTATTTATACAATGCAGTAAAGACCACGAGTACCCAACTAAGTAAGCCACAGTGATGTCGTTACTTAGACAGAATCTGTTATTCAGATGTTCATATCAGCGGGGAGTCACAACTGTTCAAAACAACTCTATCACAGACTGGCTTATTTAAGATTATAATAAATTAGTTCAAGTAAAATAATCATACAGTACTTATGACATACTTTCAGGAAATTCAGATGTACAGTACTTATATAAAGTGTTAATAGATGTAGGTAAGGTTTGAGATTCTAGAAGCTTTCAGAGCTGCAAAGACTTTTGATGGTTGCGTTCCTGGAAACCCTAACGTAAATGAGGAGCCTTTAATATGAGTTTCAATGGGATACATTCCTGGGATGTCCATCACAGACATGTATCACAGAAGAAGCTATCCTTTATTTATTAAATAAATAAAAAAATTTAACCAACACTCACAACATTAATACGTAATAACAAACCTCCTGTTGCCGCTTAACAATGTCTAATTTCATTTCCAGAGAGACAGTCTTCCTCAACTCGAAGCCTTGGCTTTCCTAGAGGCAGGAGACTCAGCAGGATGCTTGCTAGCCACTTTCGAAGTTATTAATCACTTCACAGTTATCAAAACAGAAAAAATTCAGAATGATAGTGTTTGCCTCTCACCAAAAATATCACAGCGATCACCGGTTATGCAAAGACAAATAATTATAACAATGGAAACAACAATGCACAGAACCTGACCTAACCAACCAAACCTACATAACTTTACCAAACTTCCTAACCGGGGGCCTCCACTCATCGGAACCCCCCCCCCCCCACCGACATATTCAACGGAAATAACTTACTTTGATATCAGGTATACATATGAAAACAACTTTCTTGAAGTGGCATTGTGTAATTTTACATTTATCGGTTACTGCACAGAAACATCTATTTCTTCTTTGCGGTCAGTTCTCTGCCACATTTTGAACACTTGCACCCCCGGCCAACTAGTCCATGTTGAAAGATGAACTCTGAGACGGTCTTCATCTTCCACAGGTACAGATAACTTACGATACAATAAAGAAAAACCAGCACAGGCGTCATAACTACAAAGTAAAATTCAAGATTGCTTCCTTGTATAGGAACATAAAAGTTCACTTAGAAACCAGTTATATTCCAAAGAATATGGAAAATTATCCAAACCTATAATATGGAATTTGAATCCAACTATATTAGCTATATGTGTATCATCATTCATACATACAATATCGTGAAAAAAAAATAAAGGGATTTGCACAGAGAATACAGAAACGAATCAGGAAAGTGAAGCTTATAACATGAAATAAAAAGGATGCTTATATGGTATGTGGTCTACCGAGCTGGAGTTGGTCTTCTGGGATATTTACACTGTAGCGTCCACTAACTTAACGTAGTGAACATTTTGCCGTGACCGGCCAAGTTCCTACTTATGCTATTTTACCGTGAGCGCGCTCTGTTTAATAGGAAGTTAGGTACATTTCTTTGGTTGGTAATGTTAGGTTCTATTAAGTTCTAGTAAATGTCTCCTCTTTTACAATGATAAATTTCCAACAGAAGTATGGTTACCTGGTATGTATGTTTACAGCTACACAAAGATCAACTCGCTGTGAAATAAATGCCAAATGCCGCCAGTCAAGGTCAAATATATTTCTTGCACTTTTCGCCAGTAATGGTAAAAGAGCATTAATGGGAACTTAGCTGGATCACGGCAAAATATCAACTGCTAATAACCTGTAAAGTTGTTAGGTTAGGTTAATTGATGCTACAGTGTAATATCCCGGTAGACCGCTTACTATAGTAGCACCAAAAGAGACAATCAAGCCAATATTTATGGTATTATATGATACCCCCGATGTGAGGTTCCGTCGGTAATATCAAAGTGAACAAAGACTGGATTCAAAGTATATTAGTTTAACAGGGAACATAAACACGCATCGTAATGGGAAAATTATCCGCGAAATATTTACGATAATTATTTTCTTCATGTACAGTTGCCAACAAAATTTCTCCCACAGCCCTGTGTAGGAAGTTGTGGGAAGAATTTTGCTGGCAACTGTACAAAACACACAGACATGAAATGACAATAAAATTTTAGTTTTGGTCATCCCTGTATTTTAATATTCAAGCTAACCTAACCAACTTAACCTAACCGATTCCCCGGATGACCAAAACTAAAATAATACCTGAAATGACTGCCATATGATAATTTTTGTGGTTTTACCCAGAAATTTCACTCATCTTTCATGTACAGATGGCCGTAAATAGTGAAAAAAAAGAGAAACTTATAAATTAAAGAAAAATGTTGTATCGTTTTTATTAGTTGTCATCATCCCAACAACTGAAGAAAACATTAATTTTTTTATAGACCGTCTCCTTTATTTTTACCAAACCCTATTTTCTATAACAATTTCCGTTAATTGCAACTTCGAGATATTTACCATTAAATAAACCGGTACTTGTTAAATTATCTAAGTAAACTACCGAGAACTCCACACAACACTCGGTAAAGACTCAACAAACATACATCCATCTCACTTGCCTCTGTTTAAACCTACACACACTTTACCATCGGTTTATCACAAATAAATCATTAATGTAAAAGAAGAATTATTATTAACCTGTATAAGTAGTTTAGTGAAGAGATAAGAGCAGTGTTACCTTAGAGGTCCGTCAGTGACACAACTCATGTAAACAAATGTTGCCGAGCCGCTCTACCCACACACACACCCTCGACTTCTAACTCATTTACTACTTCTTATACATGTACTCCATAATATAGTTAATCAAATAAATTAATTTTATTTATTTTCAATTGTGTCACTCTTATTAAAATAATTCCTTATAAAACTAAATATGATATAAAGGAAGTCAATGGAATATTACAGATATGCTGTTAAAGATTAATTTTTTAAGAATTTCAGTTTGGTACAAATATTTAGGGAAACAGAGTAATAAAAATATTATTAATATGTCTGCGTAGTTATAATATATCAATTATCACTCAAGTTATAGAGTATATGAAAACACAATCTCACTAATACAGAATACGGATCTAACAAGTAAATAAACTGGTTCCTTCATGTCTATCTCTTGGCAACAGGTACACACAACCATTTATTCTGTCGCTATATAGAAAGGAAAATAGCTCTCTCCAGTGGGTGAACGTGTCCACTCCAGAGCTGTACACAGAGTAACAACATAGCGCCCATATATCACCTTGTTTACCGAACTCTATCTACGGCTCTGGAGTGAACCAGAGCCTAAGATAGAGTTCGGTCAACTCGGTGACATGCGGGCGCCATGTTGTTACTCTATCTTAGGCTGGACCTACCTAATTTCTACCTAGCTACCTGACTACCTGCCCACTTACCTACCTATTTACCAACCTAACTACCTGCCTCTGCTTATCTTTCTATCAACTTACTTATCTTTCATACCTTTAGTTTAGTTTCCAATAAAAAATAAAAAAGTATAACAGAAAACGTATATAAACCTAGTTTTCTGTAATTAAAAGGGTGAACTACATCTTTATATTTATCCTCGCTACTTGTCGGGTCGTTAGCCGTTTGGTCGGTCGTCGGTCACATCTCTGTTACGGCTGCTGATATTGTTTTTTCCCGGGGACTATACCACCCTGGCACAGGTCATCGACCCGCAACGGGGCCTAGGGGGCGAAAAAATAAGAGCAAAAAGAAATACAAAATATAAAAGAAAGAGATTATATTAATCTACATCACAAAGATGCCGGAAAACCAGATTTTTGAAGTGAGACAGATTGTATGAGTATGGAAACACAGGAGGTAGAGCATTCCACAGTTTTGCTGTGTGAGGAAAGAAGGAGGTACTATAACGGGTTATTCCAGGGTGACCGACATCCTGATTCCAGGATGTATCTGTACCTGCGCCAGTGTTGGTCAAGTCTGGTCTTGAATGAGCTCACACTAGGTGCCACCACAACAATCTCTGGAAGATTGTTCCAAGAGTTTACAATTCTCACTCCAAAAACGTTTGCTCTGATAATTTTCTGAACTTGTGGCTTCTTCATCTTTAAGCTGTGACCCCTCGTGGGGCGGGTATCCAGCAGCACATGGTATGAACACTCGACTGAGTAATGACCTCGGGAGTGTTTAATATAGACTTCTATTATGCCACCCCTTGTTGGCCTATAGTATACAGTAGTAATATGGGTGAGAGGAGTGCGCATGAGAGAGGAAGGTAAAGAGAGAGAGAGAGAGAGAGAGAGAGAGAGAGAGAGAGAGAGAGAGTGTGGTATGAAGAGAAACTTGGCTCCCTCATCAACGCCAAGTTGTGGAAGTTGTCGTAATAACATACTAACATTAGCATCTATATCAGGTTCGGGGAGTCACTTTACTGGCCTCTTATACGGCCATTATATATATACTTTAGTCTCTTTTGTATCGTATAGTGATTAATTATGCGATGAATTGTTTGGTTAGGTTAGGTGGTTATTTTCTTTAGGCTAATTTAGGTTTGATTAGGTATTATGACATGGTGTAGTGATTTATTGTGCTCACATTCCGAAGTATTTGACAATTTCTAATGTCATCGATTTTTCAAGGCTACTTTTGAAAATCGTCAACGAGCACTTTTCCTGAGTGATTGACGAACTTACTAATTAAAGATTGACACTCGCTGACGTAATTTCTGACTTATTCTTGGTTACCCTTATTCAACTTGGCATGTTCTTTTCGCTATGTTTATTCCAAATATAATTAAATATATTCGTTGTTAGTGAGCTCCCTTTGTGAGACCAGTTAGCTCGCTTGGCTCACTCCTTGGCTTACTGCTCACCACTCCTCCTTCACCGCCGTGTCTTGGCTCACTGTCAGTTCCTGCACCGTCAAGAGGATGATCACAACAGCCATAAACTCAAGCTCATAAAACAACCATTTACCAAGCGTCAGACGTCGCCTCCTCTTCAGAAAGCGGACGAATTCTCCTCCAGAGGGAAGAAGGGATGGAGGGCAGTTGAGGGGAAGTTATGCAGCCTTGAAATCGACGCGTCTTCTGCCTTCCTCGAGCTGCAGCAACGACACCCATGAACGACAGGAAGCGTCGTAAAAGAAAGTGTGTTGCTTTCACCAGAGAGAGGGAGAGGCGGTACTGTGCTGTTGTGTTACTTTATGGGGACAACGATGACAAGAGTTTAACGGCACGGCGTGTAGTGTGCCGTAAAAAAAGAATAAATAAGCAGAAGGCAGGATCTACAGTATATAGTAGTGGTTGAGGTGGACAAGTTCATGAGTGACAGTGATGGATGGAGTTGGGTAGACGTGAAACAGTAATCTACACTCTAAAACAATAACATTAATCATATTACAAAGGCTATCTCAAAAGTATCTGAAAGAATGAAAAACTTGGGAAGCTTTTCTCAACTACCCTCGAGCCTCATAATAGAAGTGATTACACAAACTGCATTAAATGGCTGGCGGGTGGAAACCTTTGAAATTATGTGAGAGTTAATGAAGTGAAGTTCGTTTCATGGTTAATTTAGGTAACGATGTAACCAACCCAACCACGTAAAGTGAAAAAAACAAATCTGAACAAAAACAGATAGGTAGATAGATATGTATATAAACAGTACAGGTATACAGACAGTACATAGACAGTGCAGGTATACAAACGGTGTACATAGACAAGGCAAATATACAGTGTACATACATAGAGCAGTATATAGTGCACATGGACAGTGCAAATATACAAACAGTGTACATAGACAGTGCAGGTATACAAACAGTGTACATAGACAGTGCAGGTATACAAACAGTGTACATAGACAGTTGAGGTATACAAACAGTGTACATAGACAGTTGAGGTATACAAACAGTGTACAAAGACAGTTCAGGTATACAAACAGTGTACATAGACAGTGCAGGTATACAAACAGTGTACATAGACAGTTCAGGTATACAAACAGTGTACATAGACAGTGCAGGTATACAAACAGTGTACATAGACAGTTGAGGTATACAAACAGTGTACATAGACAGTGCAGGTATACAAACAGTGTACATAGACAGTGCAGGTATACAAACAGTGTACATAGGCTTTTAAAGGTATGCAAACAGTGTACATAGAGAGAGCAGGTATACAAATAATGTACATAAACAGTGCAAGTATACAAACAATATACATTATAGACAGTACATGTATACAGTGTACATAGACAGTGCAGGTATACAAACAATGTACAGTATCTCAAAAAAGTATCTGCCAGGATGATGACTTCCGAAATACTACAGGCAACTCGTGATGTCCCGGGAGGATTGGTATGTGTGGCTCTGTGGCATACTGATCCCACTATATTTGGTAACCGAACTTCATATCAATTACGCCGAAATAAATTCACATTGCATTACTTATATTAAAATATATGCCTAAGTAAATGTATGTCCTAGTATATATCATCCGTGGTCTTATGATGTTTCACAGAGTCCGGACAGATATTTTTTGGAGTTGTTATACAAAGACAGTTCAGGTATACAAACAGTGTACATAGACAGTGCAGGTATACAAACAGTGTACATAGACAGTGCAGGTATACAAACAGTGTACATAGACAGTTGAGGTATACAAACAGTGTACATAGACAGTGCAGGTATACAAACAGTGTACATAGACAGTGCAGGTATACAAATAGTGTTCATAGACAGTGCAGGTATACAAACAGTGTACATAGACAGTTGAGGTATACAAACAGTGTACATAGACAGTGCAGGTATACAAACAGTGTTCATAGACAGTGCAGGTATACATACAGTGTACATAGACAGTGCAGGTATACAAACAGTGTACATAGACAGTGCAGGTATACAAACAGTGTACATAGACAGTGCAGGTATACAAACAGTGTACATAGACAGTGCAGGTATACAAACAGTGTACATAGACAGTGCAGGTATACAAACAGTGTACATAGACAGTGCAGGTATACAAACAGTGTACATAGACAGTGCAGGTATACAAACAGTGTACATAGACAGTTGAGGTATACAAACAGTGTACATAGACAGTTGAGGTATACAAACAGTGTACAAAGACAGTTCAGGTATACAAACAGTGTACATAGACAGTGCAGGTATACAAACAGTGTACATAGACAGTGCAGGTATACAAACGGTGTACATAGGCTTTTAAAGGTATGCAAACAGTGTACATAAACAGTACAGGTATACAAACAATGGTAAACAGTATGTAGAGTGAACCAGGAATAACTCTAACTAAAGCATATAACACAATCGGATCTGACCAAATGGATTTCAGACGCCACCTGGATCTAGTAGACTCACCAAGTTTACCAAAATATCGTTAAAACATTATATAGCGTTTTCTTCTTTCCTTGTGGTTATCAGCATATATATATATATATATATATATATATATATATATATATATATATATATATATATATATATATATATATATATATATATATATTGTTTTTTTATCGATAATTATACTCGCTTTCTTCTTTAATAATATATCAACTCTTTTTGTCTATAATTTTCCTCTTTTATTTATTATAAGTGTTTTTTTTTCATTGTTCCCTACTTTTCTCTTTCTCTTTTTTCTTTCACTCTCTTTCTCTCAGTTTACTCGTTTTTTTATCTACGTGCACTGAACACACACACACACACACACACACACACGGTCGATAACCAATATTGTGGGACTCATTTGCATATAAAAGGCAGCACAGCTATTGAGACGAACTGATGGGTGACAAAGACTGTCATCCAGAGCGTCCGTTATTGGGACGGACATGGTGACTAGTGGTGACGGTACTGATGATTGTAGTGGTGGCTATAGTGGTGGCTGTAGTGGTGGCTGGGGTGGTGGCTGTAGTGGTGACTGTAGTGGTGACTGTCCATGATGACTGTCCATGATAACTGTGACGATGACTTTCCATGGTGACTGTGGTGATAAATATCCAATGGTAACTGTGGTGGTAACTGTGGTGGTGACTGTAGTGGTGACTGTCCATGATGACTGTCCATGATAACTGTGACGATGACTTTCCATGGTGACTGTGGTGATAAATATCCAATGGTAACTGTGGTGGTGACTGTGGTGGTGGCTGTCCATAGTAACTGTGATGGTGACTATGGTGGTGACTGTCCATAGTAACTGTGATGGTGACTGTGGTGGTGGTAACTGCTTTAGGTACATGTACTGTAAAATGGACCAGTTACGTAAGAGTCACTCTGGTAAAGGTTCAACTCTCGATGTCATTTCGTCACCATATTGCCAACTATACTTCCTCTCATATCTTACCTGAAGTAGGTAGAATCGTCCTTGTTACCTGCAATTATGAAGCCAATTAACTAACTACCTACTAGGAATCTAACCTTGTGAAGCACCTTACGTGATTGAGATTCACCTAATATTAAATCTCATCCGTTCAAGGAAAATTTAATTTATGATTTTGAAAGGAAGCCAACTCAGTGATGGTACTTATGTGAGACAGTTATCGATTAATGGTCGTATCTTCAATTATAAAAGAATTTCATTAGCGATCTTCCAGGAATCCAACTTTGTGATGAGCCTTAGAGTGAGACAGTTAAGAGTTTCTGAGAATCTCGAGCCATGAATCAGTAAACTCGACTCGTTATCGTAGCGTAACGTCACAGTAACACCTCGCTTCTTACATTATGGGATCAATCTGCCACAAGATATGTTATTGTTTCTTAAAGTCCTTGTAACGGTTTGTGATAACTTACACAGCAGCGTTATAACTTGGAGGACGCACATGAGAACTTGAAAGACCACATGATAACTTGGAAGAAGTATCTCCGCTCATTTCAGCTTCAACACAAAGATAACATCCTAAGCGATTCATAAGTCTAATTTTAACGCCAAAACTCGATATAAGAACACTTTTAACTAACTCATTTACGCCATAACACAATTTTCTCTTTTCATGATTAAAAAATGCACCTGGCAGTTTTTTTTTTTTTTTGATGCTACGACGCCAAGATGAATACTGAAAGGTTCGTTAGGTTAAAATTACCGGATACAGAGTATTGAAAAGAGGCAAAGGGGGAAGGGGAGAGGACAGGTGAGAGGGGGAGGAAGAGAGGGGTAGAGGAGAGGTGAGAGGGAAAGAAGGGGAGGGAAAGGAGAAGAGGAGGGAGAAAGGAAACAAAACAGAGGAAGATACATAAAAAAGAGAATAAAAAGAGGGGACAAAGAATAAACAGAAAAATAATGTAAAATAAAAGAGTAAATAATGAAGGTGAGAAATAATGAAGGGAATAAAAGGAGGGAGCAAAGTTGATGGAAATAAATTGAGGGGAAATAAATGGAGGAATAAAATGGAGTAAAGTAGAGGAAAACAAGTGGATGGAATAATGGGAGGAATTAAAGTAAAGGAAAACAAGTGGAGGGAAATAAGTGGAGGGACTAAATGGAGGGAATTAAGTAGAGAGAATGACGGGAGGGAAGTAAGGGGCGAAGTAAAAGGAGGAACTAAATAATGGGAATAAAGTGGAGGGAATTAAGTGGAGGGAAGAAAGCGGCAAGACCTTCCCCTCCACCATTATTTCCGTTGCCTGGAACCAGACTGGGAATTAATTACTGAGCCGCTCTCCCAGCCTCTCACTCGCTCTCCCAGTCTCTCACTCGCTCTCCCAGCCTCTCACTCACTCTCCCAGTCTCTCACTCACTCTCCCAGCCTCTCACTCGCTCTTCCAGCCTCTCACTCACTCTCCCAGCCTCTCACTCGCTCTCCCAGCCTCTCACTCGCTCTCCCAGTCTCTCACTCACTCTCCCAGCCTCTCACTCACTCTCCCAGTCTCTCACTCACTCTCCCAGCCTCTCACTCACTCTCCCAGCCTCTCACTCGCTCTCCCAGCCTCTCACTCGCTCTCCCAGCCTCTCACTCGCTCTCCCAGCCTCTCACTCACTCTCCCAGCCTCTCACTCAGGCTCCCAGCCTCTCACTCGCTCTCCCAGCCTCTCACTCGCTCTCCCAGTCTCTCACTCGCTCTCCCAGCCTCTCACTTGCTCTCCCAGCCTCTCACTCGCTCTCCCAGCCTCTCACTCACTCTCCCAGTCTCTCATACACTATCCCAGCCTCTCACTCGCTCTCCCAGTCTCTCACTCGCTCTCCCAGCCTCTCACTTGCTCTCCCAGCCTCTCACTCGCTCTCCCAGCCTCTCACTCACTCTCCCAGTCTCTCACTCACTATCCCAGCCTCTCACTCGCTCTCCCAGCCTCTCACTCACTCTCCCAGCATCTCATTCACTCTCCCAGTCTCTCACTCACTCTCCCAGCCACTCGCTCTCCCAGTCTCTCACTCGCTCTCCGAGTCTCTCACTCACTCTCCCAGCCTCTCACTCACTCTCCCAGTCTCTCACTCACTCTCTCAGTCTCTCACTCACTCTCCCAGCCTCTCACTCGCTCTCCCAGCCTCTCACTCACTCTCTCAGTCTCTCACTCACTCTCCCAGCCTCTCACTCGCTCTCCCAGTCTCTCACTCACTCTCCCAGCCTCTCACTCGCTCTCCCAGCCTCTCACTCACTCTCCCAGCCTCTTACTCACTCTCCCAGCCTCTCACTCACTCTCCCAGCCTCTCACTCGCTCTCCCAGCTTCTCACTCACTCTCCTAGCCTCTCACTCACTCTCCCAGCCTCTCACTCACTCTCCCAGCCTCTCACTCACTCTCCCAGTCTCTCACTCACTCTCCCAGCCTCTCACTCGCTCTCCCAGCTTCTCACTCACTCTCCTAGCCTCTCACTCACTCTCCCAGCCTCTTACTCACTCTCCCAGCCTCTCACTCGCTCTCCCAGCCTCTTACTCACTCTCCCAGCCTCTCACTCACTCTCCCAGCCACTCGCTCTCCCAGTCTCTCACTCGCTCTCCTAGTCTCTCACTCACTCTCCCAGCCTCTCACTCACTCTCCCAGTCTCTCACTCACTCTCCCAGGCCTCTCACTCACTCTCCCAGCCTCTCACTCACTCTCCCAGCCTCTTACTCACTCTCCCAGCCTCTCACTCACTCTCCCAGCCTCTCACTCGCTCTCCCAGCTTCTCACTCACTCTCCTAGCCTCTCACTCACTCTCCCAGGCCTCTCACTCACTCTCCCAGCCTCTCACTCACTCTCCCAGTCTCTCACTCACTCTCCCAGCCTCTCACTCGCTCTACCAGCCTCTCACTCACTCTCCCAGTCTCTCACTCGCTCTCCCAGCCTCTCACTCACTCTCCCAGCCTCTCACTCGCTCTCCCAGTCTCTCACTCACTCTCCCAGCCTCTCACTCGCTCTCCCAGACTCTCACTCACTCTCCCAGCCTCTCACTCACTCTCCCAACCTCTCATTCGCTCTCCCAGTCTCTCACTCACTCTCCCAGCCTCTCACTCGCTCTCCCAGCCTCTCACTCGCTCTCCCAGACTCTCATTCACTCTCCCAGTCTCTCACTCTCCCAGCCTCTCACTCACTCTCCCAGCCTCTCACTCGCTCTCCCAGCCTCTCACTCACTCTCCCAGTCTCTCACTCACTCTCCCAGCCTCTCACTCCCTCTCCCAGCCTCTTACTCACTCTCCCAGCCTCTCACTCCCTCTCCCAGCCTCTTACTCACTCTCCCAGCCTCTCACTCACTCTCCCACTGGATGACTCTCACTGGATGACTCTCACTGGATGAATCCCACTGAATGACTCTCACTGGAAGACTCTCACTGGAAGACTCTCACTGAATGACTCACTGGATGACTCTCACAGTATGACTCTCACTGACTGACTTACTTTTTCAACCTCGCTCGCACTCACTTCTCTCGCTCTCACTGGCTCTTAATTGCTTTCACTGGCTTAAACTATTTCCTAGCAACTCTCTTTCTGTCGTTTACACGCTCTCATTTACCCAGGGAGAGAGAGAGAGAGAGAGAGAGAGAGAGAGAGAGAGAGAGAGAGAGAGAGAGAGAGAGCTTCCCAATGTTGTGTGTTCGGTTGTCTCCCGAACACACGAAAATGGCCATGAACCTGCGCCGCCGAACCCAGATGCAATTTTTTTTTAGATTTTCACTTACGATAATTTAGTTAGGTGTGTTTAAGATTTCATGCTGTCAACACCCCATACATCCCGACAGCCCAAAATCTCGTGCAGATGACTTAGGATCTATCGTGAGTAAAGTTGTAGTCTTATTACAGTAGGGGTGTGGTGTTGGGACATTGTGGCCTAGTTGTGGCGTTGGGTCATCTTATCTTCTCGACTAGGTAGAAAAAAAAAAAAAACATCAAAACACTGAATAAAAATGACCTTACCAGACAACTTCCGCCAGTGCCTACTCACAGGGTTATATATCACCCTAGAGTCAGCGTTGTGATGAGCTGCCACCACCACACACCCTCCATTGGCCCGCGAGGACATCTAAGAAGGCCCATGACTTTTCTGTTAAAATCTCATTCTGCAGAACCCTTGCCTACCAAAACTAATTTATTCCCTCTGAACTAACAGTGTGTGTGTGCGACTCCCTGCCCGAGAATGTTTTCACTGTGACATATAACCTTCATCAGTTTAGATCATCATGTTTCAAATATCTTCAGTCTTGGGCAATGTAACACTTGTCTTGTCTATCTGTCCCTACGTATATTAGTTATAAAAAAAAATGTATTCCCACCTCCTAAGTTATAGAGAAACATAAATATAAAGGACGAATTGTGGAAAATGTTGGCCCAGGAGGTCATTATCTGGGCTGGAGTGCTGAAGGCGAGGTGAGGGGGGAACACTCCAGCTCTCACTCTCTGCCGTGTTGACTGTAGCTCCTTGGAGGCCACGATTGATGGTGTGGCCACAGGGCGACTCACACAGGGACACACACCAAGGTCGCCATGAGGAGGGAGGCAGGCAGTGACTAGCAAGGAAGTGTAAGGAAGGAGGACTTAAGAGTGTGATGTAGAAGTTCGTAGGCAAGTTGAGAAGTTTACGGGAGGCCAAGCGAAGTTTACCCTCCAGGAGATAAAAACTACTTATTTTTTTAACCGAAGTTGAAGTAAAAGTAATGTAACTAAATGTACTTAAGTTAAAGTAAAAAAAAAAAATATTTCTAAATTGTACTTAGAATAAAAATGTATCAGCTTCAAAGTATTCTCAAGTAGTAAAAGTAGCGCCTCACACTTCACACTGAGACACAGGTACCATAAGCTGTCAGGCCGACCACCGAGCGTGTACTGTACACTAGGGTGTGTCAATTTTGTCAACATGTTAAAAATCAAATTTGGTAGTCAAAATATTGTGCCTCTTTATGTCTAAACTTGAGATTAGCAAACAAAAATGAATTGAAATAACCCTCACCTACATCAATTATACCTTAAAGTTTCAAATATCAGTATTTCAACAAATTAATGGGACTTGATTAGAATTATTCACTTGATATTAACTAATCTCATGTAAGCATATGGATTATGGAGTATTTTATGGTTCTATAGCTTGTGTACAATATGCATGTCAGAACATGAACATGAACAGGCTCTCCGTGTGGGACAGTTTAATCCTTGTTTTGACTTGTACCAATAGGGTGTGTCAATTTAGGGGGTGAACTGGCTAAATTGAAAATCGAGTAATTTGGTAGCAATTTATTGTAGTCTTTAAGCATGCAAAACAATATTCTGGCATAAATTTTTTTTTATAATAAGTCCTACCTACATCAAATGGATTTTTAAATGTACATATTTGTGAATTTATAACATAACCAGCGTTTGCACACATGTTACTGTTTCAAGTTTCAAATTATTATATTTTATTATCCGTAGTCTATTTGAAAGTAACCAATGCCTTCATACTCTCTTTGCTTTGGTTTCTTGTCATCAGTAGTCTGCTTGCTATTTGTGCTTTGATGTAACCTTCTCGCCTCTCGTGGCTGTAAACATGGCCCGCTGCTTCTGTGACCATTTTCACACATCTCTCCACACTTTGAGTGTGGGAAGGCCACTTCGGCACCTGCATTGGAGTCTCTTTAAGGTTTCTCAATTCTTGGCTAGTTAGACTTGTTGTCAATGGTGGCTCTAAGACTTCCAAACTCAAGTCAACCAATTCTGACAATTTGGTGGCATTGACGTTTATTGGGGGAACTTTTCTTGAATGAAACGAACAGTCTCCCAACTGGTCGTCATCTATTAGCGTTCCTCTAATCTTTAGAATGACTTCTACAGCCTCGGTTCGGAGATTGGTACATTGACTGCAAAGCATTGCTTGCAAAACTGCTTCTGATCGAGCATACCAAGCGGACCTTCTTGCCACAGGTAACACGATGTCCCTCACTACCTTCCTCTGTGTTCTTACTAGCTGCAATTGAAACAAAAGGTGATTGGGCCCATCCACCCACATAGGATTAAGTTTCACACTAAACCACTGGGGAAGATAAACTCCAATAATAAATTCAACAATTAACCTCAAATTCTTCAGCACTTTGCCCTTCAATTCGTGTTTGGAAATCCAAATCCTGCAGAAACGAAGAGCTGTAGTTAACCAACGGCTGTGACTGACAGGTCCAATCTCCAAGAGAGCCAATGACTGAGGCACTTCTCCTGATCTTATTGCTTGGGCAATACGATAAGCATAGGATTGATCTGTGCTGAGATCTTTGATGACTCCTTCAGACAACGCCGGAAGGGGAGGGCCAACTTCGACCTTTGGAAAGGTTGTATTTATTTCTAGTTGTGTTGCTTCATCCAGCATGATGCCAAGGGGACCTGACCACTTGTTGTTGCTCTTTGTAGGACCATCAAGTTCCTGGATGAGATGACGAAGAGGTAGCTCGCCTGTATGTAAATCACATACAATCCAAACAAGTCTTCTTCCTAGTTTTTTCTCTAAATGCGTCATTACACCCCCCTGCCATCCGGTGTTCACTGCAGTTGAATCTCCACCAACAGCCTGCAGTGAACTGCCAAGTCCTCTCTCCTGAACCCAACATAAAATATGATCAGCAATGACCTCTGCATGTTTCTTCCCTTCTACTTCAGTTTCGGGAGCAAAGTGAAACAAAAACCGACCACCAGGCTCAGAACAGACAGAGTAGTGTTCTTCTTTGATGAGACCTGGAAACTTTCTGTTCACTCCCTCTACTTCTAGCAAAACTTTTGTGTCATCTATTCTTTCATCAAACAAAAGACAGGAGAGCCCTCCCTCGCTTAAATCTTTTTCATGCTGATCAGATATTTCCTTCATTATTTTTTCTTGTGCTCTTCTAATTTTATTATGATCTATCACCAAAGATACATCCTCTCGGCTGATGAGGCCTGCATCTATCCAAGCGGCAGTTGCAATTTCTGCAGCCTCACGAAGTCCAGCATGGTGGCGAATACTAGCTAAAGCAATGTTTGAAATATTTCTTGTGTTGTATTTCATTTTCTTTGGTAAAGGTTCAGATGGCTCTTTGGAACTATCATCTGATGTTGCTTCCTGTTCATCAGAAGAACTATCAAAGAAGTGATAAACATCTTGACACAGCTCTTCCTCTCTTTGGATGGCTTCTTCACTCTTCATTTTCTTCTTTTGTTCCCTCTCTCGGATTTGTTCTCTCTTCTTGGCATTAGCAATCTGCTTCTTTGTTTCTGAATAATCTATTGAACCCATTTGCATACTTCCTTGGCCTTCTGCCTTTGTCCTCTGTGCCTTTATAAATTCAAGCTCTAAAACAGGGATCTTCTTTTCACGAGGACAACCACAATCAATGTGGGAATTATTTTCTCTCTTACCTGAGTGAGAACAGTTGGATTCAGAACATAATTGTATGGAGCACTTGCAGGTCAAAATGTCAAACAGAGTATCAAGTGTGTGCAGAAGTTCATTTTTCCTGGCCAAGTTTCCTTTACCAAGTGATGTTTCAACTGCTTTGTGCCATAATTTCGTTAGTTTTAGCTCAATAGTTCGACACTGATTAATCACAGGTGGTTTGAATAGTGCATTAGCTTTTGTCCATTGATGCAGAAGAGGGACTATCATGTCATTTATGAGTTCTTTATCTGTATAGTTCCTTCTGTCCTTTGCATTTTTTTCTCGAAGGAGTAACCCTAATCTTAGCATGTCTCTCACTGTTGGAAGTTCTGATACAGGAAGCTCCTTCCCTTTACCAACTAGCAGGCTCAAGTGGGTTGACAACTGACTTCTTGTCTTCAATTTTGACATCTTCACACTATCTGACAAATAGAAAAATATTTCAATGTTTCATAATTCAATTGTTGTTTCAAAAAATATCAATTTGTTTATCAAAACTGCTGTAACAGAAATAACATAATAATTTCTTAGAACATAATGTTTTATACAATGATATAAGTAACTGCGACAATCAATATGCCCTACTTACAATAATTAAAATGTAGAATTCGTCTGGTAGAGTAGGTGCAAGTGCAATGAGAGCAAACCACCGTCTATGATATCTAGAAGGAGAGTGAGCCGGGCGCCTTATCCTCACGCTTGGTACAAGTCAAAACAAGAATTAAACTGTCCCACACGGAGAGCCTGTTCATGTTCATGTTCTGACATGCATATTGTACACAAGCTATAGAACCATAAAATACTCCATAATCCATATGCTTACATGAGATTAGTTAATATCAAGTGAATAATTCTAATCAAGTCTCATTAATTTGTTGAAATACTGATATTTGAAACTTTAAGGTATAATTGATGTAGGTGAGGGTTATTTCAATTCATTTTTGTTTGCTAATCTCAAGTTTAGACATAAAGAGGCACAATATTTTGACTACCAAATTTGATTTTTAACATGTTGACAAAATTGACACACCCTATTGTACCAAGCGTGAGGATAAGGCGCCCGGCTCACTCTCCTTCTAGATATCATAGACGGTGGTTTGCTCTCATTGCACTTGCACCTACTCTACCAGACGAATTCTACAGATTGCTAATGCCAAGAAGAGAGAACAAATCCGAGAGAGGGAACAAAAGAAGAAAATGAAGAGTGAAGAAGCCATCCAAAGAGAGGAAGAGATGTGTCAAGATGTTTATCACTTCTTTGATAGTTCTTCTGATGAACAGGAAGCAACATCAGATGATAGTTCCAAAGAGCCATCTGAACCTTTACCAAAGAAAATGAAATACAACACAAGAAATATTTCAAACATTGCTTTAGCTAGTATTCGCCACCATGCTGGACTTCGTGAGGCTGCAGAAATTGCAACTGCCGCTTGGATAGATGCAGGCCTCATCAGCCGAGAGGATGTATCTTTGGTGATAGATCATAATAAAATTAGAAGAGCACAAGAAAAAATAATGAAGGAAATATCTGATCAGCATGAAAAAGATTTAAGCGAGGGAGGGCTCTCCTGTCTTTTGTTTGATGAAAGAATAGATGACACAAAAGTTTTGCTAGAAGTAGAGGGAGTGAACAGAAAGTTTCCAGGTCTCATCAAAGAAGAACACTACTCTGTCTGTTCTGAGCCTGGTGGTCGGTTTTTGTTTCACTTTGCTCCCGAAACTGAAGTAGAAGGGAAGAAACATGCAGAGGTCATTGCTGATCATATTTTATGTTGGGTTCAGGAGAGAGGACTTGGCAGTTCACTGCAGGCTGTTGGTGGAGATTCAACTGCAGTGAACACCGGATGGCAGGGGGGTGTAATGACGCATTTAGAGAAAAAACTAGGAAGAAGACTTGTTTGGATTGTATGTGATTTACATACAGGCGAGCTACCTCTTCGTCATCTCATCCAGGAACTTGATGGTCCTACAAAGAGCAACAACAAGTGGTCAGGTCCCCTTGGCATCATGCTGGATGAAGCAACACAACTAGAAATAAATACAACCTTTCCAAAGGTCGAAGTTGGCCCTCCCCTTCCGGCGTTGTCTGAAGGAGTCATCAAAGATCTCAGCACAGATCAATCCTATGCTTATCGTATTGCCCAAGCAATAAGATCAGGAGAAGTGCCTCAGTCATTGGCTCTCTTGGAGATTGGACCTGTCAGTCACAGCCGTTGGTTAACTACAGCTCTTCGTTTCTGCAGGATTTGGATTTCCAAACACGAATTGAAGGGCAAAGTGCTGAAGAATTTGAGGTTAATTGTTGAATTTATTATTGGAGTTTATCTTCCCCAGTGGTTTAGTGTGAAACTTAATCCTATGTGGGTGGATGGGCCCAATCACCTTTTGTTTCAATTGCAGCTAGTAAGAACACAGAGGAAGGTAGTGAGGGACATCGTGTTACCTGTGGCAAGAAGGTCCGCTTGGTATGCTCGATCAGAAGCAGTTTTGCAAGCAATGCTTTGCAGTCAATGTACCAATCTCCGAACCGAGGCTGTAGAAGTCATTCTAAAGATTAGAGGAACGCTAATAGATGACGACCAGTTGGGAGACTGTTCGTTTCATTCAAGAAAAGTTCCCCCAATAAACGTCAATGCCACCAAATTGTCAGAATTGGTTGACTTGAGTTTGGAAGTCTTAGAGCCACCATTGACAACAAGTCTAACTAGCCAAGAATTGAGAAACCTTAAAGAGACTCCAATGCAGGTGCCGAAGTGGCCTTCCCACACTCAAAGTGTGGAGAGATGTGTGAAAATGGTCACAGAAGCAGCGGGCCATGTTTACAGCCACGAGAGGCGAGAAGGTTACATCAAAGCACAAATAGCAAGCAGACTACTGATGACAAGAAACCAAAGCAAAGAGAGTATGAAGGCATTGGTTACTTTCAAATAGACTACGGATAATAAAATATAATAATTTGAAACTTGAAACAGTAACATGTGTGCAAACGCTGGTTATGTTATAAATTCACAAATATGTACATTTAAAAATCCATTTGATGTAGGTAGGACTTATTATAAAAAAAAATTTATGCCAGAATATTGTTTTGCATGCTTAAAGACTACAATAAATTGCTACCAAATTACTCGATTTTCAATTTAGCCAGTTCACCCCCTAAATTGACACACCCTACTGTACACACTGACCCACCCGATCACAACTTCCTCTCACCCAAAACATATTATTAATTAAGCTCCTGTGACAATTTAAGTAAAAAACAAAACAAAATGCAGAGACATGTTCTTATTCTTTACTTGCAGATTATAATTATCTTAGAGCGGAAGAGTTGTTGGGTAAGACAGTGTATATTATATATCACTTCTGGACCCTGGTGAATAAATACTCCTATATAAATGGGGTTAGGTTAGCTTCGGTTAAGTTAGGTTAGGTTAATTAATTTTTATTTACTAGCGCTAATTTTAGGTAATTGTACGTTATGTAAACAAACTTTGACGAGGCAGAGAAACAGATGTGTTATTTATACACAAGCAGTATTGTTTGTAACACCTGCTCCCGTAATTCTGCGTCCAGTGATCTCTCTTTTTTTGTTGTTTCTACTTAAGTTTAGGCAGTTAAGTAGAGTTCATTCATTTCGACAGCTTCTTCACTTGAAACTTCTATCATCTAGGTTAACGACAAATTGACACAATATTCTTCTAATAAAACAACATATTCAGTTAAAAAAAATATAAATTTATTCTCTGCAGTAATATATAAATGTTTTGACTTTAAAAATCTGTCTTCGTTCGATCACAAGATGCATTCAATATATGAGAGGCAGTGGGATGGAAACATTCGGGTTTGGTCACAAAGCACATCGGAAAAACGATAACTGACACTCTGGGGACGATCAGCGGGAGGCATCATAACAGGAGATGAAAACAATAACAGACTTCGGGGAGACACTTGTCGCAGCCCACACAATCTTGTCTTCACCCAGAGAGAAAGAGAGAAAAATATACTATCATATACAACTGGAGAGAGAGAGAGAGAGATACGTAGAGAAATCAATGGATAGTTATGTACATCAAATACAGATAGAAAGGCACTTCAACACTGAAAATACTTATGAAAGTGAAATTGAAGTTTTAAAGAATTTAGATGCGGGGAGTGCACCACTTCCTGGCCCAGCCCCAAGAAAGAAGATTAATGTCAGCGACCTGTAGACACATTTTCATTGTATCTAGGAAGACACTGTGGAAATCCTTTACTGTCTGTTGAAAGTTTAGAGACTTAAATAATACTTTTTTAGCCGAATCGCACTTTTCTGTAAAATATAAAGGGGTATTGAGACCAGTACTGTACACAAAACTATGCTAGCTATTCATTTCAAGCTTTTATTCGTGTGAATGACTACTGTCGGTGTGTGTGTGTGTGTTGAGCTTGAAGTTAAATTGTTACGCCTACCTTGTGCATGCTGGCAGGTCTAAGATAGAGTTTGACAGAGAAAGATACACGAATAAATAGAGAAATAGAACAACAGATGGAAAGATAGTTAGGTGACTATTGAGGCAAATGGGTATGATCTGATGGGTCAAGTCAACAATACAAGGGCAACAAGAGACTCACAGGATCTGTCTCCCTCACTTGGGAAAACATTTTACGCAAAGGTTATTTTTTACCTTCAGTTTACCCTAGATGGCCCGCCCTGAGCCCTGACGGGTGACAAATTTCATCTGTGCAAACATACACCTGGGTTTCCCAAGGATGATTTGTGTCTTGTGGAAGTTAGAGAAGTGGTTCTTGAAAAGTCGTATTAGGAAGAATGGTCGGCGGACAACAATAAACTTACTCAGGTTTGTGGTTTAATTTGACCTAATTTACCTGAAGCAAATGAAAGTTTTGCCGGATATCCGTATCTTTAATGGATATCTTCTGGTGATTTAAGGCTTCCCAGGGACCAATAACACCGGCCTTCTTAAGTTATTTTCCTTCCTGGCTAATATTGGCAGGGAGCCGACACCTGCTGCCCACACCCGGCCACAAGTCTTGAAGGCTCGTGCAGTACATTAACAAATTCCCTTCAAACTGATGATGTGCGAATATGTCTACCAAGTTTACTTAAGCTGTGACACAAACATGGAAGCTAAGATGCTGGCAAGTTAATTTTTCACCCGAAATGAAAATGTGAGAATATGTGTAATTGACTGACATAAACAAAAAGAAAACAGTATTAGAAATATAACAAGACAAAATCAACCTTCACAACGTGTCTTCAATCATCGGAGAACTACCACATATATACGCGTCTCTGAATACTCAAGTCTTTGGCGTCTCATATCATCACAGTTGTACTAGAGTGAGTCCCTCTCTGTTCCTCGTATCATAACAAGATCACCACTGCAGGCCCAAAGTCTGGTCGGAGCTGTCAAATACGTCATGGCAAGGTGGGGAGCGATCAGGGGGGGGGGGGGGGCGGGCGCAGGAGGTGGGAGAACGTTCGTCTGGCTTAAATTTCATAGCACGTTATTACAAGGTGAAAGTGGAGCGCCAGGCGTTGTTGATTGCTCGTTCTGGCGCTGTTTTTATGGTATAACCCTATCAAATTTTTGCAAATTCTCTCTCCAAATATACACTGAACCTGGGCCACTCAGCGTCCGTCTGCTTTCATGTTGACAGCAGACCCTTGGTGAAGCAGACAGTAGTTTATTTGCTCCTCTCCTCGTTAACTTTACTCGGTAGAAGAAAGTAAAAAAGAGGAAGAGAAGCAATATTGAAATACTGAAGCGGTAAAAGCCGTCATTCCCTCGATAATGGATATTTTAGGCTTGACAGTGGAGGCGAAAACCAGACAATATGGTGCAGAAAACAGAACTCTATATGCCTGTGGGATAACACTGTCTGCCTCCGTTACCCTAACAGCAGCATAACCAACCTCCCTGATAGGAATATCAGGTACAAGCAATTTCGTGTAACGCAATTTGTATGAACAAAATTTTTCGAAATCAGGTCAAAATTGGGATGTAAAATATCGGAGTTTTAAAGATTTAATTGGTCATGTTTACCAATCCAGAGTTGTTGACGGTTGTAACAGACGAACTCGTTTAATAACCTTAATACAAGAGTTCGTTTAATAACCTTAATACAAGAGTTCGTTTAATAACCTAAATACAAGAGTTCGTTTAATAACCTTAATACAAGAGTTCGTTTAATAACCTAAATACAAGAGTTCGTTTAATAACCTAAATACAAGAGTTCGTTTAATAACCTTATTACAAGAGTTCGTTTAATAACCTTAATACAAGAGTTCGTTTAATAACCTTAATACAAGAGTTCGTTTAATGACCTAAATACAAGAGTTCGTTTAATAACCTTAATACAAGAGTTCGTTTAATAACCTTAATACAAGAGTTCGTTTAATAACCTTATTACAAGAGTTCGTTTAATAACCTTATTACAAGAGTTCGTTTAATAACCTTAATACAAGAGTTTGTTTAATAACCTTATTACAAGAGTTCGTTTAATAACCTTAATACAAGAGTTCGTTTAATAACCTTAATACAAGAGTTCGTTTAATAACCTTAATATAAGAGTTCGTTTAATAACCTTATTACAAGAGTTCGTTTAATAATCTTAATACAAGAGTTCGTTTAATAACCTTAATACAAGAGTTCGTTTAATAACCTTATTACAAGAGTTCGTTTAAGAACCTTAATACAAGAGTTCGTTTAATAACCTAATTATAAGAGTTCGTTTAATAACCTTAATACAAGAGTTCGTTTAATAACTTGTCATAGGGAAACAAACTTTATTCACTGACGTCGACATACAGTGAAATCAATAATAATATTAATAATAACGAGAACCTTGATAGCTATTTGAGGTAGAATTTGTAATCACAGGTAACTATAATAATTACTTAGATAACCAAATGTATAGTTTAAAGGCTAATAATGTCTAGGCATAAACGTCAAGGTAATAACGTCTGGTCTTAAACGTCAAGGTAATAACGTCTGGTCTTAAAACGTCTGGTCTTAAACGTCAAGGTAATAACGTCTGGTCTTAAACGTCAAGGTAATAACGTCTGGTCTTAAACGTCAAGGCTAATAACGTCTGTTTATAAACGTTTGCAGTGGAAGCATAGTGTGTTAATGGCTCGGTGTAATAAGAAGCACAAGCGGTCACCAGACACCAACATACAGATCACTACACTGTCTAGATCAGCTGGTGCGTAGTTACTTACAGTCTGGTTAAGGCCGTGCTTTAGAGAGAGAGAGAGAGAGAGAGAGAGAGAGAGAGAGAGAGAGAGAGAGAGAGAGGGGCACCACAAAGATTTGGAGTTGGTCGTTTAAGCAATAATGTTCTCTTATATTCTCAACCAGCCGAGTCTTTACGGCCGACACACACACACACACACACACACACACACACACACACACACACACACACAGACACACACACACACACAGACACACACACACACACACACACATGGGTCTTAGGTGGCAACACTGAGCCTCACCGTGTTGTATCTAACGGCTCAGGTAAGACAAATCCTACCTGGCCTTACCTTGAACGAGCCAAGAAGGAGCAGCCCAGGTGAGGTGTTTGTGTGAGTCGTTGTGTGGGTTTGTGTTTGTGCTGATATTAAGGATGTGTGTTGGTGTTTGTACTGTGGGCACTCGGAGTGTGTTTGTTATTCTGGATTATATAATTTCCATTAGTTTTAAATGATCTTGTTTCAAAAGTTTTAAGTGTTTGGCAATGGGTGATACAGGTGACTACGACACAGACAGACAGACAGATCAGGTCAGGTCAGGTCAGGATCGATTAGGTTAGGTTAGGTTAGGTTAGATGAGAGACGACGCACGTGAGTGACTGTCAGGTGGAGACGCCCCTCGGATGTGTACAGCTTGGCGGCGGTCATGAAGGAAGTCGGTAAGCCTAGACTTTCGGAACATCGCTGGCTTTGTGGATGATTATATTATGGTAAACTAAACCGAACGCCTGAGGAGGGGGAAGGAATGAGTATTTTTTGTGCTCAGTTCCTTCGGTTTAACACACGATTTATACTGGTCTGCTTCACGTGTTGCTGTTCGTCATGATAGTAAGAGTTTTAAGCAGAGGATGACTTTGTTACGGAGGACCTTGTAGAGGTGGAGGGCGTTGTGTCGTTGTTAAAAAAGTCTCCTAATACGAGGTGTGATGCAGGGCATGTTAGCTGGGTGTAGCCTGACGGACTTTTCAGGGGAGAATTGGTGGTGACCTTCCGTGATGGTGTTGGTGTATTCATTTAGTGTTTACGTCATCTACACATCAGTCCAAGAATACCTAACAGTCAACTGACCAAACACACACACACACTGTAGACTCAGTAACCAGCCTGTAAGTCTTGATATGTGGTCTTCTGTGCGTGGAAGGTGGTGGGAATTGGAGACCAAAACACTGACAGTTGTGTGATATAACCGACAGGTGGCGCTGGTTGAGGTGGCAGGTGCAGTATTGGTTTGTTGAGTCACTTAAAGATAAGGTCAAGAGTTGTTTTGTCTGTGTACAGGTAAGTTGGCAGCTTGTGACAGTAGCAGCTGTTCCTGGAGACGTGTGGTGTCATTATAGCTAACATCAGCAGTGTGGCGAGGGTGAGTGCGTGGCAGAACATACACTCACAACATCTCCACGCCAGCTGGGACAAGACCATGAAGGCGGTGCGGAGGCAAGTATTTGTGAGAGAAGTACTACACCTCCACCACGTTTATTAGTTCACAGGTGGTGATAGACTGATAGTGGTGGTGGTTGTGGTGGTGTCCCGTAGCGTGGCAAGTCTGGGTAACGAGGACCTGCCAAAACTCAGAGATGGCAATAACGTTACCTTTGACGGACCTGACTGTGGTGACGAGCTCATCAAACTTATGAAGGTGACGCCTGTGTGTGTGTGTGTGTGTGTTTAAATGTTCTAGTATGAGTATTTTTATGTATACGTGTATGTGTGTGTGTTTGTGTACATGTATAATGTATGTGTTTATGTGTGCGTATTTTTGTGTGTATTTGTGTGTGTGTGTTTAAGTTAAGTGTGTTTGTGTTGTGTATATTTCTGTTTATATGTGTGTGTATGTTTAGGGCACCTTTTCTATCCCCCTCTCCATGTGGGGTGAGTAGAGTGGCTCCTCGAAGGGCTCCTCAGTCGCACAGACAGGACAGGATTGCACTGCTGCCTAGATCCCAGTGCATAAACGACCATCTTATCTGTGTCGCCCATGTGCAGAGTTGTGACTAGAGACTCCCGGCAGCCATATCTGCCTGTCCCCGTCGCCACTCGTCCGTCGCCATAGTATAATGAGCTGGATGATGGCTGCTCGTGAGTTGATTATGCAGTGAGGCAGGAGTGCAGGCTACAATCACACATATTGGCTCTTCCTTTTCCTGATTAAGTGGTGCAGGTAGTTGCTACGACTGAAGGGAGGGAGAGTTGTAATGGACTGTTGATAGCCCAGTTTGTTGGGTTTCGCCTTAGTAGCCTGTCCATCATGCATTACCTTCATCCCCCGGTCTAGTCGTTGGGTTCCCATGGTGGTCACCTCTTCTGCCTATTCCGCCGTTGGGGTCTTACTGGAGCTCTGTAAGCATGCCTGCCTGATGCGGGGCTTCACCTCAGATTTTTCGTTCGGGGTTTACTCCCGTAGCCTAATACTTACCAAGGTTAATCCGCAAGGCAGCGGGGAAGTAGTTGATAGGCACCTGGGCGTGTCCACGTGCCAGTGGCCCTATGCGCCGTCCCTCTGGGGCCCAATATTGTTCCGAGATCCCCTGCTGGTCTAACCTAGGGCCGCGAGGCACCCAATTACTGTGTGTTGCCACCAGAAGGCACAGCAGGAGTCTTGATGGTGAAGAAGCTGTGTACTGGCAGGGGAAGACTTATGCAAGGTTGCTTCCTTGTTCACCACGAGAGCTAGCCAGCAGTGGTAGCTGAGAGCGAGAGGAAGCAAGCAGTTCTTGCACTTTAAAATTAGCATAATGCTGCCACACTAGACGCATTAAACTACCCTGCACACACACACACACACATACACACACACACATACACACACACACACACATACAAACACACACACACACACACACATACAAACACACACACACACACACACACACACACACACACACACACACACATATATAAGGGTTGTAAATTAGATTATACATAAATTATAGATATTTTTTAGCTTTTTTTCTCCCGGACAAAATACTTGTGTCTCTGGTGATCAGCTAAACCTGTTGGGAAAACTCCCAATTTGCATATCAAAAGGAAAGCGTAAAAGGATTTTGCTCTTGGGATATTAACTCCCTCGTACATTCCTTCCATCCTCCCTTCCTCCTACCTTCCATCATCCTTCCTTTCTACCTCCCTACATATTCCATCACTCCTCCCTCCTTCCTTACCTCTCCTTCCCCCATCCTTCTTCCTTATCTCCTCTTCCTCCTTCCCTCTGTTATCCTACCCACCATCCTTCATTATGTCAGCTTTTTTTTCCCTCCATTTCACTCCTACTTGATGTTCGTCTTCCTCCCTCCTGCCCTCATATTCTTCCCCTTCCCTTCACTTCTTCCTTCCTCCTTTTCATTAATTTTTCTTCCTTCCTCCTTTCTTCACTTTTCTCTACCATCATCCTTATATCCTTCTCCATCCTCCTCCTACCTACATTCTCCTCGCTTCTCCCTCATTCCCCCTTTTCTAATTCCTCCGCTTCCCTCTCTTCTCTATTGTCTTCTCCCCCCCCCCTCCCCCCATTCCTTCTCTTTTTCTGTCCACCACACAAAATCCAGGGTCTTGGAATTTGGGATGGAAATTAGGTGTACACACAAACACACACACACACACACACACACACACACACACACACACAAGTACGAGAGAGGTGAACTGTGTATTCAGTTACTTCCCCCTCCCTATCTTCCCTCTCACCCTCCTTCTCTCTATCTCTTCCCTCTCTTTGCTATCTTCTACACTGACGGGTCTTTTAACACTGTATGTGGGAGGGCTGGAAATGACTCAGCCTAAAGGTAATGTAATAGAGGAAGAAGCTGGAATTAGTAACTGGGCATCCACTCTACTTGCTATACTCACAGCCCTGAAACTTGTTGAAGACACTGCCACTGACAGTCTCATCATCACTGACTCCTTATCCTCACTACTTGCTCTTGATGCCCTAAACTCAGATTGTCACCCGCTTGTCTCTGAAGACACAAGCATATGTGTCTTGTTGACAGGGGTATCAGGATCAAGCTGCTGTGGATCCCGTCTCACACAGGCATTAGTAAACATGATAGGGTTGATGCCTTAGCTAAACTCGCGTCCAACAAAGACAATGTTGAATATAATCTAGGAGTGTCAAACAGAACCATAAAAACTATAATCAGGAAAGAACTTTTTTATGAATTTGAAGCAAGTAGATAAGTGCAAACAGGCAATAGTCGATCCATTGTTTACCAAGACGAGACGTATCAAGTAAAACATGTATATGGAGCAAGTAACAAGATCACTAGATTACAAGATGTTGTAACCGCGAGACTAAGGTCAGGGTATAAGTACCTCTGGCAGTATGTTCCTCAAGCAGATGTAAACAAAACTAAATGTAAAGTGTGTGGCCAGACAGAAGGCCACACACTCCAACACTACGTCGTTCACTGTGACAGAGAGAAAATAGAACATTTTAGAGACAGCTCCGAGCACACTGTGTTATGTAATGGCACAACACTTTATCTCTGATGGCAAGATAACTGATATACTAAAGCTGTATCCACACTTGGCATCTAATACCTAAGCAAACGTCTATGTACCGACTTAAACAACCAGTGTACTGTAAATACTCTGTAACATTCAATACCTTAATATCATGATCACTGGGGTCTGATAAACACCCTTTGTGGCCTCTAATCTGTAATTCCCTTTGAGCTACTACTCACAAAATAAGTATGGGGTGCACAATAAACTAGCTGCTGTCCGCACTCTCCCCCCCCCCCAAAAAACCCCTTCCCTCATTATTTCCCCCTCCCTCTCTCGCTTCCCTCCCCTCACTCGCTTCCCTCCCCTCATTATCTCCCCTTTCCCATCATTATCTCCCCCCTCTCCTAATCTTTCCTTCGTTATCTCCTCCTTTCATCTCTCGCCTTTCCTCCTCCCTCACAACTCTTCCTCCTTTGGTATCCATAGAGCTAACTGACGCAGGTAAACATAGAGAGGAGGAGGAAGGAAGGGAAGGAGGGAATTACGGAGGAGGAGGAGGAAAAGGGGAAGGAGGGAAAGAGATAATAAAGGAAATATGGAAGAAAATAAAGAGAAAAAAGGGAGAAAGAAAATAAAAGAATAAATAAAAGAGATAAAGAAATGGAGGGAGGAGAGAAGATGGTGTGTAGGAGGGGCAAATAAATCTCCTATTTATCGGTGTTTATCCTTATTACTGTATTATCGACCTCTGCTTCCCCCTGTTATGGTATTTATATAAGTGTGAATTAACTTTGTAACTGAGTGTATTGAAGCAAATTTTTTCCTCTCTCTCTCTTTCTCTCTCTCTCTCTCTCTCTCTCTCTCTCTCTCGTATTTTCTCAACTTCCCATGATTTTTCACCTATTCTCCCAGTTTTATTTTCTCTATTTCCTCATTCTTATGTATTCCTCCACTCTCCCCTTCTTCTCTTACCCACTCTCACTTCCTTCCTTTTCTCCCTACCATCCTTCCCTCCTTTTGTCATTCACATTTACTCTTCATTTCATTCTTTCTTTTTTCTTCTTCTTCTTCTTCCTCTTCTCTTCCCTCCTTCTCTTTCATCACCTACTTCCACCCTTCTTCATTCCTCTATTTCCCTCCTTCCTCTTTCCTTCTCTTCCTCTCTATCTCCCCCCTTCACACACACACACACACGTTTATTTCTTTTCTCTCTTTCCTCTGCGTTCATCCTCCCTCCCTCTTTCACTACTCTCTCTCTCACCCACCCGCTGTACCAGTAGGGTGTGTCATAGGAGGGAAGATCAGCTAAAACTAATGGCCCATCACTTTTTTGGTAGATTTTAGTGTATATAAACAGAAAATAATTACAGTTTCAATATTTTGCAACCTTTTGCTAGGTAAATTTTAGCGTGAAATTTATCGAAAATCTAACGTACAGCTGCATTAGTGCATTACAATTAAATAGTGAACATTGCTTTCTGACTTCATTCTTTAACAACCCAACTAACAATATTTTTTTCTGTTTCAGATTCTGATGCATTTATAAGTTGATAATATTTGCGATGGCTGCTTGTGTCAGGACGAGGAACCAAAAATCCAGCCATCTCAGTCACTATCTTGGGTCTGGGAGAGAGCTCCTGAAGTCGGAGTTGCCTACTGTCATGGTTTGGGGTGGATCGGTGGTAGTAGGAGTGGATTATATTATATAAAGATAATAATATGTCGTATTTCTTATTTCTTACCGTAGAGTCCGATACCTTCACACTGATTACTTACAGGAGATTATGGCGTATCTACGTAGAAGTTCACTCCACCACTCGACATTCCATGATTTATACTTGATAAATGATGATTTAATGAATTCATTTAATTTTCAACATCCATCTAAGTTATTGGTTATACTATGTCATAACCAATCAGTCATTACCTTTAGTAATAATAAGATAGGATCACAGATACGGGCAGATAATTGCACTTACATTTATTTGTCAAGCTTCCATACAATGATTTACAATTTGCATTGATATATGAATTACTCACGTTCACGCTGTAATAAAATTAATCTTCTAAAACAGGGAATTTTCAACTTGGGGACACATGTGGTTACTCTACTATGGGTGTGACTTAACAGAGCCTTAATTCTTCAAGTGATACATTTACTGCCAGCCTGGATTGCTTTTGTTGCAACCGGGCTTCATCACAAGAACTTCTTCCCACGGCCATAACAACAAAAAGGTACTCTTGGGTTACCACACATAGTCTCGCGTCACTGACAGTCACTGTGGACGGTTGTCGCGGCAAGTAGAACTGGTAAGCGTGACTTGAATTAACCATTGGGTGCAATAGACCAGCCTGGACTGCTTTTGTCGCAACCAGGCTTCCACACGTGATATTTCCACGGGGATAACAAACCTAGGTTATCACACTTAGTCTCGTGTCGATCACGGTCACGGTAGACGGGTGTCGTGCAGGAGAACTCTGTAAGCGTGAATTAATTAACCATTTACTGTAGGTTTGATAGGCCAGCCTGGATTGCTCTTGTCGCAACCAGGCATCCACACGTGATATTTCCACGGGGATAACAAACCTAGGTTAACACGCTTAGTCTCGTGTCGACGACGGTTCACAGGACGGAGTGGCGTGGAGGACTCTGTGTGGTGTGGTGTCCCGCCCCCTTTCAGGAGGGAGAGGATGGAGACGACGTCTTAACTAACCCATGGCTCAGGGGATACTACTTAAAATAAGGTTTTTGGGTGTGAAACGATGAACAGTACAACACTGTTTCACTGCCCACCCCCCTAAAGGCTGGCTAACATACACTAATGGAAAAACACATGTCCCAGTTATGCCTCGCCGGGCGTCTTATCTCTGGTAAAACAAACTTTGGAGTTGGTTGCGTGGGTAAGCCTAACGCAACCCATGACACCTACATTGAGAGATGCTTTGAGATACGGTGTTTTAATCAGGCAAATCAGTGAAAAGAACCAAAGAACTTACACAAACAAAGACATTGCCAGTGATATGACCAAAGCTGTCTTGGCACAGTACACTCTGGCTAACGCTCAGTTCAAGCCTCCAGTCATAACAAGTCAGAAGAAGATTAGTGAGAGACTGCTAGCCAGTTGGGAAAAGGCAAGAGATATCTCTCTTGGGAGAGGAAAACTTGCAGTTAAGGACAGCTTTGCCAAGCAACTGGACCAGTTATTTGACATAATTACTTACAAGTGCCCAATTGTTCTCTGTCCTGGGTTTGGATGCGATCGTGACTGTAAATCCGAGGCCCACATCTCCTGTATTTGCAAGCGTGAACTGAAGATTCCTGTGATTGAACTGGCATTTGTCAAAGCACAGAGAGAGAAGACTGGCAGTATAGGGGCTCTCATGATTTCTAGCCAAGATATTCCGGAGTCCAAGAGACAGGAGGCTGCCACAGAGAGACAGAAGAGGAGAAGAGTTGCCGAGGAAAAGAGACTTGAGAAGGCCCAGGGTGAGGTAAAAAAGGCCGATGATTGGAGTCAAGCTGATTCAGAGTTTAATGACTTCCCCATGGCTGATCCGAGTGCTGACCAGGAGAATGGTGACTTTGTCCCTAACCCAGAAAATAATGATCCCAAACCTTCCAGGCATAAGATTCGAAATAGGAAAGATATCCCGAGCATAGCTCTGGCCAGCATGCGACACCACACTGGTCTCAGAGAAACTGCAGAGATAGCAACAGCTGCCTGGATTGACGGTGGTTTGATAACACCTGATGATGTTCACCTGGTGATAGATCATAACAAAGTAAGGAGAGCTCAGGAGAAACTTGTCAGTAACCTAGAAGAGGAGTTTGATAAGGGGATAAGAGAAAATGGAATCAATTGTTTGTTCTTTGATGGGAGAAGGGATGACACTAAAGTGTTCATGAAAGTTGGAAATTCTGACAAGTTGTTCCCTGCCATGGTGAAGGAGGAACACTACTCCTGCTGCAGTGAACCAGGAGGGAAGTATTTGTGGCATTTCACTCCAGAGAAAGATGACATCAGGAAACCAGCTGAGATAGTGGCAGATAACATTGTGAACTGGCTCAGAGAGAGGAACGTAGACCAGACCCTGCAGGCCCATTGGAGGGGACAGCACCAACACGAACACAGGGTGGCAAGGGGGGGTCATACAGTGGATAGAGCGGAAGATTGGGAGGAAGCTGGTCTGGATTGTTTGTGACCTCCACACCAACGAGTTGCCACTCAGACATCTGATCCAGGAGCTGGATGGCAAGACTCTTTCAAACAACAGATGGTCTGGTCCTCTTGGCAAGATGCTGGACTCTGCCACTGAGTTAGAAATAAATCCGAGCTTTGAAAAAATCACAGTTGGCCCTCCACTCGTTGAGCTTGCACATACTGTCATTGACGACCTGAGTACTGACCAGTACTATGGTTACATGATTTGCAGTGCCATCAAAACTGGGGTCATGCCTGATAGACTTGCTTACCTGCAGATAGGTCCAGTCTCACATTCTAGGTGGCTCACAACGGCTCTCAGGTTCTGCAGAATTTGGGTCGCTCATCATAAACTGAAAGGGAACCAGCTTCACAACCTGAGACTTATTGTCCAATTCATCGTGAGTGTCTACTTGCCAAATTGGTTCAACACCAAGGTCAAGTCATCGTTCTCCGTAGGTCCGAGGCATATTCTCTTCCAGCTTGAGCTCCTGAGGAGTCAGCCAAGGAAGGTTGTTCAGATTGTGGAGCAGACTGTGAGGAGATCTTCCTGGTATGCTCATCCCGAGGCAGTTCTGCAGACAATGCTCTGCAGTAAGGATGAGGAGGAGAGAAGAGTAGCAGTCAAAAAGATCTTGGATATGAGACTCATGAGAGGATCTGGGCATGACGAATCAGTTGGTGACGATTCCTTCAGGGTCAGGAAGACTCCTGAAGTCAATCTAGGTGCCAAGACCCTCACTGATCTCATAGATCTGGATAACATCCAGGCTGGCAGTGAGCCCCCTCTTACCTGCAGCCTCACCAATGTTCAAGTCAGAGCTTTCCTGGACAACCCCATGCATGTCCCTGCCTGGCCCTCGCACACCCAGAGTATAGAGCGTTGTGTACAGCAAGTGAGCGAGGCCAGCAGTCACGTGTACAGCCAGGAGAGGAGGGAAGGCTACATCCGAGCTCAGGTGGTCAGCAGGGAGGTGATGAGTAGAAACAGAAGCAAGAAAGACATGTTCTCTATGGTGTGCAGCAACACCGGGTCGTAGTAGTAAAACCGGTTTTTGTATTTGATGATTTTGTTTTCTAAAGGAATATTAAATTTAATAAATGTGTCAAGATCATTCGTTTCACTATTCTAGGGGTGGCGGACCCGGGTAAGGTAGGAGGGTGCAAGTCAAGTGCTACATACTGTATATAGTGAGAGTGTATGTGGTCTGAGAATTATCCTTAATACTTGAAAAAAAGATAAATAATGAAATGAATGACGTCTTATAATAATCATATAATAAGGGTCCTCATCTATTGCTCTTTCAGGCTGTAAACCTAAGACAATATAGTGATAAAACTTACGCCCATCCTTCCCCTCCTTCCTTCAGGGATTACCCTACTTTCTTCAATCCCCTCCCTCTCTGATGAGGAACAGACTACCCTCCCACACCCCTCCCACAAGTAAACCATTTCCCCTTTCCACCCCACGTGACTTACCGTGCAGAAAGGACCCGGCCAGACGCAGGGGTTAGGTGGTGGTGTGCATGATTACTTTTGACCATGACTGTACAGAACTAAACAAATAATGTATTGGAAATACTTCTTTTAACATTCAATTCCATAATATCCTGATCCCTGGGTCTGTCAAACACAACGTTTGTGACCTCTTCTCTTTATCTTTAATCCATTTGTACTACTGCTCACCGGATGAGTATTGGGTGCACAACAAACTAGACGCTATATGTGGCAAAATTCAAAAGGCGGATGCCCGCCATTTTTAGTACACACCACAGCACACTACAGCACAGCACACCACACCACAGCACACACTTATAGATTATCAGTACAGATGAGCCTCGACCTGAGCCCTGACAGAACGTTACGGTTGTGTTAATTCGTCAGGCCGCGGTGAGGAAGTATATGAGAGTGATTCTGGAAGTTATATTTATGATCCATATAACATATTTATGGTTTATTAACCTTTCTAATGATTTTACCTAATGTGTGTGTGTGTGTGTGTGTGATATTAATCGCTTTGCGTATCGTAATCCTGAGTAATGGTTCGCCTGTGCAGTTGGCGAGTTGTCCGGCCTTCTTGGACTATTCCTTGACACTGGGTCATGCAACTCGTTAAATCAGGGTGTGGTTGTTGTTTTGCCGACAGCTTGTACACCTTAAGCAAATTCACGCCTAAGTGGCCCTAGGGCCGGCCATCCTCGATTCGAGGGGCTTCCATTATATATTATTATGTGTGTGTGTGTGTGTGTGTGTGTGTGTGTGTGTGTGTGTGTGATGGCTAAGTTTGAATTTTTAATTTTGTCAAATACAACAGATAGTTTATTGTATCCACATTTTTGCCTTCATTAAGTACGTCAATTCCCACTTATAGAACGAAACACATAAATGTTCTTGAATGTCCCTCACGCAGGTGTGAATAACAAAGTGTGCGGCCAGGTGTATTATCTCACACTGTTGTACTCACGCTGGTGCGATTAACAAAGTGTGCAGCCAGGTGTGTTATCTCACACTGTTGTACTCACGCTGGTGTGATTAACAAAGTGTGGGGCCAGGTGTATTGCCTCACACTGCTTTACTCACGCTGGTGCGATTAACAAAGTGTGCAGCCAGGTGTATTGCCTCACACTGCTGTACTCACTCTGCTGTGAATAAGTCAGAGAGTATGTACAGTCGCGGCTAAAAGAAATCCTGCACCCTTCCCACTACCATACCGGTGATGTCCAGGGCTTTCTACACGACGGGTCACAAGAGGGTGGGGGATGTATTGATGGGGGGAGAGCTAGGGGTGGCGGACCCGGGTAAGGTAGGAGGGTGCAAGTCAAGGGCCACATACTGTATATAGTGAGAGTGTATGTGGTCTGAGAATTATCCTTAATACTTGAAAAAAAGATAAATAATGAAATGAATGACGTCTTATAATAATCATATAATAAGGGTCCTCATCTATTGCTCTTTCAGGCTGTAAACCTATGACAATATAGTGATAAAACTTAAGCCCATCCTTCCCCTCCTTCCTTCAGGGATTACCCTACTTTCTTCAACCCCTCCCTCTCTGATGAGGAACACACTACCCTCCCACACCCCTCCCACAAGTAAACCATTTACCCTTTCCACCCCACGTGACTTACCGTGCAGGAAGGACCCGGCCAGACGCAGGGGTTAGGTGGTGGTGTGCAGGATTACTTTTGACCATGCCTGTACAGAACTAAACAAATAATGTTTTGGAAATACTTCTTTTAACATTCAATTCCATAATATCCTGACCCCTGGGTCTGTCAGACACACCGTTTGTGACCTCTTCTCTTTATCTTTAATCCATTTGTACTACTGCTCACCGGATGAGTATTGGGTGCACAACAAGCTAGACGCTATATGTGGCAAAATTCAAAAGGCGGATGCCCGCCATTTTTAGTACACACCACAGCACACTACAGCACAGCACACCACACCACAGCACACACTTATAGATTATCAGTACAGATGAGCCTCGACCTGAGCCCTGACAGAACGTTACGGTTGTGTTAATTCGTCAGGCCGCGGTGAGGAAGTATATGAGAGTGATTCTGGAAGTTATATTTATGATCCATATAACATATTTATGGTTTATTAACCTTTCTAATGATTTTACCTAATGTGTGTGTGTGTGTGTGTGTGTGTGATATTAATCGCTTTGCGTATCGTAATCCTGAGTAATGGTTCGCCGGTGCAGTTGGCGAGTTGTCCGGCCTTCTTGGACTATTCCTTGACACTGGGTCATGCAACTCGTTAAATCAGGGTGTGGTTGTTGTTTTGCCGACAGCTTGTACACCTTAAACAAGTTCACGCCTAAGTGGCCCTAGGGCCGGCCATCCTCGATTCGAGGGGCTTCCATTATTTATTGTTATGTGTGTGTGTGTGTGTGTGTGTGTGTGTGTGTGTGTGTGTGTGTGATGGCTAAGTTTGAATTTTTAATTTTGTCAAATACAACAGATAGTTTATTGTATCCATATTTTTGCCTTCATGAAGTACGTCAATTCCCACTTATAGAACGAAACACATAAATGTGCTTGAATGTCCCTCACGCAGGTGTGAAAAACAAAGTGTGCGGCCAGGTGTATTATCTCACACTGTTGTACTCACGCAGGTGTGATTAACAAAGTGGGCGGCCAGGTGTATTATCTCACACTGTTGTACTCACTCCGGTGTGAATAACAAAGTGTGAGGCCAAGTGTATTGCCTCACACTGCTGTACTCACTCTGGTGTGAATAAGTCAGAGAGTATGTACAGTCGCGACTAAAAGAAATCCTGCACCCTTCCCACTACCATACCGGTGATGTCCAGGGCTTTCTACACGACGGGTCACAAGAGGGTGGGGGATGTATTGATGGGGGGGAGAGCTAGGGGTGGCGGACCCGGGTAAGGTAGGAGGGTGCAAGTCAAGGGCCACATATTGTATATAGTGAGAGTGTATGTGGTCTGAGAATTATCCTTAATACTTGAAAAAAAGTTAAATAATGAAATGAATGACGTCTTATAATAATCATATAATAAGGGTCCTCATCTATTGCTCTTTCAGGCTGTAAACCTAAGACAATATAGTGATAAAACTTACGCCCATCCTTCCCCTCCTTCCTTCAGGGATTACCCTACTTTCTTCAATCCCCTCCCTCTCTGATGAGGAACACACTACCCTCCCACACCCCTCCCACAAGTAAACCATTTCCCCTTTCCACCCCACGTGACTTACCGTGCAGAAAGGACCCGGCCAGACGCAGGGGTTAGGTGGTGGTGTGCATGATTACTTTTGACCATGCCTGTACAGAACTAAACAAATAATGTATTGGAAATACTTCTTTTAACATTCAATGCCATAATATCCTGACCCCTGGGTCTGTCAGACACACCGTTTGTGACCTCTTCTCTTTATCTTTAATCCATTTGTACTACTGCTCACCGGATGAGTATTGGGTGCACAACAAACTAGACGCTATATGTGGCAAAATTCAAAAGGCGGATGCCCGCCATTTTTAGTACACACCACAGCACACTACAGCACAGCACACCACACCAGAGCACACACTTATAGATTATCAGTACAGATGAGACTCGACCTGAGCCCTGACAGAACGTTACGGTTGTGTTAATTCGTCAGGCCGCGGTGAGGAAGTATATGAGAGTGATTCTGGAAGTTATATTTATGATCCATATAACATATTTATGGTTTATTAACCTTTCTAATGATTTTACCTAATGTGTGTGTGTGTGTGTGTGTGATATTAATCGATTTGCGTATCGTAATCCTGAGTAATGGTTCGCCTGTGCAGTTGGCGAGTTGTCCGGCCTTCTTGGACTATTCCTTGACACTGGGTCATGCATCTCGTTAAATCAGGGTGTGGTTGTTGTTTTGCCGACAGCTTGTACACCTTAAACAAATTCACGTCTAGGTGGCCCTAGGGCCGGCCATCCTCGATTCGAGGGGCTTCCAATATTTATTATTATATATGTGTGTGTGTGTGTGTGTGTGTGTGTGTGTGTGTGTGTGTGTGTGTGTGTGAGATAATAATAATAAACGGTTTATTAATAGAGTTGCAGCCGGTGGCTGAAAATATACAAACTTAAATTTGATATAGACATAGTGATATACGTTGAATACATTTACAGGGCTGTACACCACATAAATCTGGAGTTGTTTATTATTTTAACAATAGATGGGATGGTGCTATTCTTATATCTATCGGTGCGGGCTCTTATGGGCGGAATTTTGTTGTAGTGGCGGACTGGGCGAGGTGGGCCGGGGACTGCCGGTGGCAGGAGGTGGCGATGAAAAGGATGGTGCAGTAGTCCACTATCAAACCTTGTGTGTGTGTGTGTGTGTGTGTGTGTGTGTGTGATGGCTAAGTTTGAAATTTAATTTTGTCAAAGCAACAGATAGTTTATTGTATCCACATTTTTGCCTTCATTAAGTACATCAATTCCCACTAATAGAACGAAACACATAAATGTGCTTGAATGTCCCTCACGCAGGTGTGAATAACAAAGTGTGCAGCCAGGTGTATTGCCTCACACTGCTTTACTCACGCAGGTGTGAATAACAAAGTGTGCGGCCAGGTGTATTGTCTCACACTGCTGTACTCACGCAGGTGTGAATAACAAAGTGTGCGGCCAGGTGTATTGCCTCACACTGCTTTACTCACGCTGGTGCGATTAACCAAGTGTGCAGCCAGGTGTATTGTCTCACACTGCTGTACTCACTCTGCTGTGAATAAGTCAGAGAGTATGTACAGTCGCGGCAAAAAGAAATCCTGCACCCTTCCCACTACGATACCGGTGATGTCCAGGGCTTTCTACACGACGGGTCACAAGAGGGTGGGGGATGTATTGATGGGGGGAGAGCTAGGGGTGGCGGAACCGGGTAAGGTAGGAGGGTGCAAGTCAAGGGCCACATACTGTTTATAGTGAGAGTGTATGTGGTCTGAGAATTATCCTTAATACTTGAAAAAAAGATAAATAATGAAATGAATGACGTCTTATAATAATCATATAATAAGGGTCTTCATCTATTGCTCTTTCAGGCTGTAAACCTAAGACAATATAGTGATAAAACTTACGCCCATCCTTCCCCTCCTTCCTTCAGGGATTACCCTACTTTCTTCAATCCCCTCCCTCTCTGATGAGGAACACACTACCCTCCCACACCCCTCCCACAAGTAAACCATCCCCCCTCTCCACCCCACGTGACTTACCGTGCAGAAAGGACCCGGCCAGACGCAGGGGTTAGGTGGTGGTGTGCATGATTACTTTTGACCATGACTGTACCGAACTAAACAAATAATGTATTGGAAATACTTCTTTTAACATTCAATTCCATAATATCCTGATCCCAGGGTCTGTCAAACACAACGTTTGTGACCTCTTCTCTTTATCTTTAATCCATTTGTACTTCTGCTCACCGGATGAGTATTGGGTGCACAACAAACTAGACGCTATATGTGGCAAAATTCAAAAGGCGGATGCCCGCCATTTTTAGTACACACCACAGCACACTACAGCACAGCACACCACACCACAGCACACACTTATAGATTATCAGTACAGATGAGCCTCGACCTGAGCCCTGACAGAACGTTACGGTTGTGTTAATTCGTCAGGCCGCGGTGAGGAAGTATATGAGAGTGATTCTGGAAGTTATATTTATGATCCATATAACATATTTATGGTTTATTAACCTTTCTAATGATTTTACCTAATGTGTGTGTGTGTGTGTGTGTGTGATATTAATCGCTTTGCGTATCGTAATCCTGAGTAATGGTTCGCCTGTGCAGTTGGCGAGTTGTCCGGCCTTCTTGGACTATTCCTTGACACTGGGTCATGCAACTCGTTAAATCAGGGTGTGTTTGTTGTTTTGCCGACAGCTTGTACACCTTAAACAAATTCACGCCTAAGTGGCCCTAGGGCCGGCCATCCTCGATTCGAGGGGCTTCCATTATATATTATTATGTGTGTGTGTGTGTGTGTGTGTTTGTGTGTGTGTGTGTGTGTGTGTGTGTGATGGCTAAGTTTGAATTTTTAATTTTGTCAAATACAACAGATAGTTTATTGTATCCATATTTTTGCCTTCATTAAGTACGTCAATTCCCACTTATAGAACGAAACACATAAATGTGCTTGAATGTCCCTCACGCAGGTGTGAATAACAAAGTGTGCGGCCAGGTGTATTATCTCACACTGTTGTACTCACGCTGGTGCGATTAACAAAGTGTGCAGCCAGGTGTGTTATCTCACACTGTTGTACTCACGCTGGTGTGATTAACAAAGTGTGGGGCCAGGTGTATTGCCTCACACTGCTTTACTCACGCTGGTGCGATTAACAAAGTGTGCAGCCAGGTGTATTGCCTCACACTGCTGTACTCACTCTGCTGTGAATAAGTCAGAGAGTATGTACAGTCGCGGCTAAAAGAAATCCTGCACCCTTCCCACTACCATACCGGTGATGTCCAGGGCTTTCTACACGACGGGTCACAAGAGGGTGGGGGATGTATTGATGGGGGGAGAGCTAGGGGTGGCGGACCCGGGTAAGGTAGGAGGGTGCAAGTCAAGGGCCACATACTGTATATAGTGAGAGTGTATGTGGTCTGAGAATTATCCTTAATACTTGAAAAAAAGATAAATAATGAAATGAATGACGCCTTATAATAATCATATAATAAGGGTCCTCATCTATTGCTCTTTCAGGCTGTAAACCTAAGACAATATAGTGATAAAACTTACGCCCATCCTTCCCCTCCTTCCTTCAGGGATTACCCTACTTTCTTCAATCCCCTCCCTCTCTGATGAGGAACAGACTACCCTCCCACACCCCTCCCACAAGTAAACCATTTCCCCTTTCCACCCCACGTGACTTACCGTGCAGAAAGGACCCGGCCAGACGCAGGGGTTAGGTGGTGGTGTGCATGATTACTTTTGACCATGACTGTACCGAACTAAACAAATAATGTATTGGAAATACTTCTTTTAACATTCAATGCCATAATATCCTGACCCCTGGGTCTGTCAAACACAACGTTTGTGACCTCTTCTCTTTATCTTTAATCCATTTGTACTTCTGCTCACCGGATGAGTATTGGGTGCACAACAAGCTAGACGCTATATGTGGCAAAATTCAAAAGGCGGATGCCCGCCATTTTTAGTACACACCACAGCACACTACAGCACAGCACACCACACCACAGCACACACTTATAGATTATCAGTACAGATGAGCCTCGACCTGAGCCCTGACAGAACGTTACGGTTGTGTTAATTCGTCAGGCCGCGGTGAGGAAGTATATGAGAGTGATTCTGGAAGTTATATTTATGATCCATATAACATATTTATGGTTTATTAACCTTTCTAATGATTTTACCTAATGTGTGTGTGTGTGTGTGTGTGATATTAATCGCTTTGCGTATCGTAATCCTGAGTAATGGTTCGCCGGTGCAGTTAGCGAGTTGTCCGGCCTTCTTGGACTATTCCTTGACACTGGGTCATGCAACTCGTTAAATCAGGGTGTGGTTGTTGTTTTGCCGACAGCTTGTACACCTTAAACAAATTCACGCCTAAGTGGCCCTAGGGCCGGCCATCTTCGATTCGAGGGGCTTCCATTATTTATTGTTATGTGTGTGTGTGTGTGTGTGTGTGTGTGTGATGGCTAAGTTTGAATTTTTAATTTTGTCAAATACAACAGATAGTTTATTGTATCCATATTTTTGCCTTCATGAAGTACATCAATTCCCACTTATAGAACGAAACACATAAATGTGCTTGAATGTCCCTCAGGCAGGTGTGAATAACAAAGTGTGCGGCCAGGTGTATTATCTCACACTGTTGTACTCACGCAGGTGTGATTAACAAAGTGTGCGGCCAGGTGTATTATCTCACACTGTTGTACTCACTCTGGTGTGAATAACAAAGTGTGAGGCCAAGTGTATTGCCTCACACTGCTGTACTCACTCTGGTGTGAATAAGTCAGAGAGTATGTACAGTCGCGGCTAAAAGAAATCCTGCACCCTTCCCACTACCATACCGGTGATGTCCAGGGCTTTCTACACGACGGGTCACAAGAGGGTGGGGGATGTATTGATGGGGGGAGAGCTAGGGGTGGCGGACCCGGGTAAGGTAGGAGGGTGCAAGTCAAGGGCCACATATTGTATATAGTGAGAGTGTATGTGGTCTGAGAATTATCCTTAATACTTGAAAAAAAGTTAAATAATGAAATGAATGACGTCTTATAATAATCATAAAATAAGGGTCCTCATCTATTGCTCTTTCAGGCTGTAAACCTAAGACAATATAGTGATAAAACTTACGCCCATCCTTCCCCTCCTTCCTTCAGGGATTACCCTACTTTCTTCAACCCCTCCCTCTCTGATGAGGAACACATTACCCTCCCACACTCCTCCCACAAGTAAACCATTTCCCCTTTCCACCCCACGTGACTTACCGTGCAGAAAGGACCCGGCCAGACGCAGGGGTTAGGTGGTGGTGTGCATGATTACTTTTGACCATGCCTGTACAGAACTAATCAAATAATGTATTGGAAATACTTCTTTTAACATTCAATGCCATAATATCCTGACCCCTGGGTCTGTCAGACACACCGTTTGTGACCTCTTCTCTTTATCTTTAATCCATTTGTACAACTGCTCACCGGATGAGTATTGGGTGCACAACAAACTAGACGCTATATGTGGCAAAATTCAAAAGGCGGATGCCCGCCATTTTTAGTACACACCACAGCACACTACAGCACAGCACACCACACCACAGCACACACTTATAGATTATCAGTACAGATGAGACTCGACCTGAGCCCTGACAGAACGTTACGGTTGTGTTAATTCGTCAGGCCGCGGTGAGGAAGTATATGAGAGTGATTCTGGAAGTTATATTTATGATCCATATAACATATTTATGGTTTATTAACCTTTCTAATGATTTTACCTAATGTGTGTGTGTGTGTGTGTGTGATATTAATCGATTTGCGTATCGTAATCCTGAATAATGGTTCGCCTGTGCAGTTGGCGAGTTGTCCGGCCTTCTTGGACTATTCCTTGACACTGGGTCATGCAACTCGTTAAATCAGGGTGTGGTTGTTGTTTTGCCGACAGCTTGTACACCTTAAACAAATTCACGCCTAGGTGGCCCTAGGGCCGGCCATTCGAGGGGCTTCCATTATTTATTATTATATATGTGCGTGTGTGTGTGTGTGTGTGTGTGTGTGTGTGTGTGTGTGTGAGATAATAATAATAAACGGTTTATTAATAGAGTTGCAGCCGGTGGCTGAAAATATACAAACTTAAATTTGATATAGACATAGTGATATACGTTGAATACATTTACAGGACTGTGCACCACATAAATCTGGAGTTGTTTATTATTTTAACAATAGATGGGATGGTGCTATTCTTATATCTATCGGTGCGGGCTCTTATGGGCGGAATTTTGTTGTAGTGGCGGACTGCGCGAGTTGGGCCGGGGACTGCAGGTGGCAGGATGTGGCGATGAAAAGGATGGTGCAGTAGTCCACTATCAAACCTTGTGTGTGTGTGTGTGTGTGTGTGTGTGTGTGTGTGTGTGTGTGATGGCTAAGTTTGAAATTTAATTTTGTCAAATACAACAGATAGTTTATTGTATCCACGTTTTTGCCTTCATTAAGTACAACAATTCCCACTTATAGAACGAAACACATAAATGTGCTTGAATGTCCTTCACGCAGGTGTGAATAACAAAGTGTGCAGCCAGGTGTATTGCCTCACACTGTTTTACTCACGCAGGTGTGAATAACAAAGTGTGCAGCCAGGTGTATTATCTCACACTGCTGTACTCACGCAGGTGTGAATAACAAAGTGTGCGGCCAGGTGTATTGCCTCACACTGCTTTACTCACGCTGGTGCGATTAACCAAGTGTGCAGCCAGGTGTATTGTCTCACACTGCTGTACTCACTCTGCTGTGAATAAGTCAGAGAGTATGTACAGTCGCGGCTAAAAGAAATCCTGCACCCTTCCCACTACCATACCGGTGATGTCCAGGGCTTTCTACACGACGGGTCACAAGAGGGTGGGGGATGTATTGATGGGGGGAGAGCTAGGGGTGGCGGACCCGGGCAAGGTAGGAGGGTGCAAGTCAAGGGCCACATACTGTTTATAGTGAGAGGGGAGGTGGTCTGAGAATTATCCTTAATACTTGAAAAAAAGATAAATAATGAAATGAATGACGTCTTATAATAATCATATAATAAGGGTCTTCATCTATTGCTCTTTCAGGCTGTAAACCTAAGACAATATAGTGATAAAACTTACGCCCATCCTTCCCCTCCTTCCTTCAGGGATTACCCTACTTTCTTCAATCCCCTCCCTCTCTGATGAGGAACAGACTACCCTCCCACACCCCTCCCACAAGTAAACCATTTCCCCTTTCCACCCCACGTGACTTACCGTGCAGAAAGGACCCGGCCAGACGCAGGGGTTAGGTGGTGGTGTGCAGGATTACTTTTGACCATGACTGTACAGAACTAAACAAATAATGTATTGGAAATACTTCTTTTAACATTCAATGCCATAATATCCTGACCCCTGGGTCTGTCAGACACACCGTTTGTGACCTCTTCTCTTTATCTTTAATCCATTTGTACTACTGCTCACCGGATGAGTATTGGGTGCACAACAAACTAGACGCTATATGTGGCAAAATTCAAAAGGCGGATGCCCGCCATTTTTAGTACACACCACACCACACCACAGCACACCACACCACACCACAGCACACACATATAGATTACACAGGACAACAAATTTTTTATAATTCCCAGTTGCATGAGATTTCTTTACTGTTTCTTACCATTTTTGATCTGCTGATTTCATATTTGAAACCAGTTTTGTTCTGCATGCTCCAGTTTTCATGTAATTTGAGGTTTTACATTCTAGCCGTTTGCGGTCAAATTAATTAATTACACGATTATGGTATCAATAGGGAGATATAATTTTGTCTGTTTTTTCTTTCAGATTTGGTCATGGCTACAAAGAGAAATCAATGTGTGAACAAACCTGATGCCTTCTGTTATATTTGTGGATACTTCACGCTTATTCGTCAGAGGCGCAATATAACATCGTTTGTGAGGCGCGGCTATAAAGCGTACTTCGGACTTACTCTTGGCGACCAAGACAAAAAATGGGCTCCACATGCTGTGTGTCATAACTGCGAAGAAATGCTGCGTGACTGGACAAAAGGAAAACGTAAGGGCTTACCGTTCGGAATTCCCATGACCTGGCGAGAACCGAAGGACCACACAACTGACTGCTATTTTTGTCTGATCAATACGAAGGGTGTTGGCAAGAAAAACAGACATAAAATATCGTATCCTAGTATCCCTTCAGCAAATTCGTGCACTTGTACGTGATCAAGACTTTGTCAGAAAGATGGACGACAAGGAAAGGGGTGCATGGCTTTCATTTGTGGCGGTAATGGAAAACTTTCTTGGTAATAAAAGGCTGACAACTATGAAACCCTTGTAGCAACCATGTTGTCAGCCTTTCATGACCTTGGATGCAATATGAGTGTCAAACTCCATTTCCTATATAGTCATCTTGATAGATTCCCTGAGAACCTAGGGGCAGTAAGTGACGAGCAAGGCGAGCGGTTTCATCAGGATCTCAAGACCATGGAAGACCGCTACCAAGGGAGATGGGACAAACATATGATGGCAGACTACTGCTGGAGCATTAAACGAGAGTGCCCTGAGACATTTCACAAACGCAAGAGCTTCAAGCGCAAATTCCTACCTGGCTAAAATGTGATTGGGCTTTGTCTCCTCATAGTAACAAATTTCTTACCTAACAATGAGTTTTATACAAATTTCAACCTTTGTTTTAGATGGAACATGTTTCAAATTGTGTTGTTGAATAAATTTAGAATATGTAATATTTTATTGTTTATTACCCAGCTAATTTAATGACAGTTTAATGACATATTTTTCAAGATAGACGACGAGGTCAATAAGACGAAGACGAAATTTTGAAATTTCAAAATACCTTGATTGCAAAAAAACTAGAGCTTACAGAAAGAAACTAACTTCAGATATGAGATCAGCACACCCAAATTAGGTAGAATCAAGTGTTTATAGCAATGCAACAAAAACTTTGTTGACCAGTGTTATCAGTATAGATGAGCCTCGACCTGAGCCCTGACAGAACATTACAGTTGTGTTAATTCGTCAGGCCGCGGTGAGGAAGTATATGAGAGTAGGGTGTGTTATAGGAGGGAAGATCAGCTAAAAGTAATGGCCCATCACTTTTTTGGTAGATTTTAGTGTATATAAACAGAAAATAATTTCAGTTTCAATATTTTGCAACCTTTTGCTAGGTAAATTTTAGCTTGAAATTTATCGAAAATCTAACGTACAGCTGCATTAGTGCATTACAATTAAATAGTGAACATTGCTTTCTGACTTCATTCTTTAACAACCCAACTAACAATATTTTTTTCTGTTTCAGTTTCTGATGCATTTATAAGTTGATAATATTTGCGATGGCTGCTTGTGTCAGGACGAGGAACCAAAAATCCAGCCATCTCAGTCACTATCTTGGGTCTGGGAGAGAGCTCCTGAAGTCGGAGTTGCCTACATTGAGAGATGCTTTGAGATACGGTGTTTTAATCAGGCAAATCAGTGAAAAGAACCAAAGAACTTACACAAACAAAGACATTGCCAGTGATATGACCAAAGCTGTCTTGGCACAGTACACTCTGGCTAACGCTCAGTTCAAGCCTCCAGTCATAAGAAGTCAGAAGAAGATTAGTGAGAGACTGCTAGCCAGTTGGGAAAAGGCAAGAGATATCTCTCTTGGGAGAGGAAAACTTGCAGTTAAGGACAGCTTTGCGAAGTAACTGGACCAGTTATTTGACATAATTACTTACAAGTGCCCAATTGTTCTCTGTCCTGGGTTTGGATGCGATCGTGACTGTAAATCCGAGGCCCACATCTCCTGTATTTGCAAGCGTGAACTGAAGATTCCTGTGATCGAACTGGCATTTGTCAAAGCACAGAGAGAGAAGACTGGCAGAATAGGGGCTCTCATGATTTCTAGCCAAGATATTCCGGAGTCCAAGAGACAGGAGGCTGCCACAGAGAGACAGAAGAGGAGAAGAGTTGCCGAGGAAAAGAGACTTGAGAAGGCCCAGGGTGAGGTAAAAAAGGCCGATGATTGGAGTCAAGCTGATTCAGAGTTTAATGACTTCCCCATGGCTGATCCGAGTGCTGACCAGGAGAATGGTGACTTTGTCCCTAACCCAGAAAATAATGATCCCAAACCTTCCAGGCATAAGATTCGAAATAGGAAAGATATCCCGAGCATAGCTCTGGCCAGCATGCGACACCACACTGGTCTCAGAGAAACTGCAGAGATAGCAACAGCTGCCTGGATTGACGGTGGTTTGATAACACCTGATGATGTTCACCTGGTGATAGATCATAACAAAGTAAGGAGAGCTCAGGAGAAACTTGTCAGTAACCTAGAAGAGGAGTTTGATAAGGGGATAAGAGAAAATGGAATCAATTGTTTGTTCTTTGATGGGAGAAGGGATGACACTAAAGTGTTCATGAAAGTTGGAGATTCTGACAAGTTGTTCCCTGCCATGGTGAAGGAGGAACACTACTCCTGTTGCAGTGAACCAGGAGGGAAGTATTTGTGGCATTTCACTCCAGAGAAAGATGACATCAGGAAACCAGCTGAGATAGTGGCAGATAACATTGTGAACTGGCTCAGAGAGAGGAACGTAGACCAGACCCTGCAGGCCATTGGAGGGGACAGCACCAACACGAACACAGGGTGGCAAGGGGGGGGGGGGGGTCATACAGTGGATAGAGCGGAAGATTGGGAGGAAGCTGGTCTGGATTGTTTGTGACCTCCACACCAACGAGTTGCCACTCAGATATCTGATCCAGGAGCTGGATGGCAAGACTCTTTCAAACAACAGATGGTCTGGTCCTCTTGGCAAGATGCTGGACTCTGCCACTGAGTTAGAAATAAATCCGAGCTTTGAAAAAATCACAGTTGGCCCTCCACTCGTTGAGCTTGCACATACTGTCATTGACGACCTGAGTACTGACCAGTACTATGGTTACATGATTTGCAGTGCCATCAAAACTGGGGTCATGCCTGATAGACTTGCTTACCTGCAAATAGGTCCAGTCTCACATTCTAGGTGGCTCACAACGGCTCTCAGGTTCTGCAGAATTTGGGTCGCTCATCATAAACTGAAAGGGAACCAGCTTCACAACCTGCGACTTATTGTCCAATTCATCGTGAGTGTCTACTTGCCAAATTGGTTCAACACTAAGGTCAAGTCATCGTTCTCCGTAGGTCCGAGGCATATTCTCTTCCAGCTTGAGCTCCTGAGGAGTCAGCCAAGGAAGGTTGTTCAGATTGTGGAGCAGACTGTGAGGAGATCTTCCTGGTATGCTCATCCCGAGGCAGTTCTGCAGACAATGCTCTGCAGTAAGGATGAGGAGGAGAGAAGAGTAGCAGTCAAAAAGATCTTGGATATGAGACTTATGAGAGGATCTGGGCATGACGAATCAGTTGGTGACGATTCCTTCAGGGTCAGGAAGACTCCTGAAGTCAATCTAGGTGCCAAGACCCTCACTGATCTCATAGATCTGGATAACATCCAGGCTGGCAGTGAGCCTCCTCTTACCTGCAGCCTCACCAATGTTCAAGTCAGAGCTTTCCTGGATAACCCCATGCATGTCCCTGCCTGGCCCTCGCACGCCCAGAGTATAGAGCGTTGTGTACAGCAAGTGAGCGAGGCCAGCAGTCACGTGTACAGCCAGGAGAGGAGGGAAGGCTACATCCGAGCTCAGGTGGTCAGCAGGGAGGTGATGAGTAGAAACAGAAGCAAGAAAGACATGTTCTCTATGGTGTGCAGCAACACCGGGTCGTAGTAGTAAAACCGGTTTTTGTATTTGATGATTTTGTTTTCTAAAGGAATATTAAATTTAATAAATGTGTCAAGATCATTCGTTTCACTGTTCTGGATCCTTTTCATCCTAATAAATTAACCTGATACATTTACTTTACTTTAAATAAGCTATTTAGTGGTGTTGGTAAAAGGGTGGGAATACTGAATTTTCATAAGATTTCAAGTTAAAATTTACCAAGCAAAAAATGAAAATTTTTCAAATCTGAAGATATCACATGATTCTGCACATAGAACTACATCATTAATACCATGGGCCGATTTTTCAAACTCAAAAAAAAAAAATTCGCCTCCGTATGACACACCCTACAGTGTACCAGCCCCCCCAAGCCCCAGGAGAACCCCCCTCCCCACAGAGGGGGAACCAGCCACTGCCGCAATCACCTGAGGAGTTTCCCCCCCTGCCGGCCAACTCGGGTACTACACGTCCACCATCTGTGGTGAAAACCAGCAACCCTCAAAACCAAGTGACAGGTGCACCTCCCACTCAATCTGGGAACCACCCTCAACAGTATCGGTCATCCTAATTCTGTTGGTTGTAGCACTTGTGAGTACGTTACCTACCCCCCCCCCCCACTATTATAATTTTTATAGATCTTCCTTTTTCACACCTCAGTGACCCTGAGTTTTTACTGTTCCTTAATCAGTATCAATGTTCCCACAATGATGATGCTCGTGTCATTCCCTTAGATGTGTTAGATCGTATGTGTTACACCCCCTTTACCCATGGTGTCGACACAATACTCCCTCATATCGATCCTGATGCCTTTCTACAAAACTCACTGGGTTACACCAACCCAAACTGTAACTATTACTTTCCTGACTCTCCCGAGTTTAGTTCTAGTCTTCTACTACCTCATTCCTTCTCCTTGATAGGCCATAACATCAGCAGTATTCCCCTTCATCTAGATACCTTTTTAGATCAGTGTTTATCTTCTATTGCTCACAAATTTGATGTACTTGGGTTCTGTGAGACCAAACTCACTAACGGTATTGAACATTTGTATAACATTTCTAATTAGAATTAATAGACACTGCGTCAACACGTCACAACACAGTGGTGGTGTCGCCCTATATGTTGATATCAAGTATAACACTTCTGTAAGAGATGATTTAAAGGTTCAGGAGGAGTTAATGGAGAGTGTTTTCACTGAATTACGTAACGACACACGACATATCCTAGTAGGAGTAATCTACAGAAGACCCACACTAATGTAAGAAATTTTCTTGATAAATTTTCGGAGCTTATCACTATCATAAGTTCAGAGAGGAAACGTTGCTACATTGCAGGAGATTTCAACCTTGATCTATTCAAATCAGAGAGCGACACCTCAGTAGTAGAACTTCTTGCTACCTGTCATTCTCAGCTCTTCTTCAACACTATAACCAAACCCACGAGAGTAACTGCCACCTCTCCCACTGTGATAGATCATATCTGGACTAACAACACTCCTAACAATCTTGCAAGTGGAATTATTTATAACAATATCTCAGATCACTTCCCAGTTTTTGCCATGTATAAAACAGCCACAAGACCTGAAAAGTCTCGTAGAGTCTCAATACTATACAGAGACTACTGCACCGACAACATGCTCCTTTTGAAAACAACCTAATGAATGCTAACTGTCTTGTCTATGCCTCCGACAACCTTCACGTGAACAGCTGCAACTTCTCTTGCATCTTCAATGCTTGCTGTGATAAATGCTTCCCTCTCAAGACTAAGTCAGTGTAAACTGTATCCATTTCCAAACCCTATATCACAAGCGAAATTAAGATAATGATAAAAGAAAAACACAAACTCCAAAGGAAATTTGCAAAAAGACCCATAACTTTCGGTGATGCTTACCGTAGTATCAGAAATAGAGTAACTCAAGCAGTTAGAAAAGCCAGACGTAGCTATTACACATATAAGCTCCAGTCAGCATCAGGAGACGGTAAGAAAACCTGGAATGTCATAAATTCTATTCAGAACAGGAACACTCAGCCTTCGGCCCCCCACTCAGATTTATGATAAATGATTCAGTTGTAACGGAACCCTCCCTCATTGCCAACCACTTCATTGAATATTTTATTAATGTTGACAAAAATCTTTCAGAGAGCATCCCTGATCACCATGAGGAATTTAGAGCCTACCTGCAAAACAGACAGCAAAATGAGCTGTTCTTATCCCCTGTCACAGCAGATGAATTACTGGCCAACATAAAAATGTCCAAAGATGCATCAGCAGGGGAAGACAATATACCAATGAGCATCATTAAGAAAGTGGCCCACTTATTACTACCTGTTGTCCTACACATTTGTAACTCCTCCTTCACTAGTGGTGTCTTTCCGGATAAACTGAAAATTGCTAAAGTTCACCCGGCATATAAAAAATCTGGGGACAAAGGTCTCCTCAAGAATTACCGCCCCATATCAGTCCTCCCAGCCTGGAGTAAGATACTGGAGAAGCTAGCATGTAATAGACTAAATTCGTTCTGAAATGCCAATAACATCTTTACAGACCCCCAGTTTGGATTTAGAGTTAGAAGGTCGACTGAGAGTGCTCGGCTATCCTTTACTAATGACGTCTTAAATTCCTTTGATGACAGTCATTTCACTGTCAGTATATTCTTGGACCTCTCTGAAGCCTTCGATACTGTCGACCGTACCATCCTCCTTTCAAAGCTTGAATATTACGGCGTTAGGGGGCCTGTCCCACAATTGGTTTACCACATATCTGTCCAACAGGATGCAGTATGTCTGCTATAATAATCACCAATCTGACTCCTGGCCAATCTTGTACTGTTTTTGTTGTGCATAAACGACATAGACCACGCCAGCACACTCATAAAATACAACTTATTTGCAGACGATAGTAATCTCTATGCCAGCAACTCAGACCTCCATTCCTTGATGAGAACTATGAACACTGAATTGACTAAAGTCAGGACCTGGGTAATACGTAATAAACTGACCTTAAACCTTGAGAAAACCCACTACACGATCTTTCACAGAAGGAAAAACTTACCCCCAGACTTGGACTCCCTGTACCTTGGTAATACAGTCCTCAAACGCGAACATAATACTAAATTCCTCGGAGTTATTGTTGATGGGAAACTTAGCTGGAGAAACCACATTCAAGCTATTCACAGTAAAGTCAATAAACAGTGCGGTATCATGTATCACACTCGACAGTCACTCACTCTCACAGCAATGAAAGAAATCTATCATAATCTTGTTTACCAACACCTGATGCACTGTCACACACTATGGGGGGCCTCTGGCTCTTCAAAAAACACAATCTCTGGTTACTGCACAAAAGAGAGTTGTACAGACAATGACCTACAGTACTTGAAAAAAACAAAAACAGATGACACAAACGAAAAATTTGCTAAATTGAAAATGTTAAAATTCGAAGATATTAACACTTTCTGCTGTGCCCTCTTTGTTTACAAATCTTCAATCACTTGCTTGACAATAATTATTTCCAGTTCCGGAATAATCGGAGATACAACTTAAGGCATCCAGAGCTACTAAGACCACCCCCAATGCGCTCCTCTCAGTCCCAGACCTCCATAAAATATCATGGTGTGAAGGTGTGGAACAACTTACCCCACCCATCCGAGCAAAGACTACGCTCCCTTCCTTTAAATCATCTCTTAAAAAATATCTATTGTCTAAGTGTTAATATTTCTTGTAATACCTACTATATTTACAGTACCTGCTTTTATTGTACCATCAAAACCATTTTATCGCAAATTATCTTGTAAATAGATATGAAATTACCATTGCAATAAATATATTTGCCAACTAGACATAATCCTGACAGGTCTGTCCTCTTGCTCAACCTTATTACTGTACAACCCATGTTGTACTGCTCCCCCATTATACTTATGTTTTTCAATTCCACTGTAATTTATATATATATATATATATATATATATATATATTATATATATATATATATATATATATATATATATATATATATATATATATATGTATACATATATATAAATATACAATTCACGGCGCCATCAGCTCGATGAACAGGCTTTGTGTGAAATATAACAGAGTCTAGAACTGCTTTAGTGTCCTTGTGGCCTAGCCGGTAAGCGTTCCCTAGTCACACCCAGTAGGTCGAGGGTTCGGTTCCTTGCTGGTGAGGTCGTTGATTGTATGTTCAAAGTCCGCGTGTTAAATGGACTAAAAATGAAGTATATATATATAAATATATATATATATAAATATATATATATATATATATAATAAATAAATAAAATAAATAAATATCGAAGTGATAACCGTGGTAACATACTGATATGTTCTTATTACCACCATGCTATTGTACTATTCCAGATGATACTAAATGTTACATAATACTTCCTTGAGATAAATGTATAGTATATATCAGGTGCCACTAAGAGCCCAGGCTCTCAATGGATCAGCCATGTTAATGTTGTTAATATTATCCACTGTGTATTTGTGTTTTTCTGGCTCAATAAACTGTTACAATTCAATTTCAATTCTCCTCTCCTCCGCCTCTCCTTTCGTCCTTCACCGTTTCGTAAGCGATGTTTCCGCCTTTATTGGGGTCAACTTATATTCAAGATCCTGATGATACTAGTGGGTAGGAGGGGGGGGAGAGAAGGGGGGGTGGAGGAGAGAAAGGATAACGAGAGAAGAGAAGAGTGAGATGATGGAAGGAGGGAAGAAGGAAAGGATTGGTGGAATGGGAATGGGGAAGTGGATGGAAAGGAAGGAGATGTAGTTGGAGGAGAGGAGATGGAGGGATGGGGGGGGGGGGGAAGAAGGGAGGGAAGGAGGGGGGGGGAGTATTGATGGACAAGGCGGTGAGAAGGAGGAAGACAGTGAGAGGGAATAAATGGGAGGGAATTGAGAAGGGGAACAGTGGGTAGCAGGAATATGGGGGGGGGGGAGGGAGAGAGAGAGAGAGAGAGAGAGAGAGAGAGAGAGAGAGAGAGAGAGAGAGAGATGGTTGCACACCAAACGACGACAGAGGGAACACACACACACACACACACACACACACACACACACACACACACACACGGGAATATGACACAGTACATGAAGAAGGGGAGCGAGATATTGTGTAAACAGGGAGGAAGAATTGATAAAATGATGATTAAAGGATGGAAGAGGGGAAGAGGCAGAAAGGGAAGAGGATGGAAGAGGGGAAGAGAAGGAGAGATGGGGGATGGAGGGGAGAAAAGGGAAAGGGTCAAGGCACATACGTACAATCTTTTTTACTTTTATCCTCTTCGCCACTGATCGGCTTGTTAGCCGCTTGGGCGATCGGTCACGTCTCTTTTCATTTATCTTCTTCACCAAAAGATCGGCTCGCTAGCCGCCCGGGCGATCGGTCACGTCTCTGTCACGCACTGTTGGCAAATACTGGGCATGCACCGGCTCCTGAATGTACCTGAACCCGCTCCAGTGTTGGTCAAGTCTTGTCTTGAAAGAGCTCACACTCGGTGCCGTCACAACGCTCTCTGGTAGATTGTTCCAAGAGTTTACAACCCTCACTCCGAAAAAGTTTGCCCTCACGGTTTTCTGGACTTGCGGCTTCTTCAATCTTGAGCTGTGACCCCTTGTGGGGCGAGCGTCCGCCAGCTCCAAGTAAGGACACTCAACTGAGTAGTGCCCCCTGAGATGCTTATACACCTCAACTTTGCCCGTCTGTAGTATAAGCTAGGCAAGTTCAGGCGCTCCAATCTCTCAGGGTAGCTGAGGTGCAGGAGTGCAGGCACCAGTCTGGTGGCCCTCCTTTGAACATTTTCAACCAACTGACAGTCCCTAGCATATCTCGGGGACCAGACGGGGTAACAGTACTCCAGATGGGGAAACACTTCACTCCTGAAGATCGTTACGAGGGACGGACCGTCTAGATATCAGAACGACCTTCTTATAAGACCCAATAATTTATTTGCCTGGTTTACCTTCTTCTCACAATGGCCCGAGAACTTCAGCTCATTGTCAACATACACACCTAAGTCCTTCTCACACACAGTCTCAGCTAGTGCAGTTTCTTCATCCCTCGCACCAAAAAGTATCGGTGCGGGGTGAGATCGACGACTTCCGAAACGATACGTATACACTGTAATATGTCGGGAAGGTTGGTAAGTGTATCCTCATAACCCCCCCCCCCCCCGCCACTAGGTGTTGCCATATAGCTGACAATCAGGGCTGCCAACATACGGCTGGAACAACTCGCCTTTCCCAATACCTATCGTCACTGGTCTCAAATTGTTCACACTACAGTATGCACCGATTCTTTTTGTTGCGAGTGTACATATATACATACATACATCTCTATCTATCTATCTATCTATTAATATCTACTACAGATTAAAGGTTAAATTTAACTTGAACACAGAACAATAACATGCACTCAACTCTTAAGTCCAGAGATTCAATTGACATAAGTTGGATTAAATTTTACGTTTAGGTTTTAAGATCATAATTATCTAAGTTTACCATCAAGATGACAACACGTTTTCTCCCTTAAGATAGAAAACGGGACAAGAAGTATTTTAGGGGGATAAGGCTAAAACATGAAGTATTTTTGATAAGTTTAATAAAATAAGTGATTATATATTGTATGTCTAGATGTTTATACTTAAAAATTAATTCTTATGAGTTAAAGTGAAAATATTTGACATTCATGATATAGAAAACGAGGTTATCCTAATGATTTTTTATTTAATTAAAACTGATTGTAATTTATAAATAGCAATAATGTATTCTGAATTATCTAAACTGAATATGAAAGTATGTATTGATATTTGCTATTTTAATTATAAACAATAGTAATATGAGTGCAGGTGACTGTAAAATTTAATTACTGTACTCTAAAGAATGTAGGAATTTTTTCATAAAGTAGGAAAATATTTGACAGCATTTATTATTGTTGTGGTGTTGTGGGTGACATTTGTATCAGCCACCAGCACGATACATCAACTTATTGTCAATATAAACAAACATAATTATAAGCATTCGTAACAGGATGAAACCAGCGTTCATAAGTGTATTAATTCTTACAGACGAAACGAGAGTCAATTATTAACACAGATTTAATAATTTTCTGTACTAGTCATTATATTGAGGAGCTAATTAGGGAATATTTCATCATTAAGTTTCTAGTTTCAGTGAGGTGTGTGTGTGTGTGTGTGTGTGTGTGTGTGTATTTTCAAGTGTGTACATCTATAGAAGTAGGTAGGGTGCAGTATATGCATGTTTGTATTCTTGTCTGTATGAATAGGTAGATACATATATGTATATTGGTTCATATAAATGATTGAATACCTGTACACACATGTATTTTTTATATACAGAATATGTGTGTATGTATGTAAGGCCGTTTATACACCTACAACAACACACACACACACACACACACACACACGCACACGTGTCACCCGCAGCGACCTCACCCGCCTCAATAGCCGCCCTATTTAATATATTAACATCAATTTAATCACGTTTAAATCACTCTTAATTCGGGGAGTGACTGCCTAAAGGACTCTGTGTTCAGGTGATTACTGAGGCCACGTAATTAGATATAAACCCAGAGAGTATTCCAATTAATCATATGCATTTTAATGATCACTGGATGCATTTAATCAAACATAATTCCAGCGATTATTCGAATTAATATATCTAAATGTCCTTTGAGTGTAATTAATTAGCTCTAAGACCACAAAATATTGCAAAATTAAATACATCAATGTCGCTGTTTAGTTACATGTTAAACAGAGGACATTTAAAAGGTGTCTGTTGAAAGACCCTGAGAGAGAGAGAGAGAGAGAGAGAGAGAGAGAGAGAGGGGGGGAGGTAGGGTCTGGGGAGAAGCTCTAACATGGCTGGTAAGAGGTGAGATGCTTGAAGGTGAGGAGCTCATAAAAGGGACACTTATCCAGGAGGAGGAGGAGGAAGGAAGTAAGGTGGGGGGGGGGACGAAGAGGGTGGAGGAGGAGGTAGGAGGAGGAAGGAGGGTGAAATGGAGGAGGAGGATGGAGGAGGGAGGAGAAGGTAATGGAGGAGGAGGATGGAGGAGGGAGGAGAAGGTAATGGAGGAGGAGGAGGAGGAAGAAGAAGAGGGGGAATACAGGAGAGGGAAACCTAACCTAACCTAACCTAACCTAACCTAACCTAACCTAACCTTTGATACGTGAATTCGAGCTGAGGGAAAAATTGCCATCCATTTCGACAGCGAGGTGTGACGTCACTAGAGAAACAAATGACTGTCACCAATAATTCATAACAGAAATAAAACATATCTCAATTTAAAAGTATATTTATTAATATAACCACCACAATGGCCAGGAATGTTGCTATAAGTGTGTCTATGTTAAAATATGTTCTTTATTTCCTGTACCAATTTAGCTCATATGAATATTTTTTTTTACTTGTAACTAATACTGAAGCAACATAACTCTTGGTGCTCAGGTCAATGTCCCCTGGTGACGTCACGCTATGGTCGGTGAGGTCGAGGGGTTTGTCGAATGGTAACTTTTAAAACGTTCATTACGTCAAAACTCCGACCATGAAAAATATGTAGTCTTTTTTATTTTAGGTATTTTACAGACAGTTGCAACAATGACAGTTCAACATAGACACAGAGGTGACCTTTAGTTGCATTCTCTCTGTGTTGACATACCAATGACGTCACAATCCATGTTTACAGTTTTTACAGATCACGTATTGAGGTTATTCTGCTTTCATCATTTCTTTCATTTAAATGCTAAGTTAGGTTAGGTTAGGTTAGGTTAGGTTAGGTGCTGATGTACACATAGTCCGAAACACAGCTGAAGTGAGGTATAACGTCACATAAAATTATCACAAATCATTTACTGTTGTTACTTACAAACGTATCTTAAGAGTTGTCTACCTCTCCAGACAGACAGACAAACCCCACTCCATAGCTCATACATAATACACAGTGAAACAGAGAGGGAAAGAGAGAGAGAAAGAAAGAGAGAGAGAGAGAGAGAGAGAGAGATGATATTGAATTGAATTGAAACAGTTTATTTAGCCAGAAAAACACAAATACAGAGTGGATAATAATAACAATATTAACATGGCTGAGCCAGTTGAGAGCCTGAGCTCTCCTGTAGGCACCTGATATATACTATACATTTATCTCAAGGAAGTATTATGTAACATTTAGTATCTTCTGGAATAGTGCAATAGCATGGTGGTAATAAGAACATATCAGTATGTTACCACGGTTATCACTTCAATATTTATTTATTTTATTTATTTATTGTTTTTTTATTGGATTTGAAAAACATAAGTATAATGGGGGAGCAGTACAACATAGGCTATACAGTATTAAGGAACAGAGATGACAGAAACACTAAGAAGTAGAGAGAATAAGAGAGAAAACGACGAAAAAAGAAAGAGAGAATTAGATCTCTTGTCTCTTACTAATTACATTCTCCTATCTCTCAGTGAGGGGACGAAAAATTTCACTTACGAGCCTTTGAGTGACCATCAATTTGTGTGGCGCTCGGTCTACTGCCTTCCCCCCTTCCCCCCCCCCCTTTCTCTCTCTCTCTCTCTCTCTCTTATTTTCTTCTCTCATGTACAATATTCTCTTTCTCTTTTATAATATTCAGTATCTCACCCACTATTCTCTCTTTTTCTCTTTCTCTCTCAGTCACTTGCGATTCTCTCTCTCTCTCTCTCTGTCACTCGCTATTTTTTGTCTGTCTGTCTGTCTGTCTCTCTCTCTCTCTTTCTCTCTCTCTATTTATCAGGAGAGAGAGAGAGAGAGAGAGAGAGAGAGAGAGAGAGAGAGAGAGACTCACACAATACAGGGGAGTTGGGTCAGAGAAATTTAATTCCAGACGATGACGGACTGAGGCAATTGATCTGTATGGTGGTGATGGTGGTGGTGGTAGTGGTGGTGATGGTAGTGGTGGTGATGGTGGTGGTAGTGGTGGTGGCAGTGAGGGTGGTGATGGTAGTAGTGGTGGTGATGGTAGTGGTGATGGTAGTGGTAGTGGTAGTGGTGATATTAGTGGTGGCAATAATGGTCAGCATGCTCGCCTCGCAAGCGAGCGGATCCGGATTCGATTCCCGGGCAGGGTGAAACTATGGGCAAGTTTCTTTACGCCAGTTGCCTCTGTCTACCCAGCAGTAATTAGGAGCCTGGATATTAATCGATTTGCGGATCGTATTCCGGGGTAATGGTTAGCTAGTGTAGTTGGCGAGTTGTCCGGTCTTCTCAGATTATTTCTTGACACTGGATCATGCAGCTCGTTAACTTAGGGTGTGGTTGTTGTGTTGGCGACAGCTTCTACACCTTAAACAAATTCACGTCTAGATGGCCCTTGGGTTGGCCATCCTCGTTACACGAGGGGCAACCATTATTATTATTATATTATTATTATTATTATTATTATTATTATTATTATTATTATTATTATTAGTGGTAGTGGTGGTAGTGGTGTGGTAAAGGTGGTAGGTAATGGTGATGGTAGTTTTAGTTTGTGATGATGGTAGTGGTAGTTGTGGTGGTAGTGGTGGTGGCAGTAGTGATGGTAGTGGTGGTGGTGGTGGTGATGGTGTAGTGGTGGTGGCAGTAGTGATGGTAGTGGTGATGGTGATGATGATAGTGTAGTGGTGGTGGTAGTGGTGGTGGTAGTAGTGGTGGCAGCAGTGGTGGTGGTAGTGGAGATAGAAGTGGTGGTGGTAGCGGTGGTGGCGGCAGTGATGGTGATAGTGGTGATAGTGTAGTGGTGGTGGCAATGGTGATGGTAGTGGTGGTGGTAGTGGTCATGGTAGCGATGGTGGTAGTGGTGATGGTAGTGGTGATGGTAGTGGTGATGGTAGTGGTGGTGGCAGTGGTGGTAGCAGTGGTGATGGTAGTGGTGGTGGTGTCAGTGGTGGTGGTGGTAGTGGTGATGATGATTTTTTTTTTTTACGGGTAACAGCCCACCCGGGCACAGGTCAACGACCCACAACGGGGCCTGGGGGGCAAAAAAAAAAAAAGAATAGAAAGAAATAAAAAATAAAAAAGGAAAAAGTTATATTAATCTACACCACGAAGATGCTGGAAAACCAGCTTTTTGAAGTGAGACAGATTGTATGAGTATGGAAACACAGAAGAAGGCAGAGCATTCCACAGTTTGGCTGTGTGAGGAAAAAAGGATGAACTATAACGGGTTATTCTAGTGTGACCGACATTCACAGAGAAACGGTGGGCACCGTGGGCAAGACGAGCGTTATGAGCCCACGGCCTTGCCGGCGGTACACAGGATGCCAAATCCACCGAACATTGCCCGTTAATGCACCTGTAAAAGAGAGAGAGTGAAGCAACATTGCGGCGAAGAGAAAGGGAAGAGAAATTATCAACTAAAGGAGGAGAGTTAATAAGACGAAATGCCTTTGATTCCACCTTATCTAACAGTTGGACAGAAGAGTCACCCCAGACATGAGAGCAGTACTCCAAGTTAGGACGAATGAATCCCTTATATACGTGAAGCAACTGCTTAGGAGTGAAGTAGCTACGGCATCTGTACAGCATTCCCAGCTTTCGGGAGGCAGCTTTAGCTATGTTGAGGATAGTGGTAGTGGTGATGGTGGTAGTGGTGGTCTTGGTGGTGGTAGTAGTGGTGGCGGGAGAGACGAATGAAAATTGCATGTGGATATGAATGAGCAGGAAGATTTACTGAAAAGATGTGGGACAAGAATAGGTGGATAAATGGATAGATGGATAGATTGGGAGAATGATAAAACCTGTGTATGTGTGTGTGTGTGTGTGTGTGTGTGTGTGTGTGTGTGTGTGAACGTTTCTGAACAATGTCATCACCAGTAATCGTTACCACCACTAAGAATATAATTACTATACCAGCAATGAGAGAGAGAGAGAGAGAGAGAGAGAGAGAGAGAGAGAGAGAGAGAGAGAGAGAGAGAGAGAGCTGGCAATAATACGAGTCCTCTAAAACAAAGTCAGCTCTAGCTTTAGTCGGTTCCCATGCTGACGCCAGCTGTTGGAGTTAGCCGCCAGACAGACTACTGACAGTAAACCATCACTGACGATATTCCAAATTACCTCAAATTGATAAATGGATTTACTGTGTATCAAACGTCATGCTGTAATTACTAAGGGGATTGGTGGGTGGAATCTTTAGTCCAGTGGCGATGTTGGTGATGTTGTGTTGTGTGTTAGAATTATGGATATTATTGGAACCTTCGATTATTGTTGTTGTTGTTGTTGTTGTTGTCGTCCTGTACACACACACAATATTAACGTCTCATGTACACACACAAACATACACTATTAACGTCTCATGTACACACACAAACATACACTGTTAAAGTCTCATGTACACACACAAACATACGCTGTTAACGTCTCATGTACACACACAAACATACGCTGTTAACGTCTCATGTACACACACAATATTAACGTCTCATGTACACACACAAACATACATTATTAACGTCTCATGTACACACACAAACATACACTGTTAACGTCTCATGTACACACACAAACATACGCTGTTAACGTCTCATGTACACACACAAACATACGCTGTTAACGTCTCATGTACACACACAAACATACGCTGTTAACGTCTCATGTACACACACAAACATACACTATTAACGTCTCATGTACACACACAAACATACGCTGTTAACGTCTCATGTACACACACAAACATACGCTGTTAACGTCTCATGTACACACACAAACATACACTATTAACGTCTCATGTATAAAAAATATAATTATAATGAATAAATGAATAACATAAACCCCAGATTATGCAAAAGAAATGCAAATTTTGTTAATTTGGCACCTTAACAATTATCTCAATATTGTAAAAACAAATTAAAAACAGAAACAAATAAAAAATTATATTCAATAGTAAACGAAGAAAAATACTTAAAAAAAGGAGAAAGGTAAAAAATCCCTTTAATGATAAATAGACAAAAACTATATATAAATAAAAGTAAAAACAGAAAGCCGTTATAGAAGTGAGTAATATTCTCTGATAAAACAATGAATAAAAAATAAACAAAGCGTCGATGTTTACTTGTTTTAATATGAAGTAAACCTTAGCAGTTATTAGGTCATCAAAAGTTAATTAATCCCCGTTTTAACGCGAAGAAAATTACATAATAAAAACAATATTCTCATACAAACAGATATTGTATGTTAGCTGTAAAGAGATAGACAATATTTCTGTCTTTTAATATTGGTGAAGGATGTGATATTAAAAGAAACAAGTAATTAATGAGGCAGACATTCAAATCACGTGATAATGACAACACGTAATTGACAACAACACGTGTTTATGAGGGTAAATATTCAAATATATACGTGATTATGACGACAAACCCCTAGAAACATATATTTATGAAGACAAAAATAACAACACGTAATTATTAAAAAAAATATATTGAATATATAATTATGACAAGTAATATATATATATATATATATATATATATATATATATATATATATATATATATATATATATATATATATATATATATATATATATGCAAGTAAATCACTGTAGGTGCGCGTGATCTAGGTATATGCTGATAACCACCAGGAAAGAAGAAAACACGAAGTTCCCAAGCGCTTTCGTGTAATTCACATCTTCAGGGGTGAGTACAGACTAGATAGAGTAATGCAGAACAAGATGAATATATACAGAGGAGGGTGAGACCAGGTCCACAATGGTCAGGTAATTAGGTAATGACCCTACTAATCATGCACTGTTAAACAAATGTTAATCAAGAACTCCCCCAACAACACAATTGGTTGCATTTATAAAGTTCCTTGCAAGGAATGTAATATGTTTTACTTAGGCCAGACAGGTAAAGATCTTGTAACTAGAATTAAACAACACAAATACAGTGTTAGGACAGGCCAGGAATCCAACGCTCTGTTTGTTCATTTGAGGGATAACAAGCATTGCATTGACTGGGATAATGCCTCCTCAATATTACCATGTAATTCAATTGATAGTAGGAACATCATAGAATCTAGTCTTATTAAACATACCGAAGCATTCAACATGAATTTGAGTAACGGCATGTACAAGCTGGACAACTTTGTAATTAAGAAGATTTGTGATCAGGTGAGAGGGCGGGTCACTGTCCCATCTGACCCAACCACCAACCGTTGTGTGCCATTTAAAGATTAGTAGGGTCATTACCTAATTACCTGACCATTGTGGACCTGGTCTCACCCTCCTCTGTATATATTCATCTTGTTTTGCATTACTCTATCTAGTCTGTACTCACCCCTGAAGATGTGAATTACACGAAAGCGCTTGGGAACTTCGTGTTTTCTTCTTTCCTGGTGGTTATCAGCATATATATATATATATATATATATATATATATATATATATATATATATATATATATATATATATATATATATATATATATATATAACACATAATTATCGAAACAATAATGTATAATTGATAATGAAACAGTGTATTTAGCCAAAAACATACAGATACAGAGTTAACAATAACAACAACATCGGCAGGACTAAGCCAAGGAATTATTATATATAATTTAGTATCATGGTGTTGGTAAATACATATTAGAGTGGTAGGTTAAATTTTTAATCCCGGTTACATAATATTAAGATAATTTATTGGAGGGGTTAAACTCAAATCTCACTAAAGACTTTAAGTTAAATTTAAGTATAAGATGAGTTTAAGACCAGGGGTGCAGTGCTGCCGGAGCTCACCAGAGCGCCGCTCCGTCACCTCTGTTTTGATCAGTCAATCGATCAATCAACATCGCCGACGCCTTGTTCCCTCCCCGGAACTCCCCAACAGGGGTGGCCATGGCAGAAATGTCTCCAGGCCATTTTATCGTTGCACACCTCACTTGCTCTCTCAAACACTCTACCTCCCCTTCCTGCTCTCTCTTCAACAAACTCTCTAACTCTTTTCTCCCAGGTGGCAATAGGTCTACCCCTCCCAACATTCCTCCCTCTCTTGCTATTATAAATTTTTTTTGTCAGTCTGTCTTCATGCATCCTTGGCACATGTCCATACCACCCCAGTGTATCCCTCTTCACCCACCACACATAAGTTATAGTAAGCTCTATATGTTACTATAAATCTATATCAATCAAGCAATCAACTTTATTTTGCATTAATAATACAAAACCGAATATATCGTCAAATAATTAATCTCTCCTTCAAATCAGCTTTCATGTTATGACTCATCAATACAGAAAGACTTTGATAACAGGTACACTTCTAAACACTTAAAAACAGTACGTTCTCGCATAAGAGCTATAGATATATGACCAATATCGAAAGGATAAGCACATTAGACTACTACTAGATCAAATATATATGCATCAATAGATACGGTTTATGAAACAGAAATTATTTTGACAGCTCCGGTACCTTAAAAGTTGGCACTGAAACACTGGTTAAGACCAAACTTAACCAACACTGGAGCAGGTTCAGATACAGTCAGGAGCCAGTACATGCACAGTACTTGCCAACAGTGTGTAACAGAGACGTGACCGACCGCTCAAGAGGCTTACGACCCGATCAAAGGCGAAGAGGATAAATGTAAAAGTAATAATATCTAATGGGTATTGGGTGACGTCATCATTATAACGGGTGGGTTCACCCTTGTACGCGTGGGTTGTTAAAACGGCGTCATCGTGGAAAGCTGCTTAGAAGACTTAAGGCAAGGAGTTGTGTGTACAAGACTTGTGTACCTTCCTGGAATCTTCTTCTTCTTCTTCTTCTGTAGTTGTTGTTGTAGTTATTATTATTATTATTATTATTATTATTATTATTATTATTATTATTATTATTATTATTACTACAAACATTCTTCACATTACCTCACCAAACTCCCTCATTTCTGGTATCCTTAATAATGAACCAAATATTAACAAATCACCAACTCCTCAGCTCACAAAAGGGAACTACAATAAATTCATTAGTTTTTGAAGCATTGTTCTTGGGATTAATTTAAAAGTCAACTACAAAAGACTTTCTATTGCCCCGCCATTGAGACTATTGTTCCCACGCCTGTTTTTTTTTAATGATTCCTTGAGCTCTATATTATCGTCTAGAAACAGAATGAGAAAAAAAAAATACAAATTATCGAAAAACCAGAACCAGGACTAGAACCAGTACCAGGACCAGAACCAGGACCAGGACCAGCACCAGGACCAGAACCACAACCAGGACTAGAACCAGGACCAGGACCAGGACCAGAACCACAACCAGGACTAGAACTAGTACCAGGACCAGGACCAGGACCAGAACCAGGACCAGAACCAGAACCAGGACCAGAACCAGGACCAGGACCAGAACCAGAACCCAAACCAAAACCAGAACCAGAAACAGAACCTTAACCTTGTACAGTAGTATTCTACAGTTAAAACCTAGGAGCTAAATACGACACCAAGGGATTTAAACCGAAAAAACTTCCTTATTCAGCAATTTAATATTTATTTCTTGCGCTGTTTTATTATCAATTTACATCAACTTCAATTATATGTATGACACATTCACCAAAACCTTTCCTATGGTGTGTAAAATGATTATAGAGATATGAGTCAGTACTATACTGAATACGTTACCAGTGACCGCTCTACCTACGATACAGATGATGGCTGGTTTTACCAACATATTGCCATCGACTTACCTTATATATACAGGTAAGTAGATAACCTAACCTAACCTAACCTAACCTAACCTAACCTAAACCTAAACCTAACCTAACCTAACCTAAACTAAACTAAACTAAACTAAACTAACCTAACCTAACCTAAACTAAGCTAACCTAACGTAACCTAATCTTAACCTAACCTAACCTAAACTAACCTAACCTAACCTTAACCTAACCTAACCTAACCTAACCTAACCTTAACCTAACCTAACCTAACCTAACCTAACCTTAACCTAACCTAACCAACATTGATCATTAAAGGAATTTCGTATCTGTACAAAGTTTAATCAGTCTTTGGGTCTAGTGCTAATGGTTGGTGTGGAGACAGAGTTGACGCCTGGAGATAGTGGGGGGCTATTAATCTTCTCTCCTCTTTCTTTTTTTTCTCTCACATTCTCTCCTTTTTCTCTCCTCTCCTCTCCTCGCTTGTGTGTGTGTGTGTGTGTGTGTGTGTGTGTGTGTGTGTACGTCGTCACCAGATGCCTCAATTAACCCAAGTGGCGTGGACAAGAAAATCAAGAAGACATATTGACGGGGCGGGGTGGGGTGGGACGGGGAGGGGTGGGGGTGAGACTGGGCGGGGTGGGGTGGGACGGGGAGGGGAGGGGTGGGGTGAGACGGGGAGGGGTGGGGTGAGACGGGGTGGGGTGGGGTGGGGCGGGGTGGGGTGGGACGGGGAGGGGTGGGGTGGGACGGGACGGGGCGGGGCGGGGCGAGGTGGGGTAATCCTGTCCTGGTTCTTCAAACTCTCGCGCACACAAAGACTTAAGAACTTAATAGTGAAAATGTCTGAACTAAAAGATAATAAATCAACCTTTATTCTGGCAACAATGAAAGAAGCTGTTTTTCTCTTCTCGTCTTATTGTGGTAACGATGAGGAAGACTGTTTTTCTTATCTGATTCTAGCAACACTGTTCTGACGTTTTGAATTTTGCAACACCGTTAGGGTTTGTCTTACCTCTAACAAATAATAATACAACAGGACTTTTCATTAGTCTATTGCAAGAGGAGGAGAAGAAGAAAATTGATAGTTATAAATTGCATTGATCGTGGGAGCAACATTTTCGTGGAGGAGAGAGAGAGAGAGAGAGAGAGAGAGAGAGAGAGAGAGAGAGAGAGAGAGAGAGAGAGAGAGAGAGAATAACAAAAATGAAACACAAAACATCTAATTACCCAAACTATAAATTATACTTATGACATGCATCAACAAACCCCTTCCCCCTTCCCCCTTCCCCCATCGTCCTTCCCCTCCACCTCCCCCTCCCCCTCCATCCCCTCCCCTACCTCCAAACAACAACAACAACAACAACTTTACCTACAAAACCATGTACAAATAAACGCAACTAAACTTTGATCAGTAATGTAGGTCAAAATATTATTGTAGTGTAGTAATATATTGGCTGGACCATTTAAATCAACCCTTCATGGTTTTGGAGCATTGAAACCTAAGTTAATTACTCCGGCAATCATTAATGGAGATATAATGAGCAACGAAATTGGCTTTGATGATGAACTGTAATTAGTATTTGTCAATTTCTTTTATGTCTTTATTTTTTGATATTTTGTTTTTACTGAATTATGTTGGTATAGATGTATTATTATTGTTATTATTGTTATTATTATTGTTATTGTTATTGTTATTGTTGTTGTTGTAGTTGTATTCTTTGATACTTATTTCAAATATTATAATCTTACATGGTTAAATCGCACTGAGGTCAGGTATTAACACACAGGTATTCACTAACACAGGTATTAACACACAGGTATTTACTAACACAGGTATTATTAACACACAGGTATTCACTAACCCAGGTATTATTAACACACAGGTATTCACTAACCCAGGTATTATTAACACACAGGTATTCACTAACACAGGTATTATTAACACACAGGTATTCACTAACCCAGGTATTAACACACAGGTATTTACTAACACAGGTATTATTAACACACAGGTATTCACTAACACAGGTATTAACACACAGGTATTCACTAACACAGGTATTAACACACAGGTATTCACTAACACAGGTATTAACACACAGGTATTCACTAACACAGGTATTAACACACAGGTATTCACTAACACAGGTATTAACACACAGGTATTCTCTAACACAGGTATTAACACACAGGTATTCACTAACACAGGTATTAACACACAGGTATTCACTAACACAGGTATTAACACACAGGTATTCACTAACACAGGTATTAACACACAGGTATTCACTAACACAGGTATTAACACACAGGTATTAACACACAGGTATTCACTAACACAGGTATTATTAACACACAGGTATTCACTAACACAGGTATTAACACACAGGTATTCACTAACCCAGGTATTATTAACACACAGGTATTCACTAACACAGGTATTAACACACAGGTATTCACTAACACAGGTATTAACACACAGGTATTCACTAACCCAGGTATTATTAACACACAGGTATTCACTAACACAGGTATTAACACAGGTATTCACTAACACAGGTATTATTAACACACAGGTATTCACTAACACAGGTATTAACACACAGGTATTCACTAACACAGGTATTAACACACAGGTATTCACCAACACAGGTATTAACACACAGGTATTCACTAACACAGGTATTAACACACAGGTATTCACTAACACAGGTATTAACACACAGGTATTCACTAACACAGGTATTAACACACAGGTATTCACTAACACAGGTATTAACACACAGGTATTCACTAACACAGGTATTAACACACAGGTATTCACTAACCCAGGTATTAACACACAGGTATTCACTAACACAGGTATTAACACACAGGTATTCACTAACCCAGGTATTATTAACACACAGGTATTCACTAACCCAGGTATTATTAACACACAGGTATTCACTAACACAGGTATTATTAACACACAGGTATTCACTAACACAGGTATTATTAACACACAGGTATTCACTAACAGAGGTATTATTAACACACAGGTATTCACTATCCCAGGAATTCACTTCACAAATACACACAAACTCCTGCCACCACATGCTCCGTAATTACCCTCACCTTTATATAATAACTCTTGACAAAGTTTCAAATAATCACACGTTGTCCCACACAAATATATAAAAAAAAAAAAAAACATAAAATAACACCGTAATTAATGTGGCATTTTAATTCGTTCATGTCATTTTTACTTTGCGTTATTTTTCGTTCATAAATTTGATAATTATGAAATAAAACGGATGCCATTGCTGTGAATTACAACTCTTGGTGTTTTTTTTCATAGTTTATCGCGCATTTTTATATTTATGTATATATTATGTGAGTATTTGTCTGTGCTTTTCGTTTTTTTTTTAATTGGTCTCTGTGATGTGGAGAGAGAGAGAGAGAGAGAGAGAGAGAGAGAGAGAGAGAGAGAGAGAGAGAGAGAGAGAGAGAGAGAAATCATCGTATCTTAAAAATTGTTAGATAAAAACTTTTCACATTTGGTAATGGGACTGTGTAGGACCTTCATCGGTTCATAGAATAAAATAAAAATATAAGGGAACAGTGACACACACACACACACACACACACACATTCTAATGAAGTGGACTTGAGGCAGAAGATACACCTGTAATTAATACCTCGCCCACCTGCCTCACCTCCTATTAAGTCAATACATTATAATTGCTGGATTTAAATTTGACCTTTAACATAAATTCTTGTTTTAACGAATGGTGGGAAACAACAAACTATGTTATTAATTAATTATTTTTTATTACAAATTCTAGTTTTAATTGTGGGTTTTATAAACTAAGCCTGCTGCTGTTGTTTTTTGTGTGTGTGTTTTTTACGGGGAATAGCCCACCCTGGCACAGGTCACCGACCCACAACGGGGCCTAGGGGACGAAAAAATAGGTGTAAAAAGAAATTAAAAATAGAAGATAAAAGGACTATATTAATCTACGTCACGAAGATGCCGGAAAACCAGCTTTTTGAAGTGAGACAGATTGTAAGAGTATGGAAACACAGAAGAAGGCAGAGCATTCCACAGTTTGGCTGTGTGAGGAAAGAAGGAGGTACTATAACGGGTTATTCTACTGTAGTGTGACCGACATTCACAGAGAAACAGTGAGCACTGCGGACAAGAAGAGTGTTACGAGCCCACGGCCCTGCCGGCGGTACACAGGATGCCAAATCCACCGAACATTGCCCGTTAAAGTACCTGTAAAAGAGAGAGAGTGAAGCAACATTGTGGCGAAGAGAAAGGGAAGAGAAATTATCAACTAAAGGAGGAGAGTTAATAAGACGAAATGCCTTTGATTCCACCTTATCTAACAGTTGGAAAGAGGAAGAGTCACCCCAGACATGAGAGCAGTACTCCAAGTTAGGATGAATGAATCCCTTATATACTTGAAGCAACTGCTCAGGAGTGAAGTAGCTACGGCATCTGTACAGCATTACCAGCTTTCGGGAGGCAGCTTTAGCAATGTTGTGGAAATGGTGAGGCCTAGCATATCTATTATAGAATTTGGCAGAGTGATTGTGTCCTGAAGTGTGATTGGTGGGAAATCTTCTATTTTTGAAAGTGTAACTGGTAAATATTGAGCTTTATTACTATTTAATTTCACCAAGTTTTTAACTCCCCATTCGGAGATGCTGCACAGATCCACATTAATAGATGAAATGATATCAGCTCTAGAAACAGATCTAGTTTGAGAATTAGGGGGAAGGGAAAATGTGAAGAAGAGTGAAGAGTAGAGTTACCAGCGTAAGAATGGACAGAATTAGTCGTAGTGTGAAGTAAATAATTGATAAAAAGATGTTTTTGGTTAAGGACCAGAAGGATTTACTAGAAGAAGAGTTAGTCAGATCAGCGGTCTTTCTTTTTATAAAATTCCGTTTGGCCCTACGAAGAATAACTTTACGAGTCCTAGAAGTAACGAAAGAGGAGTGGGTAATAGGAGAAGGAATTAGTTTCATAACTTGATGCTCTATTGCTCTCCCTACTTGCAAGAGGACAGGAGCGATCAAACCATGATTGTAAAGTGAAAGTTTTGGTAGACGATGGGATAAATGCACTCATACCACCGAGTATAACCCCAGTAATGCTGTCAGCACATACCGAGGCGTCCCGAGTGGAAAAGCAACATTCACCCTGAGGAAAGTCGAAGAAGAATTCTCGCAAGGATTGTCAGTTTGCCCTCCGATAGTGCCATAGTTGACGTTTAGAGAGGGGTAATGGAGGTATTCGTGTCCAGTTTGATTTAATTGAAATAAGATTGTGATCAGAAGACCCTAAGGGGGCAGAAATCGAGTATGAATAGTGTGAGGGGTTAGAGGTAAAACAAAGATCAAGAATGTTAGTAAGTTGGTCGTGTCGATCTGGAACACGTGTAGGGTGTTTGATTATTTGTTCCTGATCATTAAGTAAGGAAAAAGAGAGTGCCTCAGCCCCACCTAGGTCATCCCTTGCAGAGCCAAGCCACTCTCTGTGATGTACATTGAAATCCCCTAGGTAGAGGATCTCCTTATTGCGTTGTGTGGATAGCAGCGACTCATGGCAAGAAGTGAGATAGTCAAAGAGTTCCAAATAGTTGGTGGAGTTGGAAGAACAGTATAGGAAACAAAGAAAAATAGTCACAGTTGGTAGAGATATTTTGAGCCAGATGACATCATAAAGGGAAGATTCAAGTTCTATGAGTCGAGCTACAGGTGTACGTGTGCTGCAGTAGGCGCATACACCTTCCTTAGAACGGAAAGAGGTATAAAGGT